>NW_024102838.1:22800492-23029556 GCF_013122585.1 Styela clava | reverse complement strand
ACAACAAATTTGGATCTGGTCATATTACATTGGTATTGGATGCAACAGAATTAAAGGAGAAACAGTTTTTATTCAAAATTGAACACAATATTTTTTGCTTTATTTTGAGTTTCCCAACATAAGTAGGTTCAAAATATATTGCAATAACATGAGAACACAATTCAAATTTCCCAACCAAGCTTGTTTGGCAAGGGTACACCTTGTGTGAACTTTATCACAGCTTCTCGTGATCGTATCGTAACCATCTGGAATGTATTGAGAAAAACATTGATAAAAAGCATGATAAATCAGGAGCAATGCAAATTTTTGGATCTAATATCTATGCAGAACAGCGAACGAATCATGAAATGTATAAAAATAGTGCTGATTTTAGGAATGAAAGTGATTGAAGCACTTACAATCTTGACTCTTAATGGATTGATTTTACTTTATCAGATATGACAAACCTTAAGCAGCTCATTCTGATTTTTCTATTATCTATAATAACCTTTAGACTTATAAAGCTTGAATATGTTTCTGTTCCCTCGATTTTTAATGGCACGCAATGGCCCGACTGACATTCGTTAGTTAGTGGCAATCCGACTGAGACTCGTTAGTTGGTAGCAATGAGTTGACTGCGGCTGCCTGCCTATGTCACGGTCAGATTTAAACTTCATTATAGTTCATGTTTTGACTGTAAATAAAAAATAGGTATTGTATAAAATAATTAAAAAAGACAACGAACACCGCCGCTGATTTTAGTGCTGCCAGATACTGATACCCGAACATCCAATCTAATTTAGTCAGCATACCATATGTATTATATATAGTACCGTACTTTAGACATTCAAAGAAGATAATACGACATATCTGATCCAGTACACTCCCAGTGCAACATTGGCACTCCAACGAAACAAAAGTCCAAACTCGCGAATGAAAAGCGAAACCGCCTTGTCCCCTCAAAGTAAGGTAAAACTTGTGTCTAACAGCAGCCATCACGCTCCGATTGGCAATTGTCCAAACATTTCCTTGTTTATCGAGATGGATTTCAACGTTCCGTTGCATCATTACTTTGGTTGTGTGGTAGTTCAACCAATCAATTTTATTTTGGTCGCTCTGATAAATGGATAAATAGCAATCCAATACAAAGAACACCAGCAAATACTGTATCAAGATTACAACCTGAAATGTTTGGCAACATTTCATCAATTAGTGATGATAAGGAAATTAATGGAGGAGAAAAATAAAGACAGATGCACTTTGAGAATTTGACGAGTCAATCAAATTCATCAGAGAAACAGTCTTACATGTTTCTGGGCCAGACAAGCAACAGCGAGAGGATGTAACACAAATATTACCTTCTAACACAGATTCAAATGAGAGATCACCGTTAAGAAAAAAAAGACGTCGAGAAAACAAAGAAATGCGACATAGAAAGAGACAATTGAGTATCTACAGGGCCTAAACGAATAACACTTTTAAATTCTTCTTATATTTACATCAATGAATAATAAATAATAAAAAACATTCTTGCAATGGTGCTGTATTTGACAATATTAACAATTAATCTCGAGACAATCAAAAGCGCACAGATGTTTTTCATGAATTGTCCGAGAGAACAGCAGATGTGATCTGTCTTCAAGAAACACACTGCTCACCAGACCTTGAACTTCAATGGCGCCGAGAGTGGGAATGGGGTACAAATCTATGAAATATCGAGGTGTTGCTATTCTACTTAAACCAAAACTAGCAATTTTCAATTTGTAATATTTCTTTTGACTATAATGGAAGTCGTACCTGCTGATATAAAAAAAAATCCATTGAGAAATAATTCATTTTGTCAATACTAATGCCCATGCCGAACAAGTATCATGGTACAAGAAAACTTTTATAACAACAGCTAAAGATTCATGACATGAACTGTGTTCATGATGTGGACCTTGACACCAAAAGAGCTGAAAAAGAATACACTTCTGAGATATTAAATAAACTTAACACACTTTTGATTTGATCGATTCGATGGAATATTTCGAAATAACAATACTTTTTACGCATAACGGAGTAATATCGTACAAGTAGGTTACATCGTATTCACCGTTCTCAACAATTATGTACAAGAGGACAACTTATACTGTTCTGCAATCTATAATTCCGATCACGATATGTATTCAGTCGATATTGAAGTTTTTACCAACTTGAAAGGGAATGGGTTCTGGAAAACAACGTCTCAATTTATAATATCAAAATGATAATGTGAAATAGTTGGTACACATTGAAAGTATCATTTTTTATACAAAGATTCAATGGACTACGGAAATAAAGAAAAAAAAAATAAAAGATCTAACCATCAAACATTCTGATAAACTAGCAAAGAATAGAGAAGCGCAGAATATGACAGAGGAATGAAGCAATTGGAAGGATTGAAACAAGGACTAGATAGAGGAAAAAAAAATTTAAGTTTATTCAATAAAACAAAAAGCTAGATGATTAAAAAACAAAAGCAGAAGAATAGTAAAAATGGTAAATATCAAAACTTTCCTCATTACTATTTAACATATCAAAATGTAACAAGGCATTCTTGAGAAATTTTTGAGAGAAAAAACATCAAGAATGTTGCATTAAAAGAGAAATAAGGTGTACAAGAAAAATTGGTAGGAAATATGGCAGTAGGTAAAGAATTCTATCAAAATCTTTACAAAAAAAAAAAAAAAAAAAACATAAAAACTCAAAAAATGGAAGCTGTTCCAGACTCGATGAAACTAAGACGCGATGACGGTGAAACATTGATTACTTTAACGGAAATTTTAAATCTTTCTAAAAAGACAAAACTGGAATAAGTGTTGAATTTTATAAAAAGAAACTTCATAATATTATTATAACGACTTTTTTAAAAAGAACCAAGCTCCTGCCTCAATCATGCTCGAGTTTAAGTGTTTGCCGAGTTGAAAGAAGGCCCAGTCTCGGCACGCGCGGAGTCGTGGGGAACAACATCCACGAACCCCGCAATGGAATGAGACCAATGGAAGATTCAAAAAAATATTAGATAGAGGTGAAAAGTGTTAATTACATTTAACAAATTTAAAAAAAGAGAATTAATATCAAAACTATGACAGAAGAGTGAAAATAGGAATTCTAATATTGGCTCGTCATCATCACGTTACACATGAGAAATGTAACAAGTATTTCTTCAGAAAGCTGAGGAAAAAGCACAAAGACGGTTATAGTAACAAATTAAAAACCAGGTAAAGTATCATACAAGAGAAAATGTATATAGATAAAGAATTTTATGAAGATTTATACAAAGAGCAGCACACCTACGCGTACACTGAAAATATTTTATAGAAACTATTCCAGAATCCAGATTCACCAAAATTGCAAGAAAATGATGCAGAAGCCATACAAAGACCGAATATTTTAAATGTAGTTCTGGAAACTATCAAATTGAGCAAAGAAGGCAAAACTCCAGGATATGACGGGATACGTGTCGCGTTTTGCAAGAAATGCTCATACAACTTGATTTCTTTGAAGTATTGGAGGAAATATTGGAAATTACTGATGCCATCAAATTTGGTTATACAGCTCACAAAAGAGGAATTGGAAAAAAATGAAAATTATAGATCATAGCATTACTAAACACAGATTATAAAATCCCCACAAAGATGTTAGCGAATAAGTTAGTAATGGTACTTCCTAATAGCACAGACAGACATCAAACTGCCGTTCCAGGCAGGCAAATATCTGATTCATTCAACTTGTTGAAGGATGTATGTATTCAAGAACAAAACAGAGCTGGAGAATCTTTCTTGATACCATTAACCAATTAATATCCTTGTATTTTGACAAGGCTTTCTCGACAGTGTATACCTGGATTATCCTTTCAAGGATACTCCTGAAGTATGTGTACCAAGATGGCGGACACCGGAACGTAGCATGTGTACATGTTTAGGGTTAGGCTACAATTTCATGCACAAATACTACGGGAGTCACTTGGCTAGTCCCCGAACTCGTAATAAAACTAAAATAAGGAAAATTGGAATCAAATTATGGCCTAATCCTAACCTGGTACACATACTACGTTACGGTGTCCGCCATCTTGGTGCACATACTTCTGGACCGCCTTTTAAGGTACTTCAAGAATTTGGATTCACAGACAAGTTCATAAATATAATTCGGATATTGTACACAGATTCGGAAACCAGGGTGTTGATATAGGGCTACTTATAAGTGAAACTGTTAAACTCGAAAGAGAAGTTCGTCAGTGTGATCCTTTTTGTTTATTCATGTTTACATCGGCAATTGAGCCTTTGCTTGATAAAATTTATAACCATGGGCCATTATTGGCTCTGGTTAAACAGTTGAATAAAAAAAAACGATGCTCAATAAATCGGACCAAACATTCGCAGCAGCAAAACGAATGAACATTCTTCTGAAAAATTAATATTCCGCAGATGTTTCTCAGATAACTCGGCTCGGCGGTATGGTCAGCATATACGAAGTTAAGGTTAAAGTCATCCAACTTAACTCGATAAATCAACACCCAATAAGACCAAAAATAATCAACAAAGAGTTCTTGATGTAGGTATCGCTAATTACACAGAACTTATTTTAACAAACTGACAGAACTACAATACAAATTACACTACAAAAACTCGTAACTATTTGTACATAATGAAATTTTCAACACAGTGTACATCACCAAAATATATTAAAAAAATATACTACATGTATGGAATGGAGAATAACGGTATATGTCAAGGTTTCAAGAACATCTAATAATCTGGAGTGTATAAAATAATCTATGTGAATTAAGCTATTGCCGCAGTTTTATTAGCATATTGTTTTTCAATAATTTTATTTGCCAACTCTTTCACGTGAATATTCAACCTTATATTAAGAAAACGTTTCAAAATTTTAAAAGCGACATTGTGGCAAGATGGGAAATTATATTTCAAGCAGTCAACTTTATCTGTCACAAAAGTAACTTGGCGAGCATATATTATGAAAAGCAATAATCTTGGCGCAAAATATAGTTTCTACTTTGCACAAAATTACGATTGCTTTTGTGGATAGGTGACATAAATATTGGGTAAAACTATCAATTTTTATCATTTGTGTAAGACCGAAAAAGAGTTAAGCAACGATTGATTAAACATAGATAATAATTCCTAAAAAAGGGCCATGATATATACGTTTGGTATATGATTATATGACGTAACTAAATGGCCAAAACAAAAAAATTGATCGCCGCGTCCTCATAGGGTTCTGCCGGAAACAAGAAGGCTAATATTTCACTGTTGGATATCATTAAAATTACAATTAAGTTTTATCAATGAGAACGTGGGAGACATTTTGGATCAGGGGTCTCCAACTCAAAATAAGTCACGGGCCACTTTTTAAAATTTATCGACGACGCGGGCCACAAACCAACAAATTAGGCACAAAATTGATACACAAAAAATAACGGAATCTGAATATATTTGTTGAAATTATACTTGAATCTTACACAAAACGAGACATGAAACATATTCATTTACTTGTTCTGGATATTTGGCACAGTTTTGTGGCGATGGGAGACTCAATGTTACGTTGGTTTGCTAGTCTTAAGACAGCATGCAATCGTGAGCGAAAGGCTGATTTGTTAACTTTAATTGTTGAAACAAAATAATGCTGCTATTACTTCACAGGCCTTCAACATTAACCCGTTTAATAACGCTTCCTTTGACGAAAGAACGCGACTATTTCGCAATCATCTCACTTATGGAGAAGCTTGCTTTCACTGAAGCTTCACAAGGTTTGTTTATGTCTGAAAAAAAAAATTTTCTGTTTCATCAGTGAAAATTTTAAATGCGATGCCTTCTCGTGACGAATTGTTTCAGTATAGAGATGGTGTTTTCCCCCTGTGTAATGGGTCGTAATGTCATCGAACGTTGTATTCCTTTCGAACAGCAATAATTGCAAAACATATGAGACACTGAACCTTGTTATTATAATTTAGTACAAAATACAGATCCTCCCACTTCTCTCGAAATATTATGTGCTCTTCTGAACATTTACGCTTCTTGGACATTGCGTGTGGGTTTACTTCTTTATAAAAAGTCCAAAATAAACTAGTTTTGCTTTAACTGCACATATGCAGAATTAATGATTAATAACTTCACACTTCAATGATCTGACCGAAACTTGTTTATTTCGTCAATGATTGAATTCACAATTTAATTATTGTGTTGTATTACAATAGAATAAACTATGAACGTGTTGAAGTGGAATAACAGTTGGAATTTTTTGTTTTCGTTTTACAGTTTGTCGTACCGGACTCTTGATGTTAAATAACACGATAAAACTCATATTTCATATCGTACTATTTTATTTTTTTCTGGAAAAATCTCAACCATGACGCCGACCGTGTTGGAGTTCTCTGCTTTCGGTTAATGACGTTTCACACTTGCAAGGGAAAGCGATATGTATTTTTCAAGAGGAACGCAGAACTGCTACGTTGCAACATAATTGCGAAACTTCGCTGCGTAACGAAGTAATTAGGGAACGTCGTTGTTTAACTCAAGTTCGCGCAGCGGACACGTGAAGAATTGGAGAACATTGAAGAAAATCGCTTAAACACCTTTACTCAAGCGCGATAAATTCAATCTAATGATATCATTCGAAAAAAGGTCCAGGTTAAAACAAGGACAAATCGAAGTTTTTGTTATTTAAGTCGAAGGCTTTTCAAAAAAATTTCACGCTTTTCCATTTTGCCGATGTTTGTACGATAATCGCGACATTTTATCTCCATCTCATAATTATAATTAGTTTCCTAGATTGTCTCTCAAACAATACAAAACTTGTCTAAATATAATATAAGGTTAGTGAGATATGAGGTTTCAAAGTTGCATAACTCACACGGGATAATAAGATAGATAACTATCGCAACTTTCACGAAACCGCACGATACCAGTTTTATTATACTAGGCAAATAGCAAAAGAAAAATACTGAACTTACCCGAATAAAATGCAAAACAGTAACAAATCTCCAAACAAATTGACAAACGAAACCTGATAAGCAGACCGACGAAGCTAAAACAAACCGAAGCTGCCGCGTTACCGCGATTCGCCGGACTCATAATGGCGTCCGATGTGCATCATTGCACTCTCTGTCTCTAGTTCAGGGGTTGGCAACATACGGCCCGCGAGAATATTTTGACCGACCCGCAGACTGTACATCAGTTCATTATGATATTACATTATTACACTTTCAGTACATTATAATAAATTCATTATGTGGTACGTCTCTATTTTTGTAAAGTTTAACGCGATTTATAATTTTCTCTTTTGCATTAGCGAATAAATATATGATTAAGATATTGAATACTATCCATGTTATAATCCGGCCCACCGAGGACTTCATTTTTCCACATCTGGCCCGCCGACTAGAGAAGTTGCCCACCCCTGCTCTAGTTGGTTTATAGTCACCTTGGAGGTTGCTAACTACGCTTCATCGCGTCATGTTAGTCAGCAATTTCTTTGTTGTACTTCGGCTCACCCGACCGTGATAATACAATGCAAAAAATGACTACTTTAGTCATTTTCCCTATTTGACTCGCACAATATTGAAATTATATTTCCTAAATTAAATTTATTCAGCAATTTAATTATTTCCTGTTTTGTGGTTGCTAACTACGCTTTATCGCGTCATGTTGATAAGCAATCTCTTTGTTGTATTCACGCCCACCGACCATGACGTTACAAAGCAAAAGTGAGTTCCTATTTGACTCGCGCAATATTTAATTTATATTTTCAAAATTGGATTTATTCAGCAAGTCATGATACAATTTTTATTTAATAAGTTTGTTCGATTTCATCTGCTTTTCAACTCAGCAAACAAGGTGTCGGTTTATGTCTAACTACTGATTGGATTTATTCAGCAAGTCATGATGATACAATTTTTATTTAATAAGTTTGTTTGATTTCATCTGCTTTTCAACTCGGCAAACAAGGTGTCGCTGACACGATGACTTACTTCATAGTCTTTCGCGGCCCCGCGTCAATATTGTATGTTTAGTTTATATTTTTATTATTATGTTTGTTTAATTTTGTGTGTACAATATTTCAAGCACGACGAAATAAATATCTGAATCAGCCCCTCGACGTCGTTGTGAATAAGCCTTGAAATTGAACTGTTGAACTTGACTGATGTGTATGTATACTGTACTTTCATCTATCGGTACATATCTCGAAAAAAATTGGATGATTTTGAATAGGCTAGTGCTGTCTAATCAATGGTTCTCCATCTTTTAAACATCTGGAAACCTATATAGCCAGACTAGATATTTAACTTATTTTTTTCATTTTTATTTTTTACTTTTATTTTGTTGTGCCACTGCCATGAAAACTAATTTAAAATACCCATGTAGAAATTGCCACAAATCAGTTCGAATCAATCAAAAAGCTCTTTATTGTGACATTTGTTCTTCTTGGATACATTTAAAATGTACCAATATTTCTGGACAAAAATATGAAAATCTTGAATCTGAAGCTGATGAAATACCTTGGTGCTGTTTCCTTTGTGAAATAGACTGTATGCCATTCTCTTGTCTCTCTGATTCTGAAATATCTGAGTTATTTGTTCCCCTTCATACAGAAAAAGCTGAAGCCCAGGCACTTGCCAAAATTCTTGATCCTGAATACCTTAACAAAATGTTTCTTGAATCAGCAAATACTGATACTGATGAATTCAACAACATTGATAGTGTTTTCTTGTACAATTGCTCAAATCAATATATCTGCTCCAGTGATGTCAATGCCCTTAAATTCAACGACAGCCTTAAACTAAGTGGTTTCATGACTCTCTCCATCAATATCAGATCTTTAGCCTCTTTCAAAAACTTCACAAAATTTGAAGCACTAGTTAATTCACTGAATTGTAAGCCTCATGTAATTGCTGTAAATGAAACATGGATTGTATCTGGTATAAATGGCCATTTCAATGCACTGGATGGCTATGTTTTTATCTCTAATAGTAGATCTCATCACCGAGGTGGTGGTGTTGGTCTCTACATTCGAAATGATTTGAAATACATTGTCCGCAAAGATATTACTATAATGTGCGAAAAGGTTTTTGAATCTATATTCATTGACATATCATTGGAAAATAAAACAATAACCTGCGGTACTATTTATAGATCACCACTAACTGATGAATTGAACAATGCTAACTTTCGGAATCTCTTGTCCCAAGTTCTCTCAAAGATGAACAGGTTGAATTATAATTATATAATGGGTGACTTCAACTATAATCTTATTGATGAGTCCAATATGAATACCTGCCTATTTGTTGATATTATGCACAACCTGGCCTATTATTCTTTGATAAACTGCCCCACCAGGATAACTTCAAGTTCTGCTACCTGTATAGACCATATCTGGACAAACGTATATGATAAAAAAATTAACAGTGCTGTTTTAGCAGAATGTGTTTCTGATCATCTGCCGATTGTACAATGCTCTCTTCTAGAAAAGCAAATTCAGACCAGAATTGAAACGCTTTATCGCCAGTTTACTTCGTCCAACTTGAATACGTTTAAGAATGAACTGAATTCTATTGATATTGATGACTTCAGCAGCATCCAGGATCCCAACACTTGCTTTGAAAAGTTTTTTGAAAAATTCTCCACTGCTTACTCTCAATCTTTTCCTTACAAAAAACAGACAAACAGATCAAACAAACCTTGGTATGATACTGAGTTACGCAAACTCAACAAAGTCAAACAAAAACTTTATAAGAAATTAATAATCAATAAAAACCTAAATGACAAGCACAAATTACAGTTCAATGAATGCAGGAACCTTTATACTCGATTGCTCCACAAAAAGAAATCGAATTATTACAAATCTAAATTTGCTTCTCACAAAGGCAACATCAAGGCAGTGTGGAAAACAATTAATGAGCTTATTGGTAAAAATAAAACAAATTCTTGTCCTTTGATTGGACTTGATTGCAGTAATACACAAACTGCAAATAAATTTAACGAACACTTTTCCCAAGTGGCACAAAGCCTGCTTGACTGTATGCCACAACCAGCTGGCTGTGACAAAAATTACATTTCATATCTTGGGAAGCAAGAATCCTCATCCATGTTCTTAAGGCCAGCTACATCATTAGAAATAAAAAATATTATACGCGATATGAAGCCCAAGTCAAGTTTTGGAATCGATGGTATTCCATTTAAAATATTGAAATATGTTCCAGAACATATTATTGATATCCTGACATATATATTTAATCTTTCACTATCTAGTGGATTATTCATTGAAAGCTTCAAGACATCCAAAGTTCTTCCTCTGTTTAAAAAAGGTAGTGTTTCAGATCTTGGAAACTATAGACCTATTAGTCTTTTACCATCATTTTCTAAGATTCTTGAAAAAATAATGTATAGTAGAATGTCAAACTACTTTGAAACTAACAATGTTTTCCACTCGCATCAATTTGGTTTCCGCAAGCATCACTCCACTGCTATGGCTGCTAATGTTTTGGTACACAAACTGACCAATGCGTTTGAATGCAAACAACATGCAATTGGAATATTTCTTGATATCTCAAAAGCTTTTGACACCATTGACCATTCCATCCTCTTAAGTAAGCTCTATCACTATGGAATTAGAGGCGTTCCATTCAATTGGATCAAGAGCTACCTTCAAGACAGAAAGCAAATTGTGCAATATGACAACTCATTCTCTACAAATATTTGTGTCATGAAGCACGGAGTTCCACAAGGATCTTTACTTGGCCCATTATTTTTTCTAGCTTACATTAATGACATGTCCAGGTGTCTGAAATCCTCTGAGTCGATCATGTTTGCTGATGACACTAACTTGATTCTTCATGGGGAAAACCTTGAAGATCTATTCACAGTTGCAAACCAAGAACTAACCAACATTCATAGCTGGATGTTAGTTAATAAATTATCTCTGAATGCTAACAAAACTAAATTTGTATTATTCCATCCAAGCAAGCATAAAAGTGTGAGTTGTTCAAAAAAACTACTGCTCAATGGCAATGAAATTGAAAGAGTGAAAGAAATAAAATTTCTAGGAGTTATCTTTGATGAAAATCTGTCATGGAAATCACAAATAATGCATGTTATTGGTAAAACAAAAAGAAACCTAGCAGTTTCTGCCAAAGTATCCCAGTGTGTTGACCAATCAGCTCTACTAGCAATGTTTCAATCATTACTACTTAGCCATATTCGATATTGTTGTTCAGTCTGGCTTCGTGGTAATAAAACACTTGTCTCAAAACTGCAGAGTATTTGTAATAATTTTTTAAGAATAGTTTTTGGTAAAAGAAAACGTGAAAGTGTAGACTCTTACTACAAATCACTAAATATACTTAAGGTTGAAGATATGATGAAATTTGAAATATTATCTCTAGCTCACGACTTCCATAATAATGCGCTGCCCAATTGCTTTAATGACATACTTGTCAAAAATACCTCCAACCGAAGAAGTAGTTCTGATTTATTCGTACCTTTCATGAGTAAATCCGTGAGTCAGCATTCCTTGTCTTTTACTGGACCCAAACTTTGGAATTCTCTTCCCTTAAATTTGAAGACGTTAAAGTCCAAAATATCTTTTCAAAAACAAGTCAAGTCTCATTTAGTTTCCAAATATTAAATATTAAAAATTACTACTGGTGGTATTCGATGACAAAAACTTGGGACACTCCACACTTGCACATTATTGTTTTAATGAAAATGTTGAACAGCTATAATAATATTGTGCCACGACTATAATAATATCTTGCCACGACTTGGCCAGAACTAGTCCAGCACCAAAGAAATGGTATTGTGACATGCATGAGTATATATATATTTTTTTTAAATATATAGGTAGCTAACGTACTCGGATGATATTTTCTTTAAATAACTGCACACATTCTATCACTTCACGCTCGTGTTTTTATCTTTTTCTAGCTGTGATTTCCCTATCATACACGCTTGGTCTTATGTTTGAGTGGTGGTATAAGGGTTGTAGATAGTACAATATTGTTCCTGCAAGGTTACTAATTATTGCAACTAGGCGAGCAGTAGAGCTATGTTGGATTCTCCCCTTCAGATTTTAATTTGCTGTGGGTCATTGTAATTGGATGTGGTTTTTATATCATTTATGTATGCATGCGTTTTATGTTAAGGCATGGTGTTTGAGTTGACTTGTTGGCCAAGGTATAGATAGTAAAATTTTGTGTGTTTTTTGCATGGTGTGAAAAATTTTTCTCTGTCCCAAGCAGAATGTCATCATAGATCATCTATCCATCGCTATATAATGACAATACATCCCATTTAATTAAACAATTATTTTTTGCCTGTAATAAATAGTTCAGAGCGTTCCCCTTCACCCAATCATTGAAACATCTACTCGCAGTTTTTTTTTTTTTTTTTCAGGTTACTTCAAAGTGATTAAATGAAGTAAAACACATAAGGAAAAAAACAAAAAAAGACTCCCGATATCCTGTGAAATAACAACCTTATTCCCATATCCTTGTCTGAAATCAATACCCAAAAATGAAAAACCTCACTTACACCCTTTGTAACCAATTTATTTCCACATCCTACTTTACTTAATTATAGTAATTTTACTGTTACCGGTAACTTAATTACTTATTACAATCTGGACTATAATTTGGCAATAATAGGCTCTAATTTGGGGAATGAAATGGTCTCGCCCACCTCTTCATGCACCCAATTCTGGCAACTTTGGTTGGGCAACTTGGCATTTGACTCCAACTATAATCAGCTTGGCAATATGTTTTCAATAGAATCTTCCTTTTATATACCTAATTAACGATTAGAAGATCGATCAATTTGGCAATGGCAACCATTACAAAAATATCGATATGGTGTGGCAGATAATTTTCTTTTCTAGTATTTATTTACTTATTTTTTTGTTTACTGTATAGTATACCCTAAATTTATAGCGTTTCATTCTTACTTAAATAACTTCTCAGTGGTTGTGTGTGTGTGTGGCTGGTGGGTGCATGTGAGCGTGTGTGAAATAACTTGATAATTTTAGGTGAGTAAACACGTACCACTTCCTCTTGGCAAAACCTTTCATCTTATATTTTGTACGTTATAAACCTTATCTAAGGTTTTGTTTGCTCCCCTGATTTCATAATCAGTTTTTATTTATTTGTTTTTATCTTTCAAATGTATTGTTATGCTGATTATGGAGTCGAAATAAACTTATACTTATACTTATACTGAACATATGGCTTTACTATATTGCTACCGGGTCTTTATAAATATAAAGTGGGCATTGAGAATGAAGCATACAGTTATCTTTCATAAGATCCATTCTGCAACTCCCATTCAGTCAGTTTTTGCCAGTGCGTTGAGGTTAAGGATTAATAAGTTAATAAGTAACAGAGACAATTCGTCATAGAAGAAACTATTATTCAGTTAATCAACGGAGGAGAACCAGCCATCCAAACTCAAAATTCTTTCCATTGTGGTTTTCAGAAACCATTCTGCCAGCAGCACATGACCACTCAATCTCAGTTTTCATGCAGCAACATACCTCTTTTTGAGACAGATTTACATATATCATTGTAACAGTGTCATGAATGACGATGCAAAAGGTAATAATCTATAAGGAATGAAAATGCCGCAAATCCAAGTCCACCAAATAATCCTGCTTGAATTCCACCTCGCAAGCCAAGAAGACCACCGGTGATAAACCCAGCAGCAGGTGTATTTTTTGGGTCAGATTTTCCGCGATACTGAAATAAAACATGAATCTTTAAATTCCCACTAAATTCCAAGTGGTTTTCATGTAAGAGCAACATTCGATTGTCATTGAATATACCATAATCCAGTCCATGCATCTGAAACAAACAACTGGTAACCATTCCCATACCAGACTGGTAACTAGTAGATCTTGACTCACCACTCGATTAAGTCCAGTGGTGGGATTCAAATTATTTGTCAGCCAGTTTCATCACAAAAGTCATATTTTTCAGTCGGTTCAGTTGAAAACAGAACATTGACAATAACCAGTAATGCTAACCGGTTTGTGATCTCATTAATTTCTGTGAGACGGTTCTATAGAAACGGTGCGAACCGGCTGAATCCCACTACTGATTAAGTCATCATATCAGCCTTCCTCCATATGGAGATAAATACAAAAATTATATCTCCCAAACTTGCAGAGAATGTTCCTAACATTCAAAGCCATGGGCTAAATATCGGATGTAACCGCATATGCAAGGGCAATTTGACTTGACTAGGAGTTCACAATATTATTGAGTTGTGACTCAACAACAAGATCATATCGTAATACAAAAATAAAGCAGACCTAACATCTATTTTTCATGACAAATCAATCACTATACCGTTTCCAAAGCACATTCAGTTGCAGAAAACATTGCTCCAACAAAAGCAAATGTTTTTCCAGATGAATGCATCCTAGTCCTCATTTCACGTATCGTTTCTCGCACAGTGGGAATTTTAGATGGATCAGTGACAGGCGATTCCACTCCATACATGAATAAACCAAGCACTGCTCCAAGGCCATAACCTGAAAAAAAGATTTGCATGCATTAATGACAGCAGTATGTGAATGGTACAGCTAGAAAACGACACAAAAAACTTTTTAACAATCAAATTTCTATGGGGCCATACAGTTCGAAATTTGTTGAAAAGAGATATGAATGACTCAAGTTTAAAGCATAATTTTCAATCAGACATGGATATTATGAACTAGATGACCTGTTGAAACAACTATGGTATGATCCAGGGTATTGCATGACATAATGAATAATTTTACCTCCTCCACAGGTTAAAACACTTTTGAATACGCAGCTCTCCATGGTAGCGGATACAACTTTATCGGTTGTAGTAATTTTAGGTAAAAGGCTGAAGTTTGACTCTCTGTCCAGGAAAGGGAATGGCTCTGTTCTTGGTCTTTTGTAAACATTTGTCATGTGCTCCAAGATTGCAGTATATGAAATATGGGGTCTTTGTAATAATAAAGGCTGGTCTTTTCCTTTGGGATCATCTGTTGGTAGCATGCCGAATACACAGTTGAGCAATGTCAGGACTATTTAAACATTTATATAACGAGGCCAACCATCTACGTAATACAAAGGATAACATGGTGTTATACAAGATGAAACAATTACTTAAACATGATTGATATGACATTGCAAAAGTATACTTGTACCAGAGGAAAGCAGGAATTGAATTTTCTCATGAGATAATGGAATGGCAATATGAATTACAAAAACATAGAAATTACAAAAACAAAAGAACTATCAAAGAGCAGAAGCACAATTGATATTACAACACAGTAAATAAAATTGTAGGCAAGCAAAATAAGCATAGAAAAATAAGATTTATGAATCAGGTAATATACATCTAATGAGCCATATCAGATATTTTTCGAAAAAAAAATCTTGCTGCAATGATTTCAGTTTGAATAATTATAAATATACTATTAATGAAATATTTTAGCAAACTCAATAGAAACATACTGCAAAAGTAAACTTGAATGAAGGAATTGAAGCAAAACAAATATATATTCATCAGAAAACAACAAGGCAGATGGAATGTTATTAGTACGTAAGAACCTCTAATTTTATGATATTATTCAATTAACAAATTAGGCTTCATCTTTTTTTTCTTCAGTAGGTTTTTCTTCATCCACTTGTTTTCCATCTTGAGCACCTGCTACCTCCTCAACCTTGCTCCCATTTTTTGGAGCCTCCTCCTTCTTGTCCTCATTTTCTTCCACTTTATCACCCGAACCATTCTTTTCCTCTTTTTCTTCCACTTTATCACCAGAACCATTTTTCTCTCCTTCACTCTCAGCCTTTTTTGTTTCAGGAACCTCTTCCACTTTTTTTTTTTCTTGTAGCAATTTTTCCTCCCAGTCTGAAAAGTATCTGTCACGCATCCGATCAGTGTATTCACCAAGGTTCTTAAGATCATCCTTCATCAACTTTTCCTGTTCGCTTTCGGGCATTGTGAAGCGGAACTGAGCCAACAATCCAAACAAACTTGCATCAATTTCAGTAGGATTTTCACCCATGAAAAATTGTTTATCACCAAGGTAATCAGACAACGCTTTCAAATCATTGGCAGAAATTTCATGAATCTCTTTTACAGAGTGGCGTCCCATTCCATGACCATTCAGATTAGACTTAACATTTGGTTTGAGGATCATGGCTCCCGCAATTGGCATAATCTTCTTGTAAAAGCCTGTGACAGGAATTATTTTCGAAAATGATGAATAATTTTCCACCCAACGATAATGCACCATTGTCCAGTACAGGTTTTCCTCAATCAATCTTTTGAAAGCTAAAGATATTGATTTTTCCTGCAGATTCAGAGAAGCATCTAGGTCTTTTTCATACTTTTTATTCAAATATGGAATAATGAAATTGGTATCACCAAGATCTTTTCCATCAATCTTAACAAATGGTATTTTTCCCTTTGGAGATTTTTTTAAAGAAACTTCTTCTTTATAAGGGATTTCGGTCATCCTCAAATAGGTTTCCAGTTTCAAAACAAAGCTTGAAAGTGATGGTGCAACACGACTTGGCCCAGTATGACAGAAAACTACGCCATCATCAGAAGAAGCAGCAGTAGTTGTGGCCGGCATATCTTATTTTTTAATTGATGTAATACAAAACAATTCACCTCAAAAAAACTCAATAACTGAAATGATGAAGAGAATTACATC
The DNA here is from genome assembly GCF_013122585.1 of Styela clava. NCBI lineage: Eukaryota > Metazoa > Chordata > Ascidiacea > Stolidobranchia > Styelidae > Styela > Styela clava. Next base: position 23,012,849 of record NW_024102838.1, on the reverse strand, counting down.
ACTACTGCAGCACTGAGTTATATCTAATACAGTAGTTTTTGACTTTTGTACTAGTGGTACTGTACTTAATATTTTTGGGTCTTGTGTATTTCTTACCTCAAGTACTTCTAGTAGGCGAAGCATAACAATTTTTGCACATGTCAATCCTAACCCCCGTTTGACTGAGCCATCCAAAAATTATGTCACTATGATGAATCACAGAATCATGTCATAGAGCTCGCCAAAGTATACCTTCCAACCTACGACCGCCCGAAATGGCATCTGTGCCGACGATAAAGAACTCACTAATGGCAGCAATCTGTTTCATATCGAGATGGATCATTGCAATGAGAAAAATAGCTTGATTTCAGGTGATCGTCTGCGACCTGCGTGTCTCGGATGACAGTTTGTAGGCTACCGGTATACGATTTATTAAGGGGCCGTTCCGGTAATTAAAGGAACCCGTTTGTATACTTTGAAGGGCCTTATTATGTCACCGTGATGCATTAGTGACGTAATTTTTGGAAGACAATTTAGATGAGGTGGGGTTAGGATTGACATATGCAAAAATTGTTATGCTACGCCCACTAAAAGTAGCCTACTGGGCCGTGTTCACAACATGATGTAAGTACATGAAGTATGACATTGAACAATACTTATGTATATACAGATGTAAGTCAAGATTGTGTCCTTCTTCTTAGCTCCACCAATGGCATACCGGTAGCACTAGATATATATGTATAGACAGATTGCACCTGTACCAGTATATAGACTACCGGTAGGCATAGAATAAATGTGGCACTATCAGACTACCGTTCACTTCAGGCCAATCACTTTTGACATGGAATGGACAGAGACAAATCCATGCGAATAGGCTATTTCAAATTCCCGCCTGTCAGCAGTACCGTACTGCCGTAACCATGCAGTTTTGTCAACAGGATATCATTTCGACAAGACGATCCAAAACTGCGCTTGGCGACCCAACCCCTCTCGGTACCGGTACCATGTTAACATAATACCGGCACCACGAACATGCGGATTGCGTTGACTATGGATGTTTCCCCGACCCTTGATCCCTGAAAGATTCTCCCTATTATATACTTTATTGCAAAATTTTCAACGCTGATTTTGAGATTGTTTTGGAAAGTTGGCGCTTACAAACTGTCTCACATATTAAAAACAATCTTTTTATTCAAAACAATAAACCACGTGCTGCTTACAGCTGTACAGGTACGGCATCGATAGCTAATTTTAGGCTAGTTTGCGGCAGCCATTTTTGATTATTGCAACTAACTAAAGACATAATGACAACTAAGTTATTTGATTTACAATTATATTTGAAAACATAACTAAAAACTGACAAATAACACACATAACTAACAGAAAGAGTGAATGTAGTTTTGTGACCCCTAAATTAAATGATTGGTGTAACATCCATTGCGCTTTCATTAAGCCATTTTGTGCCTTCATCCAGCTTTATAAAGCTTCTTCAGTTCTTGTGCCAATATCATCTCCTCGGGTTAAAGATTTAGAGAAGGAACGTTTTTATGCGAATTGGGCTGACATATCTTAGTATAACTCATAATACTGTGAAAGCTTCGGCAACACATTTCTCCCATTGGCTGAATGAAATTTTTGTAGTTACTACAAAAGAAAGTTACTACCCTATTTACACCTCCAACTTATACCTAATGAAAATTTCAAGTGCATAATTTATCGAATGCACGTTCGGCATTGTGGCATATATTTTCAAAGAGTATATAGATTATCATCTCAATATTCAAGGATTTTCACTGTAACTGTGACTTGTGAATGGGCCAGATTCGAACGCTATCAAAATCGAAATGGATAATTGCACAACAACAAAGGCATGCTGTATAGTCCAGTGGTCGGTGGTTCCCAACCTTTCTATCCTGGCGGACCGGTAAAATTGTATATAATGTACCAGCAAAAAATGAAATTAGTGGAACAGAAAATAATAACATATATTTGCGTAATGTCGAGCACTCAATATACAAAAAAATAACCCAAGTAAAATGGCACCAGAACGACCGACTGGGGAGGGTAATGCTGAGGTGGCAATACCTTCAGTATTTGCATTTGTTATTATTAATATTATCTGCCTGCTATACTCGTTCTGTTGGATATAATATACAAAGATTATTTCCTTATACCCAATAAATGGTCCACATTCCTTGAAGACCAAAATATAGGATATTCAATAGCCTTGTTGAACGAATTTTCCGAGTTGCAAACAGAAATTCTTCAGCTGTGTGAAACACAAGCAGGAAGTGTCACAGACTGGGAAGTTGGCTTGAAATCGTGGTGGCTTCGACTACAGCGCCACAGTATATTCAACTGTCCGTACTTGAGGTTTGTAGGAGTGAGCACTACCGTGGAACATGAGCCCAAATGCAGTTTCACAGAGGCAGGACTCCAGACTGTCATATAAGCAGGGATGGCCACAACTGAATACTTGACTATTTCGAATACAGTCTAAAAAATAATTTTCGAATTTGGAATTACGAATACATTCTAAAATCCCCCACATTTTATTTACTTTTCCTAATTCCAGGAACATGGGAATTAAACTTTAATAAATATTGTATTATCATTGTAAAGCAGTCGTGAATAGAAATGGCATGTGTGATATTGAAATTAGTGATATTCTTGCTTTTAAGAAAAGAGACTTAATAAACATCGCAGTATCTATATATACTTATGAATTGTGGTGTATCTTGACTAGAAAAAAAAAGAGCAACTAGGCGGCTAGTGAAGTGTTTTAAATCATATAGTAAAATCAAAGTTCTTATTAATAACACACACACTTTTGAGACGACTAATACTTGTTATAAATTCTGACTGTTTATTGACTGCGCGAGTGTCATTTAGTCCAGTGGTTCCTAACCGCCGGTCCGCAGACCGGTGCCGGATCGCGGGAGTTTTCATTTTGTTGTTTTTCTACCGTCTCAATCGCCTTACCGAAGCCGAAAATACGAAGTTACGTTAGTTTATTACGCAATTTCTCTTCCGCCGCCGTATTGCTCTTTGATACGTGCGGTATGGACCGGCGACGTCGTGATCACCGGCGCCGAGTGATCACACTTTTCGGTTCCGATTCATCAAGTCCATGCTTCTGAAAACAAACAATATAACTAATCCCATACCCGACTTGGAATGGTAACCGGACGAGAGGCCGTGGTTCGCCATATGGATAAGCCGTCTTATCGGCTTTCCTCCCCCCCCCCCCCCGGGATAAATATGTAAATCCTATCCCATCGCGAAAGCGCTCCGTCAAATCTCGCAAGATTCAGAAACCTGTAAATCAGCATGCGTGCTTTTTCCGTTCTGCATACTTTTCTTGATTAATATTACCATCCAAATGAAAGGTTATGGATATTTCCTTGTTTGAACCGGAAAACTGTCAAGAACAGTATAATATTCCATGACACCCAGCGAAACTCGCAACAGCGAACTTGTTGTGACCCTGCAGGTGGTCACGAGACGCGCAACAAAATCGGGTGCCGCTGAGATATTTCCCGGGCGGTGCACAGAAGGATTTTGAGTCTGGTGCCAAGTTAGCAACGATCTTATCATTGTCATATAAATTGATTTTGTTTGGGGCATCGATCAACTGCAGCGGAATTGATATGATGAACTCGATGAAACCTCTACTTCACAGTCTAGATTTATAAAAGAATCATTGTCACAATTCGTTCTTGAGCTCTCTTGATAACCCATCGTGAAGTAATCGAGCAATCAAACTGTTGTCCGAATTTTCAACCAGTTACTCCTTGCTTTAATTAAAACGAAGCAAATAAATTGACTCTGAGCCGCTGTAGAGCTACGTGTTGCAAAACTTTTTTTTGATGCCTCGCTTGCGATCCTGTATTGGAAACGAAACAGAAGCAAATTCTTACTGGAGTAAATTATTACGTTTGCACATGATTTGACATGTACATGTTTTTTATGTGAGATGTGTGACTTTGTTGCGTATAATGGGTGCCCAGAACTGCATTTTATTACGCAAATATATGTTATTATTTTATGTTCCACCCATTTAAATATTTGGCCGGCACATTATTTGATAGGTTTTACTTATGTGAAATATATTAAGTGTTCCTTTTTTTCTGAAAGCATAGTGATAGCCCGATATAACGCAAATATAGGTTACTACTTTCTGTTCCGCCCATTTCAATTTTTGCCGGTCCGCGAGTACATTTTATTTAATTTTCACGTTCCGCCAGAGTAGAAAGGTTGGGAACAACTGATCTAGTCCATCGACATGGTTGGGCTAAATTCGGGCCCAACTATATCTCTACACAGGTATTCATTATTGTGCTACCATGGGCTATAAGCAGTGATGAGCTGGAAAAATCGTAATAACCGGAACGCACCTAGTTCGCAAAAATGTTATATATTCACAACACGACGTGGACGTTTACAGAACTGCAATTAACTGCAAAGAAATTATATCAAAAATGTTTGTATAAAATCTTATTGGACACGTAGTGGACAGAACGATCGTTTAAAAAATTTTGTTGTTATTCTTATTATTTGTCTCCGTCAACACGTTTTGAAGAAATCGCTTTTCTCTTCGAATACTGGACCAATGGACCTTTCCCCGAGCATTGTTTTCCTTGTTTACTTCGTGACATTGGCCAATCAGCAAGATGCAAAAAGTGACGTAACAATGCCCCCTTTTCGCATCCGCTCAAGACACTTTTCTCACTCGGACAAATTTTCAAGTGTGGTTGTAAACATTACCTCGTTTTCGCGTTTTTGAACTCTATTCGTTAGTTTTCAGTTGTGTTTCGGAAACTTAAATATAAATCAGATAATTCAATGATCACTCTGTCTTCCTAGGAGTTTTAATTTGATTGCAGTAATAAAAATTAGTGTAGAAATAGCTGTGATAGACTAGCCTGAAATTCTTTACCGGTACTTTTAAAAAAAAGATTGTTGTATGCGATGAATCATAATGATGTTTTGTAACACATACCCCATTTTACAGGTGCCAACTCGCAAAAGCACTCTTAAAATAGCCCCGAAAATTTTGCAATGGTAAAGTATGGGGAGAATTATTCGGGGGTCAAAGGTCGGGGAAAGGTCCATTGCTTTGAAATTTTCAGTGGTTAAAGATAAAAATTTTCTACAGAAGGCTATTACTTTTTCTTTCGCTATGACGTCATCACAATTATGTTACTCTATATTATGTGTCCATATATTTGAGCATAGCTCTCTCGTTATTAGAACGGTATAGAATGAATTTTCATGGGGTCAAAGGTCGGGGAAACAACTATTACACGTTACTGCTGTTAATGAGCTAATTATTTGCGTGATGTGACGTAAAAAGACTCAATATGATGTAGCAAAACAAATTAATAACAAGTTTACCAGAGAAACTAGACTTTTTGTACCACAATTTTATTTCAACAACAGGAACGCAAATGCAGTAAAATGTCTAACAATCGGAACGCTGTTCCGGTGCATTCCGGCTACAGCTCACCACTACCGATAAGTTTGTTCAGAAAAACGCAAATTATACAACGACCGATTCTCAATCGCCAATAACGGAGTATGAATATCGAAAATCGCGTTTATTTTTCAAGTCGGCGTTGATTTAAATAATTCATGTACGTCGGTTGTTACGTTTTTTGCCTTCAAATTAATACCTAAATCACTATCGAAACTGAGGATGAAAATACTTAATTACGACACAATTTGCTTGTAGATTTATTGCCGTGGCCGCCCAGACTATCTCGAAATATGCGATAATCATTATGAAATAATTTCAATCAAAAACATCCTCGAAGTGTTATAAGTACTTCAAGTCGGCGCTGATTGAAAGCATTTTAGTCGACTGCCGCGTTCTTGTTATTGCCGCGACGCAAGATTACGGCAAAAACATAAAAAATAACTGTAAATGTTTTCAATAAAAACGTGGACGGCGGCGTTAGGATGTGTCCGATATTCCATATTTCTATAAACACTAAAAACGATATTGGAAGGTCGCGAGTTTAAAACTTCAACTCCGAACTTTTAAATTAATATTAGAATTAAATCTCATTATTTGTAAGCAGTACTAAACAATTAATAATGTGAATAGGAGCTGGGGCCACTAAAATTCCATGCAGCTCCGGCCACAACCCTCCCGAAAATGGTAAGTTTGGCTCCAGCTCCACCAAATGTGACAGCTCCAGGCCTGGCGTTACAATACCGAGATGTTCGGACAGGATGATTTAGAAATTGCTTTCAAACTCATGGTGGACAATGTGCTGCGAAAAAATGTTCAACCCCAAGAAACATTCTGCAACTGATCAGACTAATTCTCATCTGATAATATATATTAATGCTGTAATATAATGCAACACAGTGACACACAATATTGTTTAGTATAGAATACAAGATAATGTAGTAATAATTGAATGAAAAATCCAGTTTTTCACCATAACTGTCAAAGAAGCTTTTATTTAACAATACAGTGGAAAATCGTAAATGTAATTTGCCCCTCACCCATTTAGTGAACTAAAATCAGAAAGCCAACCTATTATTAATTTAACATGGTAGGGCACCGAAACACAAGCAAAACAAATCCAGGTAATTGTACTTGATATGAAAACTGTTGCAAATTAAAATGATGTGCAAATGTAAATAATCCAGAGCATTATCAAACAAGTTAGCATCAAGTACCATCACATATAAGAGCACTCACAGAAAAAGCAAAATGGTAAATTTGTGAAGCGAAATATGAAGGCAAGAGCAGTCACATACAACATCAGCCTTGAAAGCTATTGGTGAGACACAATGTAAATATGTGACAAAATCTTGAATCTGAGATTGCCCCTTATATTGCAGGATGAGAACAGAAGGGGCCTAAGTCACATTTTTGGGAAATTCACTTTATTCAATATTAAAAATTTTAGCTGGACTATAATATTTACTATAAGTTAAGAACAGAATAGGCCTAAGTTCCAATATGATGGGCATGGACATCGGAAATAAAATGTACGAAACTTACATTTCTAAGAGTTTGGTCCGTGCAACTTAGGCCTAAGTCACCTGGTTTTACCTTGCATCTCGCACGAAAAATTTCAGACATTATTGAAAACAGAATGGGCCAAAGTCATTTATGGGGTAAATAAACAGAAAGGAAGTGCCAAAATATATTGATTACAAAGATATTCTCATCCACATTAAAATAACCAGAGCTCTAGTCTTTACTAAGTGTGAATTTCTAGAATACAAAAATAACAAAATTCAAAAATGTTTTTTTTTGTTTTTCTCAAAACTCAAAATTGTAACTTGGCCTGTTTCTGTTCTCATCCGGCGATATGTCACATGAATCATCAAAAGTTTTGTTGGTGAAGAACTACTAGTCCAACATACTAAGTTTGCCAATCCCAGAAACCATTTGGCAAATTTGTGATCCTGATGCACCACCTTTAGTTATATTGACAGAAGATAGCACACTGGGTTGATCGTTAGGGGGGCAAGTGGGTTTCGCATCATTGGAACCTTCCTGTTCAAGGTTTTGAACTTTACCTGGTTCAGCACCTTGAATTTGTAAATTTTGAAAAGACAGATCATTCAGTGACCTGGATCTTTCTTTTATCTTTGTAAGTTTCGTACATGGCCGGTATCTGAGCATGTAATATTTTGGAGGGGGAGAATACTGCAATTTACCCTTCTTGTTAAAGTTTACAAGTTTCCGTTGATTGCTATCTGCTGTGCCCATTTTGCTGAGAAGCTGTGTCAACTCATCAACACCTTGCTCACTGTTCCCTCTGAATTAAAAATTATCTGTTTGTAAATCATTTTCTTAATGGTGTCATTTATCTAATTACAGAATTATGTTAATGACATGAACATATGCTACAGCAAATTGTATTGCATGAAATTAAATTTTGATCAATGTCCATCAATATCCCAACAAAAATCCCGGTACTCCCGTAGTATGTGTACCAAGTTAGGGTTAGGTCATAATATTATTCCAATTTTCCTTATTTTAGTTCTATTACGAGTTCGGGGACTGTTTGTGTTAGCCAAGTGAATATATCCCCTTCCCATAGGTCTTCACACAACTTGATGTAAAGTAGGCGAACAAAATTAGTTACCTCCATTTGGTACACATACTTCTGGAGCACCAAAAGCATATGGTATACAACGCATTCTCATGCAAAATGTGTTTTTCAAATAAATATCTGTTATTTGACATTTCTGCTTTGTTGTTACTGGACTAGAAAATATCATTTCAAGGAATATGAAAAATTAAATAACAATAACAAAATGAAGAAAAAATTAATCAAAACTTACTTCTGACTCACACCATATCTCCTTCGCCTGATGGATAAGGGTTGGCAAGAATAGTGACGTCTGCTTATTAAGCAATAAGGACGATAATATGTTTTGCTCCTGTGTCTCTCTGTATATTTCCCACCACCAGAGTAAACACCATGGCTTCCAAACCATATTTTGGTTCCTTCTTGTGAGCTATCGTTATGAATATAATCACTGCTGGCAGGCACAAGGCTATTTTCAGAAGGGCCATTAATTACCACTCTGGGAACATTTGAAAGGAGCTGCTGCACAGATGTTCTAATGCCTTCTATTAATGTATCAGAGGCAGTCCGACACGCATATAAAGTCGTTATATTGGTTTTTATAATATTATTTTTCTCAGGTAAATCCTTAATTCCAGTATGAATCGTTGACACACCTTCAACAAACATACATTGATTAGGCTGTCTGATAATGTCATACTTAGGTTGGACAGCATTAACATAATTAGGAGTGTGGCTCCAACTGTTCCATAAGTTCGTTAATGCTTGGTGGCTCTGATCAGCAGCTTGTAACTGCTCAAATTTGTTGCTCAAGTCTGATACTTGATCATTGTCTTGAGTTCCTGAAAACACATCATCTCTACTACAACCGTTATTGCAGGCAAGTTGCATATGTCCAGAACCAATGCCTTGATCTATCTCAACAACACTTGACATGATAATTTGTTATGCCTCAGTTATACAAAAACATTTTGATATAATTTTTAAAAATACACTAGGCTAAAAAGTAATTGCATTTCAAACATAGTTTAATGAAATGGACATGATCAATTTTTCAGTCAACATAAGCATTGGATGATGTGGCTAGAAAGAGGCTATTCGAAATATGGCAGTTTTCAATATGATCTCAGGTTTTCTTAAAAACATTACAGAAAATAGAGTGTGTCTAGATCAGTGCTCTTCAACTGGGTATACAGTATACCCAAGTGTATACCGGACTATAAGTTGGGTATACAACTGATAAAGGGTGTACAGCCAAGTCAGGGATTCTAAACTCTAATATATCAAATTTAAAAATATTCAAGCGAAGACAACAATGCAAACGCAGCGCACATGAAATATAAAATGTCATTTACGCAAAAAAACGACATGAGCACATTGTTACATCACAAATTATACAAATATTGCGGTCACGTATCTGAGTTGGTGATTTCGGCTGCCATGCACTTCGTTTGATTTACAGATTTACGTTGAACATTATTACCATTGACGCTAAGGCCGTCAGTCAAATTTATAACTTGCAGACCCTATCCTATTAGATTGCATGATGATATTGCAGTACAATATATGCTTAAAATTTAATGTTTATTCAAGCCATATTTAAACATTGGTATTTATAAGGTATACAAAGTTCTTGAAAAATTGTAAAAGGTATAGACTACCACGATAAAAAAAGTTGAAGAACATTGATCTAGATGTGTCGATTATACATACTGTTGAACATTTCCTGAAATACGAAGCGATGAATAGTTACTGATTTAGCTCTTCATATTCTATTTATCTGAGATACTGTTGCAGTTTGACCTATCTATGTCTGAAGAATGTGGTTCAGCAGTTGTCAACCTTTTTTCACGCAATACCCACTTCCGATTTAGACAGTGCATCATTCCCCACGGACTAAAGCCTTCTACTGTTCCATGAAGTTTGGCGCGACTTTGTTAACTAGGGGCTTGCTATCAGTGTAGGAATCAAAATCACAGGAAATGCACCGTGGGATTGGGATTACTTAGCCAGTTACCGTATTTGTTTCACATTCATGGCCTCCTGAACAATGAAGAAAGCCATGACAGACCAGCGGTTACATATACGAATGATCCTGTGGTGTCGATGTGTCCAACAATCAGACAATCCTCTCGCACCTGATTATCCCCCCCACAGCCACATGATTCGAAGCCAACCGACAGACCCACGCTGGATAGGATTTACATATTTATTCCAGGGGAGAGGAAAGTCGATAAGACAGCTTAATCATATGGCAAACCACGGCCTCTCGTCCGGTTATTAGTCCAAGTCGGGTACTGGTATAGGATTAGTTAGTCAGTTATTTGTTTTCGGAAGCAGAGACTTGCCTTGCTTCCGAAAACAAATAACTGGCTAACTAATTCCATACCCGACTTGGACTGGTAACCGAACGAGAGGCCGTGGTTCGCCTGAATAGGTACAGTACCGGTAGGCCTACCAATCAGAGGTGCGTTGGAGAACGTATTCCCAACGCTTAGCAATGCAGGCAGCACGATCAGACAATAGACAACAACCAGACACTGCTGAGCCGAGCTTACGGTAATATAATATTCAGGCTAACAGACCTGAACCAGTTATCTGCTGGCCAATACTACACTGTATTGTGGTACAGCGTTGACCAGGCGCCTGACAGCTGAAACAGTCACACAAGAACTAACTTTAACTGATTCCCTTCGGGCTTCGTACAGTCGTACGCAACGGTACCAGAAGCGAATGAGCATAAATGACATTTACTACATTACCTGCGCGGAAGGCGTAGAGTCGTAGAGAGAGAAAAACGCTTAAACCTGCCATACGATACCAACATGACTGAATATTCAGTTAACCATGGTACCGGTACCGGTACCGAGTTCGTGCGAGTCCCTCGATCACTCGCCAGACTAGCTCACAGTGGTACAAAACAAATGTAATAATAGTAGCACTTTTGAAACACTCCATAACGATCTGAAAACCCGATGTTCAATAGATGGCGAAGGGTCTCGTGTAGTTTCGTACCTAACGTACCGTACTTCTAGTGGGCGTAGCATAACAATTTTTTGATATGTCAATCCTAAATTACGTCACTACGACATCACAATCACGGCATAGAGCTTGCCAAATATACGTATCATCATCCGAAATGTCATTGGCGTCGACGATAAAGAACTGAGTGACGTTACCGATCTCTCTCCTATTGGAATCGTTGCGACGAGAAAACGAGAGAAATGACTTATTCGATTTCGGGTGCTCGTTCGCGCGTCTTGGATGGCAGTTCATATAGTTTGAAAGGCTCTATTACGTCACTGTGACGTCGTAATGATGTAATTTTTGGATGTTGTAGTCAGGTGGGGGTTAGGATTGATACGTGAAAAAATTGTCATGCTAAGCCCACTAGAAGTACGTTAGGTACGAAACTACACGAGACCCGATGGAGAACACATAATTATAAAACCGAAGATAGATTTCCGATGATACAAATTTACTTTAATAAAATTTGGAAAGGCTGACGAGGCGTTTAAAAAGCATTGTATAAGGAAAACTTTTTCCATAGCATTTAACGTCCCGAAGGTTTGTATATCCTGTCCTAGGAGCACACTCTTGCCATTACGAACGTTCAAATTTCGTAATTGTGAACGGTTGGTCCTGATTTTGTGTAGCATAACGATTTTTCACAATTTAGCAAAACGGGGTCGGTTGATATAAGGGGGTGGATCAATGGTCGAATTTGATAGTCAGTCAGTCAGTAGTTTATTTTATCACATACCAAAAGTACACAATAGACAAAAATAACTACGAATCACATACAAAACAATACTTTCAGTGTGAAGGGAGGCGCGATAAACCAGAGGAGGTTATTGATAAACGAGATGACGCACCTAAACGTGATATACTGGAAACAAATCGTGGCCAACTCCTCCCCCTTGTCATGTTGTTAGTTGTAGAGCAGTATCGTTCAAAGTCGTGGCCAAATATTGGTCAAAGCAGAAAGTGTATTTTTTTCGAATGTTCGGTCATCACTGTAATATACTGTGGCATATCTGGATTGTAACTATGGGTTTTAATTTTATATAATTCGTTTGTATTAATATAGGCTTACCATACGTCCCGGTTTGCCCGGGACCGTCCCAGCCCCTATCCCACTCGGTAAGTAGACTCAAATATCACGTACAATACGGTGGCAGACTGGCAGTGATAAATAATTTATATATTTAATATCAATACAAATTTATTTGTTGTTAATGGAGACAGTCCATTTAATACTGATTTGCGACTCACTTCAATAGTTCAGTAGTGAGAGAGGAAACCAATATTATATGTTGAATACGTCAATTTAGTATATATTCCATCAGCTGTAATGCAGTTAAATTATTCGAATTGCCATAAAAAGTGCACGTTTCCAATGATTTGAATATTATTATTATTCGCATGAGTTGAATCGTGTTGAATACTGCTAAGCCTCGGAATCGGACAAACTGCTTTCCAATCTGCACTGCCCCGTTTTTTTTTTTGATTATGACCTAAACCTGGTACACATACTACGTTCCGGTGCCCGCCACCTTGGTTCACATACTACATGAATACCCAATATATTGTGTGCATTTTGATCTTCGAGGAGTCAGTTGGGGTTCACTCCGCTGACGTGTGTGTGTATATTAATACGGTAGTAAGGTCACGCAGATAGGGACACCTGTACCCCATATGCCATCCGCCTGGTATTGTGTCGGTAGTGAAAAGAAAAGGAGAGATTGACATTGGCGGAGTTTTGGCTGGATGGCATTAATAGTTCCGACGAGTGAGGCCATTTTCTTTTGCCCGCTGGCGCTGCGACTAATTTAACCGCCGCTGCATTGGGCAATCTGTACAACTCCAACTTGTCCCCTGTGCCATGCCCAGGGTACGCCCTTGCTAGGGGTCATGTTCAGTACTACAATGACTTCTGGTGGGCGAGGCGTATCAATTTTGCAACACCACCGGGACCGGAAATTTTATGTGTATATATATATATAACAGTAGCATCCATATTGAAAATTCCGGTATGATGTCAAGCTCTACGCATTTACATCCCTGGCGTACTTAATATTAGTAAATTATATTAATTTATTATTATTATTAAAATTCCAAATTCTTTGCGGAATGAACGTTTTCAATGTGCCTGACGTCTTGTCGCAATAAATTATAATTATTAGAAATTTTTTGCAAGATATGTCCACGTTATGTATAGACGGGAATATTCTTTTATGAACCAATGGCGAGGTTTGAGTTTGAAAAGTTTGAGTTGTTAGTCTTGGAAAAATTAGAACTACAAGTAAAAATAAGATTGGAGAATAATTAATAAAGTATAAAACGTTAAATCGACAAGTTGCAAATTACAATAACGTGTCATAAGAAGTAAAACGAATCAATATAAATAGTCGATGCTTAATAAAACATTTTGTGGTTTCAATTCAATTGTGTTCAATTGCCAAAAAGAATCGGAATTCAGTTACATTTTTAATAGAACCATCTTCTCACATGAATGATGCGTTATCAGGAAACGCTTCTTGAATATTGCAAAAGAGCTTGACATCACTATTGATATAAATCGAAGAATGAATTCTTGGGATATGATCGAACACAGTTTTTTTCGGGTCGTTTTAAAAAAAGTGATGAATTGGCTATCATCATTCATGAGTCACATACTGTCAAGTAGCAATAACATCTTCCAAATCTTTATTGTTTGTCACTATTGAGGAAATGAAAACTGTTTCACCACAAGAATGGATATTGGTTTTTCAAAAAATAGTGTCAATGGTACGAAACTAAAGTAGAGTCCACCAATATAACAATACCAACACTCGTAAAGTAGTGTCAATGTTCTGATAATTTATCTTGACTGCTTTGAAATGCATCATATATTGTCAATATGATTTCAACAAATATTATATCACAAATCATTTCAAATAATTTTCCATATATATATACATAAATATATTACGTCAGCATTCATATTGAAAATTTCGATTGCATATTAAGTTCTAATCGTTTACAAAAACCTAACGAACTTGAGCATGAATGAATTATTGCTAATATTATTACTGAAAATCCAAATTCACTACTGAACGAAGTCAACTACTGAATTAACAAAGTATTGTTTGTGTATAATGACGATGAATGAGGAGTTCCAAAATAGGCGAAGGAAGGAAGCGAATTTAAAAAGAAAACTTGCGGGCCACTTCTTTACACGGCGGGGTTCAAAATTGGTGAATAAAATTAGAAAAAGCAAAAACAAGGATAGCGATAAATAATAAACTACAAAATAAATATACTTATTTTAAACTACAATAATGTGTAATAGGAAATAAAACGAATCAATACAAAAATTTCTAAACAGCATAATGTCAAAAGGATGAATATAAAAGATATTCCATTTTAATATATCAGTACAATATATAATAATACACTATATAAACAATTAAATGAGTATTCGTGTGTAGATTTTTTTTTTTAATGTGATTTCTGGCTATTGAAAGCAGAGTAAAATTAGTGATTTTAACCCAGGTCACGGGGACCGCTGTTTTAATTAACGAGAAATAGATATAATGTAATTGTGCGAAAGTTGAAAATAATAGCATTGTTTTCTTGTAGAAATCACGGGGAATTGGGTCTCAGATATGATAAATATTTTACGTAGTCATCTGAAAATAGTAGTATTGTGATAAGAATGACTGTGAGGTCTATCGTTGATTGTGGCTCTAACTAATGTTACGTGACGTGCAAACGGAAACAGCCTCAGTTTCCAATCATTAAAGGAAGTTATGACACAGATGGTATTAACTAAGATTACGAATTCAAATATTAGCGTATGAAACATTTTTAATTGCAGATACAAGTGTGAGAAAAGAGAAATTAAAGGACCGATAAACATTACAATGATTGTAATTGTTGTAGCAATCGAAGACCGTTTAATTTGTTTCATTAATCTTCTGGAATTAGCATTATGAGTGTTCCTTAATTTCCATAAAGGATAAACAAAAAGAAGAAGTAGTGCTAATTCAATAAATGCCAAAAGTATATACGCAAAAGCTGATTGTAATCGAATCATAGATACTGGAAGGTCTGTTTGAGCTTCGCAGCCTCCTATTGTATTGCTATACTTGCCACGGGAAAATTGCACTATGAGTAAACCAACAAGCACACAAATGATCATGAAAGCTAATACGACCCAACTCAATACTTGCATACTTTTGTTGTATAGTGGCTTTAGTAAATCCGACTTGTAAAATAGTCTCTGACGCATCCAGTATATCAGATACGGTATAAAGAGACAAATTGCGACTAATAATCGCTTTACATATCGCAGGTTTCTGCATAGATTACCTTCATCGTCATAAGAATAACGTAATTCAACAGCATTAAGGCATCCGAGAACAACGAACAAAAACAGAAACGTTATGATTAAGTATCTCATAACGTCAATGGTTATGTGTTTCTTCATTCTTGAATATCGATCCTTCTGACGAATTCGATCAATGATCTCTCTGTTTTCTTTTTGTACTTTCCATTCATATATTAAAGTTACGACCAAGACATAGATGTTCAATAAAAATGTGAAAAACGCAAAAATCACCGCCGCCAGCCATTGTCTATATACTTTGGCCCTGTCGTAGTATGAATTTGTATCATTGGTCGAAAAATTTTCGTTAATTTGCAGAAACCACATTTTGTAAAAACTCAATATTAACTGAAAATTTGATTTGTAGTAATTCTAAAATAATAATAAAAACAATTTAATTTTTTTCAATTCACCTTGAGTCCTATTGAGCCCGATTTTTCCAAATAATTATGTCGTTTTATTTCAGTTAACAAGAAACACTCTTTTACGCTTGTCCGCCAATCTTTTCAACAGACTCAGTTAATGAAGGCTTTGGTATAGTTATACTCTGGTCGACGTGTATGTGACAGACAAATCATGCCCGCCAGGATTATTTGTGATAGTTTCTCGAAATTAAACATAGCTGTGCGATGAAAATGCATATTGGGAGACACGAATGTGGAACTGAAAACGAAAAAACAGTGACATATTGCCATAAAATCAAATATTTCTAAGATGCTTACTAAACCCAGTTGTGATTTGTTGACTAAAATGCTGTAACATGTCAAGTGCAAATGAAAAATGTCAGACTAGAAAAATTTAGCATTACATGGTCCTGAAAGTTTTGTGCATTTCATCTGAAGTAAGACCGTTTGACGTAGCCTAGTCAATGCACATATTCGTGTACATATATATTTCCTCATTATGGACACTCTGCAAACTATAATTGGCTGTAATGGTCGATGTCTTTTCATATACAATCTAAATCATATGCACTTGAGATTAATTACTATTGTCTCTACTGTACGAAATAGGCAAAATGTTGAAGCAATTGTTGATTTCAATGAGTTTGGCTATAATTTACCATCACCTTATCATGAATTTATTCTATACTTCTTGTATTTATATAATTAATGTTGAGTACTCATACGGAGATATGAGCTATGACAATTCTATCTCATATTTTCAAAGCAAATGTTCACAGATGTTATCTCACCTATCTCACTGCTCTGAAACGTTTATACAAAATTCTGTGCAATATATATATAAAGTATATTTTGACAAAAGTCTCTGTCTTCCTTCTTTAACTACCAGAAATTTGGAAGTGATCGTGGCACAGTATTTAATTGGAAATATATTTTAGGAATATTATTAATAAAATACATTTTGTCATGGCAATATTCAGTACATATTCTGTTTTGAGGACTCTCTCAAGGCACTATTCTACGATTCGGTACTTATTCGTCGAGGCATCTCTTTTAAGTTAGTTTTGTAACTGATGAAACGCTGCTGTAAAACATTATGTGGTTTCAATTCAATTGTGCTCAATGGCCAAGAACAACGGTATATATGCAAACTCAAAAGTCAGTTACATTTTTCAATAGACCCATCGACACATGAATAGTGTGTTATCAGGAAACGCTCTATGTATATTTCAAGAAAGCTCGACACCATCATTGATATGAACCAAGGAATGAATTCTTGGGATATGATCGAAAAAGTTTTTTTTGCTTCGTTTTCAAAAGGTGATGAAATGAATGGTCGTAGGTTACAGATGCTTAAAATTTGTTTGGAAATTTAACTTCAATAAAAAAAAAACGAGAAAAGCTATACATTTAGGTTTGAGACTTAATATGTATATATATATATTTGCTGCGTTGTGGTTACATCCTATTTTATGCTGCAATTGGGCCGCTCGTTTTCTGTAGCACATAGTGAGCTACTCACAGCGGTATTTTATAAAAAAATTGTATGACAAAATTTCACGCAAGTAATATAGTTCGTTTAAATATAGTCGAGTTGCTGCGCAGTCGTCGTCGCCCATATCCCAGAGACTATAGTCTACTAGACTAAAGTATACTTTTTTTAGCCTATTTGCGGAAACGAGGAACATCATTGGATATGGTCGCACCGCAAGAAATATATATAGAATCATTGGTTATTCAATCATTGTCCTTCATTAAAAATGTTCACTGCTACCGCTAAATGCTTTTCTTGTAAGGTAAATTAAACACCGGTTACAATTAGTACCCTGAAAGAACCGTCTATTACTAGCCCTCTCTACAGCATGATATGTTGTTATTTTGGCGTCACGGTTTCAAAACAAGATCTCGATCCGCCGCTGATTCTGGTTGTCTTTATTTTAAATGCCATCACATGGGAGTATAAAAAATATTTGTGTATAGTATACTGTATATATATATAAATATATTGTGTATATAGAGGCCAAAGTGTAACCTGGAAAGATATTTAGTAGCAGAATTTTGGAAGTTGTTCATATTGGATTCTAGATACCAACAGATGACAAAACTTCCATAATTTCATAGATTGGATTATCTGAGATATGACATATTGCTGAAATTTACGAAGTCGTGAGTTAAATTTTGAACACGTATAGATCAGCGAATTTTCAGTCAAATTCGTCATCAGTCGATGCGGAAATTTTGTATTTTTATCTTTATTTGACCTTTGAGCCCAAAATGGAAAAATTGTTCTATTACGGTTGGATTAAAAATTTTATTATATTGGATAGATTTTAACAAAGTAAAGCTAAAAATGTTATTATCATTAAAATTAATCGAAAAGTGTTGGAGAAAACTGGGTTCAAATTTTTCACCGTTTTTTGGCCATAACTTTTTATATAATTAAAAAATGTTGGTACCACTCAATTAGTATATCAGAGACACATTCAACAATATATTATTCAATGAGATTTGATCGTTAAAAAATAAATTGAGAATTTTGAAATTCGCAAATAAATGAGGTTAGTAAACTAATTATCGCATATCAAAGTTACTAGCGTTTAATCGATCATCTTCATTTTGCAAGTTCAATATCGTTTTTTTGTTGTATTCAAATAGCTTTCAATATAATGAGTGCATTACACGCAGTATGTTTCCCAGCTTTTCATTTTAGGGGGGTGTTTCGAAATTTAGGGGGTGGTAAATATTTGCTATCAGCGATAAAACTATTTGTATTCTTGAAAAGTTGGTATGTAATAAAGAAACGATGTACCTGAGGGGTCCCCCAAGTTGATTGACGGCGAGCCAAAATACACAGCAGTTTAAGTTGTAAGGCCAGAAATGGGGAGCGAGGAAAAGTGTGCGACGACACGGCTGGGGTGTAGATGAAATCATGAACGGATTCGTCGTATTTTTTGGAAACATTGGATTCAAGAAAAATAGATTTGAAGCACCTCTAAAAAAAACTAGCACGCGATCCAATGAATCGAAATAATCTAGTAGACTTTGTCAAAAGTCTGCTCGTGGACAACGAATTAACTCGGAGATTATCCCATGCCACATCTAAGTTTCTCAATTCAGTTTATGAAACCATGAAAGGAAGCGAGACTTCAATTATATTTTTAGACTTATTAATGAAAATTTTGAGAAATAGGCACCAAAATAGGCTCTAATCTTGATTTTAGATACATCTAGCATCGCAGTTTGTTATGTAATGAAATTAATAATTATAATATTCAGCTGATAGAATTTTCGAGAAATAAATACCAAGCACGGCTTTCAGCAAGTAATTTGCAACTGATACTGACTAATGAAGTTACTTGCTCGTCTAGCATATGGCATCGTATGAATGGCTACTTATGGCTTGTATTGTTACACATTTCACATTTTTTGAACATGTTTGTTTGACTTTTGTATGAATTAAATTTTGAAATACGCGCGTCAACTGGTCATAATGTTGTATTTCTTCAGAACTGGAATATTTTGTTGGCAAGGAAGACAAATCGCTGAAGTTTGTTGATTCTTTCCAATAACGAAATAAAATCGACGCCATTCATCTGAAAAATGTCTGTTTTCAGTGCCTAGTTTTCGTTTTGTGACATCGTCAAGCTTTCTTAATATACGGCTGATATCTAAAATACTGCGGCGTGTAATCCTAATACCCATACGTATTACGTATACATAAGATAACGGTATATTTCAATTGTTATGAAATAAAGTGCTTAAACTGTGATAATGATGTAACGATAGACGGTATCTAAAACTCGAAAGGTCCCACATGAAGTGTTAAACTATTTCACTCAAGTTCGGCGGGCCATTTCAAATCGCTACGCGGGCCGTAATTGGCCTGCAGAGTGCGGTTTGGAATCCCTCATCTACACTGATAAATATTCCATAGTCGTTATATTTGAATACAATTATACTTGAGTTAGGAATTACAGTGTAGAATCGCACCTCAAAATTAGGGGGGGGAGTAGGGAAATCACTGATTACACGTGCTTTTCATCACTTTTGGGCAAAAAACTCGAATATATCTATTCATGATGATGATGTCCAAAATTTTTGAGTTGTCTAGCTATAATTTATTTTATAAGCAATTAAAAAAATAAATCTGGGAAATCCATGCCAAGTACGGTAAGGCAAGCAAGATCGTTTATGTACAAACTGAATTCACCCTTGATTTGAATCGTTAACTGAAACCAACTTCTCGTCGCTCATGACAAAGCAGGCACAGACATTATATGACATCATAAGTCCCGTCTGCAACTTTGCACATTTTATCAGGGAGACATTTACCATAACCGTGTCCCAAGTCATCATTCCGTGAATCGTCATGGGCCGTGGTTAGGGCTGGGCATTTTCGAATACCTGATGATTTCAGAATCGAATCGAATAATTTTTTCGAATCGAATCTCGAATACCTTGGAGATATAAAATTGTATGTAACTTTTTTATTGTGTTAGGTCCCCCAGACACATAAATTACTGAAAACATATAACACATCACTCAGGCAGATTGCTGAGCGTTCACACACAATGAAATCACGTTTTCCTCGCGTTTTTCCTGTTAACGCTGGTTGGTGTGTTTTTGCTGCTCTGTTTTATATCTGTTTAAATCCGTTGATTTCTTCTGGAAAAAGAGTCGGATGAGGATGGTTTCTTAATAAGTTGCGAAACATGGACAATTTTAAGCATATAGGATTAGAGGAATAGATCATGAAACTCAAACAACTGGTTTTGGATGTGAAATGGAACACGCTGAATCACCGGAAGATGGACAAATTGGTGTTGACGGTCACTGATGATCAAGTCCGGCTGCAGTATTACACAGAACATTCACAAGGTGTGAAGAAAATAAAAAAAATCGTGGAAAGGTATTGCGGATAATGGTTTTTTAAAGAGATCAACATACAAACATTCAACGACCGTACAGGACATTCAGCTTAATATGCTAATTTTAAGTAGAGATGTATCGGGTATCGGCAATATCGGCCAAATTTTCGGTATCGGTAGTGTATCGGTATCGGCTAAATGAAGACCGATATGTTTACCTTTTTGATATGATCCAGAATGTTTTAAAAAATAAGTTGGAATACTGATGTTTAAATTATTTTTTGCTTGGGGGAATCGTGAACTATGAACCATACACGTCCCCACCCCCGCGAGTAGAAATGAGAATGGGAATCTGACCTGTTCTTAGTTATTTATCAGCCAAACGCTCAACTATTTTTACTGCCAAATTTTTGTATTGACGTTTTTAATATTACATAGTTTCATGAATACCGTAAATATATCAATCGAATATTAGTGGATTTTCTAATGTGTAAAATACAAAATATGTCGTCATATTGGAACAAAATCTTGCGCACGTAACTCAATGTATCAATTTGATAGGATAAGTGGGCTAAACATTTATTTATTTCACCACCCTGGTAGCAAAATCTTATGCGCGGGGATAGCCATACCCATCGACTATTTCGAATACATTCTGAAAATATTTTCGATACTGAAATTCCGAATACATTGTAAAATCCCCCACATAAATACAATTCGCTTTCCTGAAATCCAGGGACATATAAATTAGGCTTTGATAATGTTATCATTGTAAAGCAGTCATAAGGCATGTGCGATATAAATGAATTTGCTCTAAGAAAGTAGACTTAATAAGCATTACGGTATTTACACCTATAAATTGTGGTGGTAATTGACAAGCACAAAAATAAGAGCAACTAGGCTCCCAGTTTCAAAACATAGTGTAAAAACGTCTTTATTCACAGCATACCGGTACGCACTTTTTGGCACGGTTATAAATTCTGACTGTTTATCGTTAAGCGCTAGTGTCATTTAGTCCATCGACGTTTTTAAGCTAAATTCCAACTCAATTATCTTTCTACACAGGTATTAAATATTGTGATTTCATTAATTTTAATTTTGTTTAACTATACAATTTCCTCATAAATTTATTGCCGTGGCCGCCCAGACTATCTCGAAATATACGATAATATTTGCGATATATTATTATTAAATAATTTCCTGCCCATCCTGCCTATGAGTTTTCTAATTGAACACCGAGATTACTAGCGCCAGTACACAATGCTTCTAAATTAATTAACGCATCTGAATCCAAAACATCAATTTTTTATGGTGTATTATATCCTTTTAAAATCTGAAATAATGTGTAGTATGAATAATGCTCAAAGACTAGTGTTTTAACCCGTCTGCCCTGCACACGTGAGGCAATATTTACATAGTATCGGCAATATCGGCCGTTTTGTAATATCGGTAGCGCTTTCGGCGTTTTTAGTTGGTACCGGATCGGTATCGGCGACAAAAGTGGTATCGGTCCATCTCTAATTTTAAGCAGACGTGTGCTGGGTTTCATTGTGTGACGATCGATAGGCCATATCGTAGAAATTTTTTGAGAATTGGAAATATTATTATCCATTAATCAAAGTTTACATTTGACGCCAAAGAAATTTGTTTTATCGCGATATCACAAAATAAACATTCAATTAGCAGCGTATTGCTGGCATATACTGTACATATTGAATTGGTCTTTATTACTGCAATAGCTTAGGTGTTTCGAAAGTATAACAGCCCTGAAGTTCAATACATTCGAGTATCTTTTGTTTGATTATTTCTGGCCCAAGCCTCGTTTTTACTAGGTTTGTGTTTTTTGTACTTCATTTTGTGTGTGTGCTGGTGGGCGGGCACATGATGTCTCTCATGTTTTAAACTTTTAAGGTTTTGCTCGCCCTCCAGAATTCTCCATTTTAAATTTGTGTATATTATGGAGTATTCAAAGAAAACTATCTATCTAAGTTCCAGATAAGTTTTCCGTGGATTATTGGAATACAATACGATAGCGAAATTTTTTTTCTGGTAATCGTCCAATTCCTGCAAAAGATAACCGGGTTAGAAAAGGAAAAATCGTGATATATATTTGAAACCACAGTTTAGCAAAAATAACTACATGAAAGATAGCTAGGCCTAGAAACTGTCGTCAAAAACCACAGAGTTTTTTTGCTCGAATTTCATTTCAATCTTATCGATCGAAAGTTAGGGGATCCCCAAAACAGCGCTCTTACTCCATTGTGACACCTTGTGTCCCATCACTAATTGATTAATAACTCGCTAATTATACGACATAATTTGCCCAAAATCAACAGGCTTCTGGTCCGAGATAAGATGAATGCACATGAAAAAATCTGGAGCAGATTCAATCGCGCTTTCGTGAGATATCGCGTGCATCTAACAGACATACAGACAGACAGACAAATACCTATCAACATACTTACCGATTAAAATCGATAAGTAATAATGATTTACATTGCCTGCATCGTGGAAAATTTGGTCTTTTCAGATGTGTAAATTATGACACAATTGTAGGCTATATTATTTTTTGCTCCATTGTTTTGTGCGTAGTAGTCAATCGCGCCTAATGTTGAGTGAGATTAATAGCATACATACCTCTAAAAACTGACTTGAACCAGCTTCATAAAGCGCCTGTTTTGTGTTTTCGAACGGGACGAAAGCAGTAGGCCTACTGTAGAATGTAGACTACATGCGCAAAATATGATATGCACATACAGTATTTGAGTCTGGGCAAGTCCCATAATGTTTCATTTGGATTTAGAACACCACAATAGAAATGAAATTAATGTGACGGATTAATTTGTGACAAGCAGGGTAGGCCCAACTCTACGACAACGAACTAATTTAATTGTGTATATATACTTGGATAGTCTCTCACTATTAATTTAACTGGGTTTCACGCCTTTTTCTTGCAACAACGGGGCTCAGATGACCTTGGCAAAGTCGCACAAGTTCTCAACTGGTGATAACTCAATAACGCATACAATCAATTATTACCGACGATGTAGCTCTGTGACAGAGATCTACCTCACAGACGCTGAAAGAAATGATCGTCTACATTTACAACAACTTCGCAACAATTACCATTTGCGATATAACTTACGAATTTATCTCGTTTATGAATGTCTATGTAACAGTGGATATACGTTAAATGCAGTAGTGGGATTCAGCCGGTTCGCACCGGTTCTATAGAACCGTCTCACGGAATTTTATGAGATCAGCGATTTCATTAAGAATGCGCCTAGACTCTAGAGAGACAAGCTTATTGATCGCGGTGGATTTTTTGTATGCGTGTATGTGTGCAGCATATTCAGTACTGATTCGTTTATGACCTTATTACCGATCAGTCGATCGCTAGCTATTTTAAAGATTTTAGTCGAAAGCAGGTTGTATAGACAGTTTTCATGGAGCTTACAATTTCGAATTGCATTTTTCGTATTTGTGTTTTTGGCAATGCATCAATTTTGTTCCCCATATTTGGAACAAATTTTTAGTTAACATCATGTATCTCCACTTGAAAAATATTGCATTATATGACCACTGCCACAAAAAAATTATTGAATTCAAGTTTTACAAAGTCTTGCCCTGTCGGTGTTTTCATATCTTATCTCGATTCAAAAATTATCTCCAGATTTTGTATGTGTGTGTTTATTTTATTATGTGCCTAAACTGTTTTTGGTGGCTGATGTGCTTGTGCGTTTTTAACTTTGTCTTAAGTTAAGCTAGTCTTCCAGGTATCTTTGCATTTTGTGTGTTCGTTTGTTGTTGTTCTGTTTATGCTAGAGCAAGGGTCTCCAACTCAAACCATGTCGCGGGCCACTTTTTGAAATTTATTGACCACGCGGGCCGCAAACCAAGAAATTAGGTACAAAAATGGGTATCTGAATGTATCGTGTTAAAATTACACTTAAATCGTACGAGCAAACGAGACATAAATCATATTTATTAACTTGTGCTGGATATTTGGTTCCGATATTTGGACTTATTTTGCGTTGTTTAGGTAGTCTTAAGACAGCATGCAAATGCTCGTCCATCAGTCGTGTGCGGAGGGCGGACTTGCTAACTTTCATAGTTGAAAAAATGCTCGCAAATATAAGAACTGTCAAACATCGCAGTTATGCAACGTGAATGTGCAATCAGCTTTGCAAACTTTTCTTCGGGCACAATGGACTGACCGAAACTCGTTTATTTCATCACAATGAACATGCGAAATGAAATTAAAGTCTTTATAATTGAATTATACCCATAGAATAAAACATGAAGTGATACAGTGGAATATCAGGAAAAAAATTTTGCCTCCCTTTTTACAGTTTTTCGGACCGTCTTCTTGATGATAAATGACACAATAGAACTTACTAATAATTGACATCGTACTATTTTAGTCTTTTGTGGAAAAATCCTAACCATGACGCTGGCCGCAAATAAATGCCTAGCGGGCGCGTGTTGGAGACCCCTGTGCTAGAGCGACCAATATATATAATAAACGAGTTACAGATAATATCTTTATTGGTTCAAATCAGTGGTCCCCAATCGGTGTGTAATTTCCACTAGTGGGAATTTGGGATTTGCCAGTGGGGAACAAATGCACTTGAAAAAATTACAGTAAACACATAAACTATGTTGCGTTTTCCGCATCCTTATGCATTGCAATGTTCTATTTGTTAAATATAACTGTTTTTTTTTTATATGGGTTGTCGATATATGTTGGAGCGCCAGGGAGTAAGATAAATGTTTTCAGATATTTTGACATGTACACCAATAGCTAGCTCTTTAAACTCTGATTTCATATTCAACATATAAGTATGATATTATATGCAGGGGCGGATTAAGCCCTGCAAATTAAACACTGCAGACTTTGGTGCCCCCTCATGTGTAATTTAATTATAAAAAGAATAAACAACATAAGTGTATTATCCATTAAAAATAATCACAATCAACAGTAAATAAAACAACTTTTACGAACATTTTTAGGTTTTTTAACTGTTCTATATAGCTGATATATATATCGGCAAACACGCCATTATGGTGCCGATATATCGGTTGAGCTCTAATCCCGGGGGAGTGTGACAATAAAGATTCATGCCTCCAGTCTCAACGTGAATCGAAATACCAAAGAATACAAGTCACAACTGTTGGTTGAAATTTTACCGGTACCTAGTAGTCTACCTCAGTGAGGTTCAAGGTTGCTAGGTTGAAAGACCGCAAAAATTTTTGAGGAGGTCTCGCGGGCCGCAAGTCGGAGAAAACCTAAAAGTGATTGAAATATCGCGAGTTTACTTACTTTGAATTTAAAAAACAACGAGAGTTTACCGTTCTAATCAGACTATTATTATGTTGCATGGGTGGCGTTCTTTTAAAGAAGATATATAAAGCCTTCAGTCATTTTAAAATTAATTACCGAGAATTACCGTTGTATTTTGCGCAACTCGCGTTTAATGTCGCTTCAAATTGTATTTTTTCGTGACAGATATTACTACACTGTGCGATGGGCAAGGAACTACGTTTCCGCCGTGTTTTCCTTATGTCACCTTTCTTGCGACACTCATTTTATTACGAATGGTAATACAGGAGCGTAGCCAGAGATTTTCAGAGGGGGGGTTCTGAAATTTTTCTTGCCAAGTTAGATCGAGACTGCTAGCGGGTCCGATTGAACGCTGGAATACGCGTGTTTTTAGTAGTCTGTGGGGTCTAAAAAGCATTTTGAGCTACGGAAAATTGCTATCTATGATGGATAAAAATATTTTTTTTTACATTTCAAAAAGGGGGGGGGGGGTTCCACCCGCAAAGTAGTATATATTTACGGTGAAATCGTCAACCTTCAACGCTTCCAGTACCCAGGGCGACATTACCGCCTCCGTTGCGTATATTTCACTTACTGGAGCAGGTTGGCAATTTTTACGACACTTTTGTTTTTGCGCGTAGGATGGGTTTTAAATGACTAAGGTCTATTATGAACCGTTTTTTATCGCTAGGAGAGGAGTGACACTTTTCAATGAAACGTTTATTGAACATTCGCAAGTAGATGTGCATCACGTAAGTGAGGTTATATTTGCTCTTTTATACGCTTGAGAGTCGTAGTGGGATTCAGTCGGTTCGCACCGGTTCTATAGAACCGTCTCACGGAGTTTTATGAGATCAGCGAACCGGTGAGCATTACTAAAAAAAACATGATTTTTTGTAACAGAACCGACTGAATATATGACATTTGTGTGATGGAACCGGCTGAAAAAAATTTGAATCCCACCACTGCTTACGACCAACAAGTTACTCGTTATATATATGTACACTTTATATCTATTTTGTCGTTCACGTCGCACAAAACGTTTTAGAAACACCAGATCAACAGATTACGGGAAACTGATGCAATCATCGGGGTGGGTACATAGGAGAGTTGATTGAAGAATAATAGCAGTGTTTTGTAAAACATCTTGTAAGTGCCGTTGTGATTCAAAAAGTTGGAAAACTGGGATCGTGAAGTAATACCTGTCGATGTTTCATAAATATGATTTTATTTCTTACAAACATAAGGGCAATTTTGTTTTGTAAATACATACTCTGTATTAATTAATAAGCCACTTGGCAAAGCTTCTATATAAGAATCCTAGCATTAGAAATATATCTTGAGTAAAACGTCCGGAACCGCACTAATAACAAATAATTAAGCTAGAATATATAAATAACGTTGGGTTTGCGGAAAATATTCAATTTTTATTGTCTGTTGTTGGTTTGAATACTATTACCTTGCACTTTGAAAAAAACGTCATAAAACTTCATCATATTTAACGCATTTCAATGTTATGCATTTTTCTATTGAATTTAGGTTGCCCTGCTTGCTGCTGTAGGATACAAGTTCAAGCTTTTAAAAAACGCCTTTCTTGTCCACGACGGCATGAAATTTTCGAATCCTGTTTCTGGTCCTGGACAAAGACTCAAAGCAGCATGGGAGATGTACGCAACACGGAAAGCTTATCTAAATAATTTGGACAAAACATATCGACAAAGATAACATATTCATAAATTGCATATTTTCTATTTTACAACCGACCGGTATAAATATATTCAATATGTGCAATGGCTTCAACATAATTTTGGTAATTTGGAACACCACGTGCTATTTTTGTCAGGCAGTTTTGGCGTGCTCGTTTCAAACTAATTTCATAAGAAGAGAAAGGTAAGTAATAATTGCAGTGCATGTTATGGATTCGCTCAAGATCGCAATAATAGATGTAAAGTTCGACTGGTCCTATTATAGTAACATAAGATGCTATTTACCTCTGGAAAGAGGAAATCTAATAACAAGGATTAACGTATTGCAAACCATGTCAAGTCAATCAGTACATTTGTGATCATGACCATGCCAATATATTGTATTCAAAATCATATAATGTGAAAATTGTGGTAAAGTGTACGAATTATATCAAGAAAGGCTCAAACATCAGCAATTTACAACTTTACTCAAATAATATAAATCAGCACATAGACATATTTTATTATTCAGTTGGTAATCTTGGGGATAATACAGGGATTGGCATTCAGTTTCCGAGATAAATATAGCGAAGAGTTTATGTTACGCCTGCTACTCGTGAAAGCTCATAAAATATTAAAGTTTGTGCATTCCTTCTATATGCAGTCCGAGCAAAGAGTGTGTGTTTGTATAAGCAAATTTTCTGAAAGCAAGGTTATGCGCATCACTCAAAAATATAGAACAATAATCATTGAGGAAAGTTACAGGAAACAAATGAAGTTGAGAGAACTACTGATACTTCAAAAAACCACGTCGTAGAAATAAGAATTGTTTATCGTTAGGACTGCAACACGAAATAAAAACTTAATTACAAAACTTAGATTTAGAAAAGTTTGTTTGTCGAATACAAAATTTATCACGAATGTAAAATTCGAATTATTCGTTTGCTGAATATGAAAATATTCACAAAACTTCGAATTCTAAAACTTTGTTTACCGAATATGAGATATAATCTTCACAGCTATTTGCAAATTTACTAAATATTTCGTTTCTGCACTTGTTTCAGTCCTATACATCGTTCAAAAGAATATGTAACAGAATAAGCATAAGGTTTGCCTTGAAGTGGTGGGAGTGACGGTGTCGTAGCAATTGTGTTCATCAGACAGCGAGTACGCTGTGAACAATCAGATGGAGATAAACAAGGGCACTATGCCCAAATATATAGGCACGTAGCGTCACATAGTGGCGAAATTATAATGACGTCATATCACACAAGGAAACGAATTTCATACAGCCCACCAGAATATCTGAAATAGATAAAAGTAATACCTTTCTAGCTAAAAAAATTAGTCTTTGAGCACTGAAAGAGCAATCAAAGAGAGAGGCGTTTTTTCTGTTACAAAGAACAAGAACAACAACAACGTAATAACAAAACGATCGTTATGTTCACTAACGTGTCCAATAATGCAGAATGCAGTCATCCTTGCACAATGGATACGACAGCAAAATAAATGACAAGAAAAAGTAAAAACTTAAAAGTTTGATATCAAGCCCTAGCCGTCTAGATTCACGTTGGATGGATCGTAACGTAACGATTTGTATATTTGAAGATTGAAAATGTAGTTATGATAAGTTTCCGCGGTCATTTTCTCACGGTGTTTCGTATTTCCACTCTGAACGTGCCTTTACGGAAACTGTAACTCTTATGTAGAAACCTTGATATCTACACATGCATGTTGTTTGGGTTTTTAAAAAACTTCGAAGTCTTCTCAAGATCCACTGCACATTTTTATCCGTCTCTTGTTCATTTTTATTGGTTCATATATCACTCGATTCCTCACTTTTACGCTTTGAATTGAGCAAATTGGCAGATGTCTATCTTTATTATATCAACGTTTTAGCAACGAATAAAATTACTTATCTAAAAATTAAAAAAAAAGTCGGTGATTGGACAACCATTTTGATTTATACGTTTACCGCAGACAATACTTTCCGTTAAAGTTACAATTTAATTACTCATTGTATTTGTAGATTTAACAACTGATACAGTTCAGCATTTTAACCCATTTTTCTCAAATGTGTGATAAATATGATAGAAATACATTCGGTTATTGTCAATTGTTTGAGCAAAATTCATTTAATCTCAAAAGGATTCTAAGATATTAAGAGAAAGTAAAAATCTACCACGAAGGGTTAATTCATACTTTAGAAAGGATACCCAAGTCTATAATATGCACCATTTCTTATGACGATGAACGAGATCCGTCAAAGATTTAGGCTAGAGCGAAATGTTAATAGGAAAAAATGTTTCTGCCTGGGCCCGAACCACTTTGTGGGGACCGTTTGCAAACGCGATTACCACTACACCACGGAAAGACATCAGGGTACGTTTCAAGCCGATTCGACGAACCACAGGTATATGCGTTTCCATATTTAAAATTCATCATGTTTGCCTAACACGCGAACGATTATTGTTAAGTCTCCCAAGAGTATTGTTCATTATAATATGACCCACCGACGTATGCGTTTCTGTAGTGTAATGGTCATCACGTTCGCTTTACACGCGAACGGTCCTCATCGTTTTAAAATTAGTATTTATCTAGTTAGTGTAAGGAATGAATTGAAAATTGGAATTTCTAGCGCAATCTTCTTCTTTAATTTTGAGGGGTAGCGAGGATGTTTATTTTTTGCCTTAAGATCCGAAATTTTGAAACAAACGATTTCATGGCATTTAAAGTAAGACACAAAGTGGTAAGGACGTCTTTTTCAACACTATTTTGCTCTATTCTGGAGCTATTCACTGATAATTGGCCGTTTTGGAGCTTACTATCAATTCATCTTCCGAATTAATCATCCGATTTGGCAAAGGTGCGCAATTGTATAGCCTGAAAAACTCAGCGGTGAAGTAAGTCTATAAGGGGTATTTTAACGTGGCGTTAGATATCAGTGGCTGCTAATATCTCGCCTTGTTCGTAGCGAAATAGAGCGAATAAGCATCCGTAATACGTCATATATAAAAAAAAAAGGGGGGGGGGGGTTGCCAAATTTTGGGCTGGCTACGCTCTTACCAATGTAAATAAAGAAGTCGGTTATTACGGAAACATCAATTCTTATCGATACCCGAAATATAAGATTGGGATTTCAAATTTGGGCATAAAAAATGGAAAAAGTTCAAACATTCATTTCTTGTAGAAACTAAGCATAAAGAACAGACCGGCTATATATGGGATGTTTTGTACAAAGCTTCCACCAACGCTTAAAATGAAAAAAGTATTCAGTATTCAGTTAAAAATGCATATTGCGCCGAACATTCCATTTTTTATTTCATTCCGAACCAACTGGATAATTATTAATTTTTTATTTAAAACATTTCAGGATTGTTGCTATCAAACCTTTCATTTTGTGTATTAGTGGCGGAAGCTTTGTACAAAAATCCAATGAGAGCTCCCATGAGATTTAAAAGCAGGATCATGAATATTTTGCTAGTTTCGTAAAGTGAGAGATCTTTTGAACTACGTTGGTAGGGAGTCATATAGATGCGAAATAT
Source organism: Styela clava (assembly GCF_013122585.1). NCBI lineage: Eukaryota > Metazoa > Chordata > Ascidiacea > Stolidobranchia > Styelidae > Styela > Styela clava. Next base: position 22,981,610 of record NW_024102838.1, on the reverse strand, counting down.
ATATTGTATTCCAGGCGGTGAAATTGTTTGCAATCCAATCGGTGAAGAATTAATTAATCTGACAGGCACAGCCACAAGGCAACCCAGCCTTTCTTTCATTTCACTTAGTTTTATACTCTGGTGCTGACTCTTTGTCAAGCCACTGGCCCTGACCTAAGGTTGCCAACCGACCTTTATTTCAAAGGACAATCCTTTATTTGAGATTTTTGTCCTTGTCCTTTTTAAGATGATAATTGTCCTTTATTTTTTTCATCGTCGTTCTGCACGATAGTTATAGTACTGTGTTTGATATTGTTTCGTTTGTAAATCGCCTCCGTTTATGTATTTGCAAGCTTTTAATTATTCTTTTTAATTTCGCTTTGGTACGGCTCAAATAGCCAAAGATATACCAATTTTACATTAATTTTCCGAAGATGGCAAGTGGCAACACTCCAAGATTTGAGTGAATTCTAGTTCAATAACTGAAAATTCTACGTATAATTGGTCTCTAAGATTTCTCAACTCTGCGATAACGTATTTGGAAAAATGATTTGACATTGATGAAAATTCAACATTTGGAAAATTATCTCTTTTGGATAATCTTTCTCCAAAATATCAGACACTTGTAAAAATTGTAGAGCATTTGTAGCTAAAAGACAAACTTAATTTGAATATGTTTGCCCTATTTGATAAGGTTGCACTCATTCAAAAAAAAAACGTTGGCACGATTCAAAGCACTTAACTGTTCACAGAATGCAGCTTGATTGGGTCAATGTTAAATAAACATTAAATCAAAAACACATGAAGATTTTTTAATTTATCTTTTTAGCTTGTATATAATTTGTATTTCATTGTTTTATATTGTTCCTTCCTGCAAGTAACAAAATAAATGATGACGGTAATCTATGTCCTTTATTGAGTTCATAGTTGGCAACCCTACCTTGACCTGCACCACATTATTTACAACTTCCTTCGTGTCTACGTTCCGCCGCTGACCCTCACCTACCCACACTACCTGGATTCTAAGTTCCTTCCTGTGTAATGGCCATTCTGTCTGCTTTCTGCCACTAACCCTATCCTTCTCACGCTAACACCTATCTGGATTTAAACCCAAAGACTTACGCGCAACGGCACCTAGTCGCTACGGTTACCGACGAGGACACCGCCGTCAAAATATTACCTAATTAGCCGATTTTCGTCGAGGCTAATTCGGTAATTAACATGCTGCGTTCGTTCGTGCGGTACCCTGTATGATGTGCTCATGGAATACATCCGACCAAAACATCAAAATATATATGGTTATTGTATATTATTACTAAAAGTTTGTAAGAAAGGAATAGGATTTACATATTTATCCGGTGGGGGTGATGAAAGCCGAAATGACTGCGTAATCGAACCTGAGTACCACGCCCTCTTGCCCGGTTACCAGTCCGTGTGGGTTATAATATTAGTAAATCGGTTATGCTGTCCAGTTAATCTAGTTATCAAACATGGAATCATTTGTTGATGCAACCCAGTGTTTTTACTTATCAATCTTTAGGTAGGTAGGTATATGTCTGTTTGTCTGTCTGTCTGTTAGATGCACGCGATATCTCACGAAGGCGTGGTTGAATCTGCTCCATTTTGCATGTGCATTCATCATATCTCGGACCAGAAGCCTATTGATTTTGGATGAATTATGTCGTATAATTAGCGAGTTATTAATTAATTAGTGATGAGAGACGCGGTGTCACTATAGAGTCATAAATCGCAGTTTCGAACGATAAGTCCTAGGTCTCCGACCGATATTCTCGTTTTTTTTTTGTGAAGCATAACCCCAGTGGAACATTCAAGAGGCCGGAGGAATCCAATAGTGCGATAATTTAGTTGTTTGAATGGAAGGCTACATATAGAAAATCTAATACTGGAGACACAAAATTATTTTTATCCAAGTGTTGGGCTTTTTCAGCTCGTCCCCTCATTGGACACTGCGTGTATAAATGGATCGTTACAAGTCAGTGTATTAAATATGCAGTTCAGACCTCAGTCACGCTTATATGAAGATCCTACCTCAAGCCAAACCCATAAAGGCACAAGTAAGCTTTCCTTACTGCTTCAACTTGGAATGGGCCGGAATCGATTCTCTTGTGTTCTTCCTTAGCTTGGTAAATTGGGAGAGAGCCTTCGATTGATCTATGAAATTGTGTATGAATTACCAAAATCCGACAGTCGATGCATCATCCAACTGAGCCAAGTCGGGCAAATTTTTCCAATCAGTAAAATCTAGGCTAGCCCTACTCGCGGCCAAAGTTATGAATTTGAGACGTTGAGCCCTAGTTTGTAAAGCTGATGACTTTATGTTAATGTTTAATCTATGGCTGCAAAAATTATATACCATGAGATTTTTTCCGCCGGTAGTGGGAAAGCCTACAAGAAAGCAATCTTTTTCATATATGGCGTTCGCTTAGGGCTGAATTGGTCGCCATATCAACCACGCCATCATAAAGTTGTCGCCCATCTAACGACCGTTATATATCGCGTCACCGTCGGCGTAAAGCTGACTAACTTTTTGCGGGTGGTCAAGTATATATAATATCAAGTTTACAGCTTATGGTTTTGCTGTAGACAAACATGTAGACCTGAAGATAATAGCAAAAACTCAACTTTTCTTCCTCCACCTCTGCCTGGTTTTTACTTTAAAATGCGGAATAAATTACTCATGTTTGCTAAACTAGATTCAACAGATAAATAAAATAAAGTACCTCATTGTTACGTTGCAACAAAGGCAAACACTACGTAATGAAAAGTAATCGACATAGAAAGGTAAAATGAATTTATTGCTTCATATACCCAGCATTCAAATTAAAAAAAATTTATATGCAATCATATTTTAGGTATGTTTAACACAATTCTGTTAGTTTTCGCGGCGCATTTGGCAACTCGCTGCATTACATCATTTTTCTTTATCAATTTCATTTTTGGTGTTCCACGAAGCGACATAAAAAGTGTAAGTGTTCCGTGGCGAAAAAAATTTGGGAAACGCTGGCTGGAGGTTGGGGTGTCGGGAGGAAGCCGCCAGCAATCCTCTGGTACTAAATTATCCCCTACGGGATTTGAACTTGCGAATCCAAGCGGGGTAATCTTAGGTTAGAAATTAAGCGTACTCCTAAGGCTTAGCACGATGCGCCAACGTAGTCAGCTGCAGTGGACTGGTTGACATAGATACTAAATATATACATTAAAATACGTGTTTACCCTTGCCCTGGGTGATTAAATCTCAGAATAGTCCTTTACGGCGTACATACTTGTATCATGATCGTTCTTTACTAAGAGGTCTAATCTAGAGACAGACTCAAAGTGCTTCATACGCACCCAAGGTCTCCGCGCTTCATAACACCAAATATTTGGATGGTCTCGAATAGTTGATCTATACATTATTAGTTGTTGTCGTCGACTCGTCGGTATGCTCTTGTCTTGAGCAGTCAATTATTTACTTCGCATAGAACCGTGATTAATGCTGTTGCTGATGTTATGTCTCCGCCGTTTGGTTTGGGTGAAGAAATTACTATACAGTAGGCTTCGAAACAATGTCACATCATGACCTCTCTTTTAACGACATAGCCGGCACGTCATTGTATAAAAACTTAAAATTAACTTAAAAATTATTCAATGAACTGATTTGTACGCCAATGTAGAGAATGCATTGATATAACGCTTAACTTGTACACGCCGTTATTCCTTCATTGAGTTGTAGGAAGGTTACATTTTTGATGGCATTCACGTGCGCGTTTACTCGACAAATATATACAGTCAAATATATAGGAATTACTGGATTCTTTGTACTAAACTCCCGTCACTGATGCAAAAATGTGTGATCTGAGATAAACACCCCTGCCACGTTTTAAAATAAAAAATAAGTAAATATGCAGTTAGGGTTTTGTGTTAGGAACCAAATTAGAGGTTTTCGGGCCTATACGAATTGGAATTATTAACCTAATACAGAAGTACAGATTGATGAATGATTCTCTTTTGTATCGAACTCACCAACAGCGGGTTCCATCGTTTTCTCACAAATAGGCTGTCGGCGATAGAAGTTTCTTTTCAGTTGATTATATTTTGAACGATGTTCTTACTTGTGTTCCGACTGGCTAATTTTTTATCGATAATTGCTTTTCTGTTGTGACGCGAGTTTCGCGGGCTTTACTGCATCTGACGTGTCACGCGTGACTCTTGCATTTCGACTTACGCGTCGCAGATCGTACTTGTTTAGGGTTTAGTGGTGTGGTTTCGCATTTTCTTCTTTAATGACTTAGCGTGTGGGTGGCATTTGGTCTCGTTAGGTAGAACTGTGGTGAGGGTATCGTAGGCGGGGCCCCATATGAACATCGTCGTCATTTATTGCTTTAATAGTTCATGTATTTTTATATTTCATTCTTATTAACTGCTCTCTAAATTTAGTTGCTATTTTTATTCAAATAACGTAATCGATCACGTTCCCTGTCCGTCTCTCGTCAATTTAGGCCTTTGGAGCGTTATCATATGTAAGTTTATTTTCTATTAACTTTCTGTTTATGCATTTTCTTTCCGCCCTCATTTTGTGATTGCTTATTGATTATTTCATTTTATTTACAGTCAACCGTTTTACAATAAACGCGTATGACATGGAACATTGTGTGCCTAAAACTTTCGCAAATGTAGCGCAAAATCCATGGTTTCATAGAGATTCGTCATAGCCTTTTTCCTTTGCTATATTATTGTGTATAGATTGGATCTTTGTACAAAGACCCTACCAACGTTCAAAATAAGAGAATTAGTAATTATCCAGTTTAAGTTAGGAATGCAGATTGCGCTGGAAATTCAAATTTTGAAATCATTCCTAACCCCGAATGGATAATTACTAATATGTCATTTTAAAACGTGGCGGGAGCTTTGTGCAAACGATCCGATAAATTCAGTCCCACTGTCCATTGAATATGCTAGCTACAGTTCTGCGACAGTTAATTTATCAATATCTTAAAAAAAAATTTCAGATGCAGAAATATTAAAGATTCGAAGACACAAGTAACGGACGAGGAATATTACAAGTAAATATTATTTGAACATTTTATTCGACTTTCGACGCCTATTGATTGCTGTATACCACTGTTTTCGTTTAATTAAAATGCTAAACAATTCGATGCGAGCGCATCGCTTCTCGGGTCTTGCGATCAGAGTCAGCATTGTTATTCCACTTATTTGATCGTGTGTTTTCTCTCGAAATTGTAAGATTCATATTTGCACAAGTTTTAATAATTGTCTTTCGATTCAAAAGTCCAAAAAAGTAAGACCCACGTTCACGTTTAAAATGCTAAATAGTTCGATGCAAGCCAACATTATTATGTCGACTTTCTGGTCCTGTGCATTCTATCTAGTTTTAATAATTGTGTTTCGAAGCAGAAGTCCAAAAAAATACTATAAATATAGTACTTTGTACCAAATTAGTGTACTCTCTTTGCGCGCTTCCCTGCTGGATAGCGATCCCCAATGTGATAATCCTGTTACAAGTTACTGATCAGAGGGAATTAGTCATATACTCCATGAAACAGTTAAAACTTCATTGGGTATTTTATTGTTATTGTAATATATGCAATTTGTGCAGTTTGAAAACTATACCTGATATGTTATAAGTAGTGATATGTATATATTTGAAATTTAATGGCAATCGCTAAATAAATTTTACTCGTCCAAATTTACTAAGTTTTGGATTTTATGAAATAAAATGTCGAAATTTACCCGTTACGTATTTTATTCAAACTTACGTATATTTTTAGAAAAAAAAATTCAGAAAAGAGTCTTACCTTAAGAATACAAAATGTCGTACAATAGGATACACTAACATATCATTATAACTAAAGGATGTAATTTTGGTGAAATGAGCGACATGGTTGAAAATGACCTAAAATGAATTACATAGTTGATTTTTTGTATCTTTAGCATAAGCATAGCTTTACAGTGTCTCTGTCAAATACCATTTGTGTGAATTAACTACCTGAGAATGGCATAGTTGGCTCAACGAAATTTAGTTTAATTCAAATTTAGCTTACACAAAATCACGACATGTATATTGATTTTCAGCGTTTTGAAACACTGCTTGAAAGTCGGCAGGACAATTTATCATTGCACCAAAAGAAATTCGTAAGCGCCAGGTTTTCATCACCGAGCGAGATGGAGGCCTATCAAGTCTGAAGAGCAAGTATGTAACCAAATCATTTAAAATCTTTCAATTCACATTTCTATAAATAAAAAGATTATATATTGTATTTTTTCGGGAAATCTACAGACAAATTATTACTTTTAATAATTGAGTCATAATTCTTAATAATCGAGTTATCTTGAGTATAAGCTCAGTTTTGTTTCGTCTGTCAAATGAAATTTTCTATAAATTACAACCCCAATTTCATAATAACATGATTCGCACAACTACCGTTTTATTTTGGCTATTGAGTCGGCCCAGCAAATAAGGCGGGGGTCATTTTTTTAGAAATAAAAATTTGGTTTTTTTTGTTCCCGCTCAATAGTCGAGACAAAAGAATGCATTGTATTGATCTTCTTTTTGTCAGTTTAGGCACCAATGCGCGCTCATAATTGTCAAAATGGCAAAATGTGTTAAAACCTTGCCATGTTCATTTCGTAGAATCGCGGAATTACCTATTCTGTACTGTTAACTGTAGCAATATACGGTGAATAATGGCATAGTCAGTATAGCGCTGCACGTTTAGGGACTAACTACTGTGTTGTCCCATCTGCTTTCGTTTTGTTTAATCGTCCAAACCGAAAGGCCAATTACTATCTTGTAATGTCAGTTTATAAGATCATTTAGCCATCATAAATAAAAGGCGTTTTATCGCAATAGGGCGTCACGTTATGATTACAACAAACAGTGAAATTTTTTCAGAGTGATACTATAAGTTAATCCAGCAGTGTATATCTGCAGAGATACTGAAATGAATTGAACTATGCCTCGTTAAGTGCAATTCGGTCAAAACACAACCCCAACTTAATAACCATGCGAATATTAAAACCTATTGTTTAACTTGTTAATAGAGTGCCTATATATGCACCAATATGACAAATAATGGTCACAGTAGGCTAGAAGTTGTCTTTGTATCTTTAGAAAAAGCATAGCTTATCACAAGGGCGTGGACAATTTTTGAAGGACGTTAAGGTAATTAGGAATAGAAATATTTGTTAGATTTCATCTTTCCCGCCTTATTTTTAATATTTTCATTTCTTGGATATGTTGCCGTATTTTCAACATCGTTTTCAATGAATATAAATATAATTTATATGATGTGTTGCAATATTATACACTGAAAAATCATTCCAAAGTAATATTTGTAATTTAGGCGGAAATCTGTAAATAACCTCTGTGTGAAGAAGCAATAAAACCAAACATAACATTAAAATTTCAAAATCGGAAATTCGCGCAATTACGCGTTCGTTATAGGGGTCGACTTGTTTAGTGTATAATGGCCGTTTCTGTCGCACAATATTCAGTCCATGACAACGATGAGAATTTAAAATGTCTTTCTATTTTAATGTAATTGTGTTCATGGTAAAACGCGGTTGCGCCGACTTACGACAACATGAAAGCATTACTAATTTAAAATGCCACGTCAATCTGCGAACATAATAATGTAAAAATATATTGATCATATTTAGTTCTGATACATATTTGTTGCGATCTTGCGAATTTGGTATCGCGAAAAAATTGAATATTGCCCTGGTATGTATACTATGGCAGCACCCGAAATTTTGCGATTTTCAATGTCTACAAAAACGTTTTTAATCGGTCGCGAACAATCGTAAAACAAAACTTATGGTGTTATCCGTTTTATATTCAGTATTTTGTATTGCTGCTTTTCAATTTAGAAAATTTGGGTTGCCACCATTGACACCTACAACAAGGAAAAAAATTATTCCTTGTTCGAACTCTCGAACTCTATCGAAGCGTGTGCAGACCCGTGTTTTCGACGGAAATCCGCATGTGAGTTGTGAAATCAAATCATTTGATTAAGCGACGCGTCACCTGTTACCAAATTTTCGAATAGTGAATTGCTATTCTAATAGTTGAATATTCGAATATATGACCAGTAATTATTGACTCGAATAATGTTATCTGAATAAACTTGTCTTTTATGTTTTATGTGAATTCGTGACTTGGCTGATAGTTAAGTTTCGCAAAAACGTTTGCAGCCCGCAGTGAATTTCTGACTCGTTGCGGACTCATTCAAACGCTCCGCGGACTCGGGTTGGGAAACACTGATCTAAAGTATAAGAATAGCTTCTCTGTGCTCCTGTCAAATTACATTTTCTGTAATCTTTAAACCTAAAACTTAATTTTGACATAATTCAACAACTATTATATATTTCGAAACAATATTATACAAAATTTACCTACATTTCATTATCTCATATAAATTTCAGCTTTCTGAAACACAAGAAACACTGAAACACTGAAAGACAAGCGGAGTTATTTGTCCGATTATGCATCACTGAGAGAGGTGACTGCCTCGACTCTGAAGAGCAAGTGTGTTATTAAAATCTTGAATCTTCCTAATTACCATTCATCACCATTATTCACGGATCCGCACAATAAATTTTAAAATTGTGATCTATCACTATTCCTAAGTAAGTTAAAATTAATTACTTTTATTTAAATGCTAAACATTTAGAATAGCCGATGGTTTTCGTCAGCGCGACGTGTTTTTAAACGACCTATCTGCTTATTCTCCCTGAATCACAAATTTTCTTTGACATATGAATGAAATGTTCCACGAGGCCGACGATAACTTTTTCTGTTCTTGTGCGGAATTATGAGTTCAGTGTGCAAAACAAGTGAGAATCGCTGAAGAGATGCTAATATATAAATGATAAAGAGGTGAATCCGCGACCCAATTCTTGATTGAAAAGCGGCATTATAAAATATTAATACTAAAATCTAAAACGGAAGATATCACCATAAGTTTTGTTCTAGCAGTCTCGCAGCAGATTGAAAACGCTTTTTAGACATTGTAAATTTGTTGTGTTAAATTTTTTTAAAGATATACCATATAGTAACTGAAATCGAAACACAGTTCGCGCGATGTACCTTTTGTCTATTTTGATACTACCGATGGAGCCCAATAAGACCTTTTCTCGGTGTGTGACGATATATAAGATAATTAATGCAGGATATGTCGAGCAATTTTTTTTACAATATTTTAAATTACAATCGTTCGTATTTTGTTCATATCTTTATTTTGAGTGCCGAAAAAACAATCAAATTTGACTAACCTCAAAATACGATTCGGGTCTACTTATAGTTGGCAGTTTGGACGTATTTTATGCAGTTTTTAAATAGTGATTTTTCATTTTATTAATCGTAAAAGTTTTCTCGACTAAAATTCGAGCAACAAAGAACACAAATAAATTACTGAAATGAAATTACTATGACAAGACATTTAAAATGCTCGCACCGGCTATGAATTGAATATTTTATTCGAGAGAGAACTTTTTATCCACTGCGATCCTACTTATAGATAATGTCACATTCGAATTTACGCTTGTTGTCATATTTCGACGCTACTGATGTCAAATTTTATTAATGATGTTTTTACTTCTTTGGACAGTCACAAAATTAGCCAAGTCAGTAATCGAATATCTCGCGGAGCGCCTAAGTTTCTTTCACGGAGCACTTTGAGAACCAATGCACTAATAGACCAAGGAAGAAATTTCCGTAAGAGTGTTTGAAGTATCGTTGCACATGTTTGATAGCTGAGTTTTAGGCAGAATATTGTACAATTTTAGCATCTCTTTGAAAATTAGCTGTTTGCATCTAATATTTAAATATTCACTCCATCTCACCATATTAAGATTTTGTGGCAACGGTTCCAAATGGCCAAAAACTTAATGGGGATACGCATTATAGCAAAAGTTTCTTTATGTCCAGACTTGTCCATGGAAAACGTTGCATAGAATGGGACAACACACAATTGTATTTCCCATGGAACACGTGGGATACGGAAACTGTATGATTTTCGGGGAAATGATGGTAAAAAATTTCGTTACGAATTTCGTGTCCATATATTTGAGCATAGCCCTCTTGTTAGTTATAAAGAGCGAAACTTATTTAGCAATAAAAATATACTTCGTGAAGGAGCTGGTTGACACATGTATAATAGTTATGAATATAAAGTTAACAAATTCCGTAAATGTTGTTGTTTCGCATGTTTTGTATGTAAATGCAATTTGAAACTGATTCGTTTTTTCCAATCGTGTAAATTACTTGCATATCTATCAATAAAGAATATTTGTAATATTTCGGGAAATCTGCGGACAAAGTTTTATTTTTAATATATTGAGTATAGTCAGTTTTGGTTCGTCTGTCAAATAGAATTTTTTATGGAAAATGCCCTAAATACATTATAATATCATGATTCGGACAACTATCGTTTTTTTTTCTATGGCTAATAAGCGAATGAGACAAGAATAAATTTTAGCAATGTAAAATCGTGTTTTTGTCATATTACCGCCCAATATTCGGGATAAAAATTGCGTTATTTTGTTCCAAATTTTGTCAGATTTTTATCATTCTTGAAAAGGAACTTTTCCCCTTGTGTTTGCAATAATGCTGTTGGTTTGGGCACCAATGCGCGCTCACAATTTTATATGGCAAAGTCTTTAGAACCGGACCCGTGTTCATTTCTTGGTATCGTCGGCATAAAATTTAATATTCTACCCAAAAAATCTGTTATTTAGCGTTAAAAATGTATCAGCAATTATTCAGTGGGGCAATGGTTCTCAAAGTGTGGAGCGCGCCTTGCAAAATTTTTGAGGGGGCATGTAGCTAATTAAATCTATTTTTTGTTTGTTGGACATAATCGTGCATTTTTTGGATATTTACATTCCATCCCCGTATTTTCAAGGTATTTTTGAATGAAACATACTACGTATTTGTTATATGTAGCTTATTGCATGCTAGCTAGTTATTTTTGAGGTGTGGCAAGCATTCTCATAACGAGAGTTTAATCACCACAAGTTGTAAAAATATTTTCATAGCTATACTATACTTATGAATTTTTTTTTTCTACTCCGAATATAAGTACCAGTACTTCTTTATTGATTTCTCCTTGAACCCTCCCTCGAAAACGTCTAGCTAACTGCTAGAACATCATTGTATCAATAATAATATAGAGAGGGGAAATCATTAATTCTAAAACATGGCAACTCATTTCTATGTATAATGGATTAAATTGAGTACACACTGAATTTTGCGGATACAAGGATGTCTATATATCCTGTGTCATATCTATATGTATATTGCCTTCTTCATTGATAGCATAGTCATTATTATCCTGCATAGAATTTGTTGATTTGATTAGTTTTATGAGCCAATCTGGCTAATCTCATATATGTAATTTGAAATTATCATGGTCTATGACCATGGTAGTAACCAGTTAACCGTGCCGTTCGTGTTCCGAGCTAGAATTACATTAGCTTTCCAATAACGATGTTATGTAAGTACGTCCAATCGAGTGTATCAACGTGAATTCTATACCATTTGGCACTGGTTAACCACGCCATACAAGCCTCAAACTGAAAAATCGTTTCCAGTGGGACTCCACGTGAAAACCGTCTTGTTACCTTTCAATAAAGGACCTCTTTTTTGCAATGAGTTTCATTTAAACGAACAAACAAAACTAAAACCAAAGTCGGTGAAATTGCATTTAATGGGAAGGGAATACTTGCGTCTTTTTACAATTGTCACTGAACTCTGGTAAGAATTGTGAGAGCGCACGCATTTCCCTGTCAACATTTACTCGAGATCGATATTTTGTGTGTATTACGACCATGGTCGAATAACCTGCTTTACATGGATACGAAGTCGCAAAAGGGATCAAAGTGCGCAACGCTTTTTTTACCAAGGAAGGATAATCCTTATTGAAGGAAATCCAAAAACTCATTTTCAGAATTAAAATTTCTTTTTTCGTCGATTTCGTTCAAAAACGGGGAAAAAAAATCAGCAATGTATTGTTGAAGCAAGATTTTAGCCAGTGTTACGGCATTTAGTAACATTGCATCTCCAGTTGCAACAAAATCCGTGGAGTTTTTCTACATCAACGGATCCAAAGTCAATTTAGCCTACGTCATACTTGCGTTTATAGACTTTTCTTATTCAGTATCATTTTCACGCTTGTATTATTACTTTTTCTATTGCCGCAAAAGAGATTAAGCAAAAAATAAATTTGCGATGCCCACTTAGAGAACCACTGCTGTATCGTATCAATATAGCGGTAAATCCTATTGGTAATACAATAGTTCGTTCATGTTCTAATTGTCTGCCGGTACTAATATGTTAGGTTATTATGTGCATATCTCTATATAAATTATGAAATAGAATAAATACACGGGTTTTACGGATACAAGCATGTCTATATTTCTTATGATTTATTTATACAGGTATAACGTTATTGATAAAATGGTCCTTATTATTCTGTGTATAATTTACTTGTTTAATCTTATAAGCAAAACTCGTTTTTGCCACAAAATAGTATGATACTATAAAAAAGAATCCGACTAAGCTCAGAAATGTAATTGTAAATTATCATGGTCTATACCAGTGGTTCACAAACTTTTTAGTCGCAGTAATATATACTGTAATATTTTAAAATTCTATTATAAGCTTAGCTTCTCTGTGTCCCTGTTATTTACAACTCCAAAGATTGATAATGACATAGTATGAACAACTGTATCTATTCTCTGTATTTCTGTCAAATAACACTTTTTGTGATTTAAATACCTTGATAGTGTCTTAGGTCAACAAAATTTAGTTTCACCTAAAGTTAGATAGACTCGTATAACATGATCATGACATTATTTCATTTTTTTCTTATGTATCTTTAATATAAGCTTACCTTTGCTTTACCTCTGTCAAACAGCATATTTTGTGATTTATCAATCCAAAACTTGATAATAAAACTATATTTATTTTCAGTTTTCTAAAACAGCGTGAAATAATCATTACATCAAACGGAATCAACATTGTTAATAATCTCGTGCATCACGGAGTGAGATGGCAGCCTATATAGTCGAAAGAGTAAAGAGCAAGTATGTCATCTTATAAATCTTTCAATTCATTTGAATTATTCTTACAAAATGTCTAAAATATTTTGCCCAATTTTATTGATATAATTTCGTAAAGTCATGTAATACAATGGTTTCCAAACGCTAGTTCATGGGCAGGTGTTCAGTTTTTAGCCGGTTTGCAATAAATTTTGCTGCTTTGTTAATTTCGTATACATAATTTCCGGAAAGACGCTGGTTATGTTCCTATTTTGGGCGTTCTCCCATCGATGGCAAGTATCGAAGTATGCGCCAGTCGCCAGCAATGGGGTTATAATACTGGCAATGGGGCATTTGCGGTTGCATTCATACAATTGGTCGGGCCTCATTTTATAGTATTTAATGTATTCGTACGTTATGGGTTTGTTTCGTCGCCATAGCGTTTTGTTAGATTTTCAATGGTCTAGAACAGTAGTTTTTAACCAGGGTTCAATCGAATTTTTGGTGTTCGTTGGAGCTGTTTCAGGGGTTCGACGAGGGTCCTCTAAAATAAAGCAGTTTTATATTATGGGACTTTTTCTATCACATGTCTAATTATGCAAATTCAACCACAGTTTATCTCAGATATTTGAAATTACACGTTCAACAGCTAATAAATTAGCGTTGCTGTTTGTATAGCGTTGTGCAGCTGTAAGTTCCAGTGAACCCGTCATCTCCACGGATGTCGCGCGCTTTGGTGTTTGTGCTTATATGATAGTGCCTTTAGATGCTTTCTGCATATGACTTTAAAACATATTGGGTTGTTATGGCAAACCTAGCAGTTTCAAGATGAATCTTTTCATTTTCTATAACCTTGCACGAAATTAGGCTTCCCCTTTATAAAGTTAGAATTGGGCTCCTAATTTCAATTGTTCGGTACAATGGGGTTTGGCGAGGGCTTTCAGGATAGCGCAGGGGTTCGACAGGCTCGGAAAGGTCAAGATTAACTAGAATTTGAAAAATCGCACAGCATTTCGTAGTATTATTATTTTTTTGATGTCATTTCGCGAGAGCAGAAACGGACAGGTACAAATAGATTTGTTGAAATATATATCTATTTCATATCCAATTCATATGGAATTATATTTTATGTCATTCACAAACCCAATACTTGACATAGTTCATATAGTTCACATAATGACATAGTTCGAAAAATTATTGGTGCATTCAAATTTTAACCCTCAAGCCGAAATTAGAACGAAATAATTAAATCGAAACATTTCGTAAAATTTACCATCTTCGAAATACCACGTGCCACCACAACTATTTGTTGAATTAAGTTTTTTATATTAGTCGAAAAACTTTAAATAATAAAATATTTTTGAAAAAACTTATTGTGTTTCATTATCAATTTCATTTGCACTGTATATTAATTATTTGAATATATTACCACAGTTGAGAATGTTTGAAAATTGAGATTTTGAAAAAAAAAAACGCCTGCTTTTAATAACAAATTAGTAGTTGACTAGCTTGGGTTAGGGTTCGGGTTAGGAATGATTTAAAAATTTGAAATCTGCATTCGAGGGTGTTATTTTGAAATTGTTGCTTCCATTGAATTGAATTTAAATCTGTCGGTAACTTAAATGCCCGACCCAGATTTGTGTTTGATAAATTTTAATTTTTATTCAAATACAAAAAAATGTGATGAATAATAATTTATTTCTGAGTTATTGTCGCATGAATGTCCTAGCCGTACAAAACACATTAAAAAGTAAAGATCGAAAGTAAGAATGTTAAGCTAAATATTGGGAAAATGAAAGCAAACTTATCAACAAAAAAAGCGCTGAACGTTTCTACGAATTTAAAAAAGAAATGAAATGGTCACTTCTAATTCTGTGATAAAGCGTAATATATTGGTAGTTTTAAAAACACGCAACATGAGGACTTTTTAATAAATTTTTAGGATTCTCTAATTTTGTTGTAACGATACTGATCAGTTTAATCTTGATTGGGGGTTGCGAGTAGGGATGTAAGTTTCAAATATTTTTTTTTCGAATCGAATTTCGAATCAAAATGTTCTGATTCGAGTATTTCCGAATCTGATTCTATTTAGTATATCATCATACTAGGGTTACCTTTCTTTAAATTTGGTGGAAATATAGTATAAATTTTGATAAAATAACAATAATGAGCTTAAAGAATGAATACAGTTACTAGAAAAACACACTGCATGGATTTAAGAGCTGGTATAGTATTCTTCCACCAACGAATGCTCGTTTCGCTAAAGAAGAGGATTGGCGTACTGTGTCAACTAATAGAATGTGTTGCAGAACGAGGGGATGCTAAATGAAAAGCAACATGAACTGTGCAAAATGTGGTGTATATCTGTGCCTGAGGCAATCTCAAAACTGTTTTTGGGAATTTCATCAATAGCATTCACTTCATGATTATATTCTTTGTAATTTCTTTCAATTTCTAATATTCAAATTGAACAACTTTGTCAATTTTAGATTATTTTCGATCAAAATATTGTTGAAAATATCATTTTGGATCAATTTCAATTAATTTTGGACTTTTTTAAGCTAGCAAAATATACAGAAGTAGTTAATAAAAGTCATAATTGTTTATTTTTATACTTATTAATTGTTTTGCCTTATATTCCTGCCCAAAAATATGATTTTTTTCACAATACAAGTATTTTGAAGATATTGTGCTATTTTTCTGTGAATGCATAGATGGTCAAATATGGCACATATGAAAGTTACTCCCCCCCAGGGGAGTAGTTAGCGAAAAATAAAAAAATAAGGTTGTTTTCATGAATTTGGCGCCCCATGCTACCACAATGAATTTTTTTATCAAAATCCTTGACATCATGCATTAAAGGGTTAATGAAAAAAAAATAAAATAAAAATACGCTCGTTGCGTTAAAGAGCTTTGTTGGCTGTAATTGTGACAAAATTATGCTACTTTGAGCTTTTAAAAAATAAAAATGCGGATTCTACTTGCTTTCATGCAGGTACGTCCTAAAAACCCTATTTGTAGTGCGATTGTTTTGAAATCATATTTTAAAAATATGTCAACGTAACTATAAATTTTAAAGAAAACGAATCTCCCAAATCAAATAAACCCTCTTCAGGTTTAGTACAAAATATAAAACGCCGTTAACATTATAAAGAGGAAAATATGGAATACCTGTATAGGAGTAAAATGTCTGTCCATTTTATACTTCAACGGACATTTTGTTTTGTAGTTCTTTGCGTTTCATACTTTTTATTTATTTTTTGTTGTCAAGACTTCATGATAATATTGATTCTACGTTTTTTTTTTCTCTTGGTTTAAAAAAGACCATATAGTGTGAATGTTTACACGCATTTTCTACTTAGTTCCTCGCTTATCGTTTTTTCTCCTTTTTTCCCTTAATAAGAGGTCATCTATAAACTTGTTCTGGTATCACGATGCCATGAAAATTTATTGTCATTGGAACTTACGGGTCGTCTTCTGATAGTCGCTTTTTGATTACTTTAACTTGGTTCTAATTTTAATGCTCGAATCAGTATATATATACAATATACTATGTTCATTTTGCAATAATATCGTCTGCCTTGAATATTAATTTTTTAACGAATGTTTGTATTACTATCGTGTATTGTTTTATTTTATCATTAATTGCGGTATATTGGCTTTTCATTTATTTCAATTTCGGGTTGGAATGATTAAAATGGGCGTTCTACATTCTGCCTAAAACAAACACCAATGTCTTTATACAGTCAGTGCTGGTCAAAACTAAATTTAAAGGCTTCCAGTAAAAGATATCGGGCATCGATAATATCGGCAAATACTCCAAAAAGTATTGTGTATCGGTATTCGTATCAATATGAGCTAAATGTAGACTGATATTTCCAAGATAATTAACTTTTTAATCTATTCCAGAATGTTTTTTAAAAGTAGGTTGAAATACTGATATTAAAATTATTTTTCGCTTCTCACGGTATTAGCCTCGTTAGGTATGATCAATGCTGTTTCCCAACCGCGAGAATAAAAACGGGAATAGGCCACACGCAGTAGCCAAACCCGAGGAGTTTTCTAACCGAACACCGATATTATTATTGTCAGTGTGCAACGTATTTAAATTAAAAAACGTATCTGGACCCTATTATCTGAAATATGTATTTTTCAATCTGAGAAATTGTGTTGCATGAATAAAGCTTGCAAACTGTTACTTTAACTAGTTTGGACGGCACACGGCACACACATAATAATTACATTGCATGTAAATGTCGGCAAGTTTGCTTTAAAATATTGATATTGGCGTTTTATCGTTGTTGTCGGATCGGTATCAGCGACAAGTGGTATTGGTACATCTCTCGTGTTGGAATCTTTAGTACAGGAGTCGGCAACCTGCGACCCGCGGGTATATTATAACCTAACAAGTATTTATTTCACAATTACTCGTTCAATTAGCCTATTTCATTACAATTAGACAAATGGCAACAAAACGCAAAAAAGTTGATGCTGAGTGCAAAGGGTTCAATAGCGTCGAAAATAATAAAATGGAATTTTTTAAGATGCAATTCAATGAGGAAATAAATCTATATTCTAATCGAGAGAGGTATCACTGCTTAATTTTTATTATATATAAATAGTATCAACCATATGTGCGGCCCGACAATGACTTGCAACCCTAATTTTGGCCCGCGAGCGACGAAAAGGTTGCCGACCTCTGCTCTAGTATAATGTAATGGACGTTGATGTAATGTTTAAAATAGATATCCACCACATGCGGTATTGTATCAAATGATATGTTCTAAAACAATGTACTCACTTACTGCAAACATTGAAAACTCGTATAATATCAAATAGCATCTTTTATTAGTCTATCTTAAGCATGTAATTGGTTACACATACTACCACTATGATTTATTTCCTCAGCTACAGACAAAGTTTAATTGTTTTTTTTCGTATATATATTTGACCCGGGGTTATTTCGAAAGACATCGGGCATTGTACTTTTGGTGAATGACCGCTCCTAGACTACTCCCTTCAAGGCAATTTCATCTTCTGTTCGTGAGAAGAAAATAGGCAAGTTGACGTAAACAAAATCTTGTATCGGTCTTGTCTTCTCATATTCTTGTTTTTTTATTATTATTTCGGATCATTGGGAGTCGGCTATATAAGAGTTAAAAACGGATTGTTTGCTTGTTTTATATTTTGGTTAGATGGGTTCATTCATATTGCATAAATTAATGTTGCTATTGTTTGCATCTCTTGGAATTAAGTATATTGTCGACATACATAGGTTGGTCGTAAATTTTAGCAACCCTATACATTAATAGTTTTGGCTTCTACTTTATGCGTTTCGACCACCTCTACAATAATCATTTTTATCACCACACTATTTGTTCGTATTTCATCACATATTATTTGTTTTTCGTACTTTGTTCATGTAGACTGGATATTTCATTGCCAGTAAGAGACTTCAATCATATTCAAAGTTGTGGAGTTGTTAATATCGAGAAAACTGGCAGGTTATAAGTCTACGGTAGTTGATGATGCGCAGCGTCACCGCCCAACACGTTATAGGCGTCTTGTAGAGCCTCATCATACGTAATAAGTTGCTCATAATTTACTTCCTCTACCATAAAACGCCATAATAACTAAATGTATATATACTTTTACAGGATTCCTCAATTATGGAACTTGACGGCTCTTTATGTTTTTCAAAAGAAAATAAAACTCAATTATTCGAATATGAAGAAGAGTTTTATTAAAGATAACTAAGATGGGCTAGCCAACAAATCCACTGGGTCCACACACAAGACTTTGATATAGAAAAATTGACTGTTGGTTTGAGACTGTATCCCATTGTCATACGTACTTTAAGCTCGTATGCGTGTGCACTGATTACCAATATGTGGTCACAAACAAATGCACTGGGCAGCACACACAAATGCCTTTATATCAAATAAGACTGTTGTTTAAAACTATACCAAAATGCTATACACACTATAAAAGGATTATATGCGGAAGTTTAACATGGGTCGACCCGTGAGGAACTAACTATTTATGTAATTTGAATAATTGCAAACGGATTATTGATTGTATATTTATTATTGAATTGAATCATAGCTCAAAACACTAAATACTATTATTATTCGCGTTTTAACACCCTGCAATGCAATCCTGTATTTATTGTCCTGGCATGAAAAATTTAAAATAATTCTTTCGTTTTACGTAATTCCTATATTTTTGTTACTGTTATTGTATATTATTGATTTATTATTTATATTATTGTTTATTACTGATATTGTATATTTTTAATAAGCTTTTTTGTCATATGCTGTTTTCACATTTGGCTATGTTATTTGTCATAATCAATATATGCTCTTCTATTTTTAAGATTTTTTCAAAAGGAAACAGGATATCGTGACACCGACAAAAGAAGAAAAGCATCAACAGGACTTGCCATGGCTTATTTGTTTTTAATATTTTATTTGGTATAGCTAGATTTAGACTCATTCCCGCCATTAGGAATCATAGGTTTTAGTTAGGCTCAGATATTTTTAATGTTATTCTAGCTGCTCAGGCACAGAACTATGAAGGCACTGGGAGAATTGATGAAAGACTGATACAAGGAAAATCTACAAATTCCATGTTAATATTTTTACGAATTTTATTAGGTTTAGATATTTTTAATGTTATTCTAGCTTCAAAGGCGGGAATTATGAAGAAGTTAGGAAAAGACTGATACGAGGAACAATGAAGAAATTAGGAAAAGACTGATAAAAGAATCTACAAATTGAATGTAAATATATTCAAAAACTTTATTAGGCTCAGATATTGTTAATACTATTTTAGCTTCTCAGGCACAGAATTTTGGAAGACGCTGAAGAAATTAAAAGAAGACGAAACCAGAGACAAATCTGAAATACCGATGAATATGTTACATGTGTTTCATGAGGCAGGCTCACTCCCTCCATCTAATGTTCATTTTGATTTTAGTTCGATAAATAATTTTTCTAAATATATTAACACTGATACCATATTGCACGAAGTATTATTATTTAGGCCGATATTGAATACATATTAATAAAGCTTTTCCTAGTAATATGCTGCATCCATATTTGCCCATCTTTTTTGTAATTATCGTTATTTTCTCCTTTATTTTTGAGATATTTTCAACAGAAAACAGGATATCGTAACACCGACAAAAGAAGAAATTAAAAAAAGACTGAATCAGAGACAAATCTGAAATACCGGTGAATATGTTACATGTGTTTCATTAGACGGGCTCACTCTTTCCATCTAGTGTTCATTTTGATTTTAGTTCTATATATAATTTTTCTGATTATATTAATAATGATACATTAATGCACGAAGTATTATGTTTATTGCCGATATTGAATATTTTTTACTAAAGCTTTTTTAGTAATATGCTTTATCCATATTCGCCTATCCTATTCGTCATAATCATTATTTTCTCTTTTATTTTTGAGATATTTTCAACAGGAAACAGGAAATCGTGACACCGACAAAAGAAGAAAAGTATTAACAGGGCTTGCCATGGCTTTTTTGTTTTTAATATTTTATTTGTTAGAGATATATTTAGACCCATCCCACCTTTAAGAGGATACCCGCCATCCGGAATGCTAGGATTTTTATTAGGCTTAGATATTTTTAATGGTATTCTAGCTTATCAGGCACAGAACTATGAAGACACTGAAAAAGATAAGAAAAGACGGATAAAAAGAAAATCTGCGAATTACATGTAAATATTTCCTCGAATTTTATTAGGCTTAGATATTTTTAATGTTATTTTAGCTTTTCAGGCACAGAGTTATGGAGTAGTTAGGAAAAGAATGATACAAGGAAACAATGAAGAAATTAGGAAAATACTGATACAATGAAAATCTACAAATTGAATGTAAATATTTTTACAAATTTTATTAGGCTTAGATATTGTTAATATTATCTTAGCTTCTCAGGCAAAGAATTCCAAAAGGCACTGGAAAAATTGAAAAAGACTGACCCAGAGACGAATCTAAAATACCGGTAAATATGTCACATGTGTTTTATTAGGCACAGGTATATAAGGACTTTGATTAGGCAGGCTCACTCCTTCCATCTAGTGTTCAATTTGATTTTAGTTCGATATAATATTTTTCTTATTATATCGATAATGATACAATAATGCACGAAGTATTATGTTTATTGGCGATATTGAATATTTATTAATAAGGCTTTTCTTAGTAATATGCTGTATCCATATTTGCCTATCTTATTTGTCACAATCAATAAATTCTCTTCTATTTTTAAGATATTTTCAAAAGGAAACAGGATGTTGTGACACCGACAAAAGAAGAAAAGTATTAACAGGGCTTGCCATGGCTTTTTTGTTTTTAATATTTTATTTGGTATAGATAGATTTAGACCCATTCCCGCCATTAGGAATTATAGGGTTTTTATTAGGCTTAGATATTTTCAATGTTATTCTAGCTTCTCAGGCACAGAACTATGAAGGCACTGGGAAAATTGATGAAACACGGATACAAGGAAAATCTACAAATTACATGTAAATATTTTTACGAATTTTATTAGGTTTAAATATTTTTAATGTTATTCTAGCTTCTCAGGCACGGAATTATGAAGAAGTAGGAAAAGACTGGTACGAGGAAACAATGAAAAAATTAGAAAAAGACTGATAAAAGAATCTACAAATTGAATGTAAATATATTTAAAAACTTTATTAGGCTTATATAATGTTAATATTATTTTAGCTTCCCAGGCACAGGATTTTGGAAGACACTGAAGAAATTAAAAAATGACGGAACCAGAGACAAATCTGAACTACCGGTAAATATGTTACATGTGTTTCATTAGACGGGCTCACTCTTTCCATCTAGTGTTCATTTTGATTTTAGTTCTATATATAATTTTTCTGATTATATTAATAATGATACAATAGTGCACGAAGTATTATGTTTATTGTCGATATTGAATATTTTTTACTAAGGCTTTTTTAGTAATATGTTGTATCCATATTCGCCTATCTTATTTGTAATATTCATTATTTTCTCCTTTATTTTTGAGATATTTTCAACAGAAAACAGGATATCGTGACACCGACAAAAGAATAAATTAAAAAAAGACTGAACCAGAGACAAATCTGAAATACCGGTAAATATGTTACATGTGTTTCATTAGACGAGCTCACTCTTTCCATCTAGTGTTCATTTTGATTTTAGTTCTATATATAATTTTTCTGATTATATAAATACTGATACATCGCACGGAGTATTATGTTTATTGCAGATATTGTATTTTTTTATTAATAAAGCTTTTTTAGTAATAGGCTTTATCCATTTTTGCCTATCCCATTTGTAATAATCATTATTTTCTCTTTCAATTTTTGAGATATTTTCAACAGGAAACAGGAAATCGTGACACCGGCAAAAGAAGAAAAGTGTTAACAGGGCTTGCCATGGCTTTTTTGTTTTTAATATTTCATTTGTTAGAGATATATTTACTCCCATCCCACCATTAGGAGGAATACCTGCCATTAGGAATGATAGGGTTTTTATTAGGCTTAGATATTTTTAATGTTATTCTAGCTCCTCAGGCACAGAACTATGAAGACAATGGAAAATTACGAAAAGACGGATACAAGGAAAATCTACAAATTACATGTAAATATTTCCTCAAATTTTATTAGGCTCAGATATTTTTAATGTTATTCTAGATTCTCAGGCACAGAGTTATGAAGAAGTTAGGAAAAGACTGATACAAGGAAACAATGAAGAAATTAGGAAAATACTGATACAAGGAAAATCTACAAATTGAATCTAAATATTTTTACAAATTTTATTAGGCTCAGATATTGTTAATATTATTTTAGCTTCTCAGGCAAAGAATTTCGAAAGGCACTGGAGAAATTAAAAAAGACTGAACCAGAGACAAATCTAAAATACCGGTAAATATGTCACAAATGTTTTATTAGGCAGGCTTACTCTTTCCATCTAGTGTTCATTTTGATTTTAGTTCGATATAATAATTTCTTATTATATTGATACTGACACAATAGTGCACGTTTATTGCCGATATTCAATATTTATTGATAAAGCTTTTCTTAGTATTATACTGTATCCATATTTGCCTATCCTATTTGTCATAATATATTCTCTTCTATTTTTAAGATATTTTCAAAAAGAAACAGGATATCGTGACACCGACAAAAGAAGAAAAGTAATAACAGGGCTTGTCATGGCTTTTTCGTTTTTAATATTTTATTTGGTATAGATAGATTTAGACCCATTCCCGCCATTAGGAATTATAGGTTTTTATTAGGCTTAGATATTTTTATTGTTATTCTAGCTTCTCAAGTAAGAACTATGAAGGCACGGGGAAAATTGATTAAAGATGGATGCAAGGAAAATCTACAAATTACATGTAAATATTTTTACGAATTTTATTAGGTTTCGATATTATTAATGTTATTCTAGCTTCTCAGGTAAGAACTATGAAGGCAGGGGGAAAATTGATGAAAGATGGATACAAGGAAAATCTACAAATTACATGTCAATATTTTTACGAATTTTATTAGGTTGCGATATTTTTAATGTTATTCTAGCTTCTCGGGCACTGAACTATGAAGAAGTTAGGAAAAGACTGATACGAGGAAACAATGAAGAAATTATAGGAAAAGAATGATAAAAGAATCTACAAATTGAATGTAAATATATTCAAAAACAATATTAGATTTACATATTGGTAATATTATCTTAGCTTCTCAGGCACAGAATTTTGGAAGGCACTGAAGAAATTAAAAAAAGGCGGAACCACAGACAAATCTGAAATATCGGTGAATATGTTACATGTGTTCCATGAGGCAGGCTTACTCCCTCCATCTAATGTTCATTTTGATTTTAGTTCGATAAATAATTTTTCTAAATATATTAATACTGATACCATATTGCACGAAGTATTATTATTTAGGCCGATATTGAATACTTATTAATAAAGCTTTTTTTAATAATATGATGTATCCATATTTGCCTACCTTATTTGTCATAATCATTATTTTCTTTTGTATTTTTGAGATTTTTTCAAAAGGAAACAGAATATCGTCACACCGACAAAAAAAGAAAAGTATTAACAGGGCTTGCCATGGCTTTTTTGTTTTTATTATTTTATTTGTTATCTATAGATTTAGACCCATTCCCGCCATTAGGAATAATAGGGTTTTTATTAGGCTTAGATATTTTCAATGTTATTCTAGCTTCTCAGGCACAGAACTTTGGAGGCACTGGAGAGAAAAAAAAAAAACTGATACACGGAAAATCTACACATTACATGTAAATATTTTTACAAAATTTGTTAGCCTTAAATATTTATAATGATAAGAAGTTTAATTAAGTGATATTATTAATAAGTTCGATTCTATTGAATATTTTTTTATTAAATGGTAATTGTTTTCAGAAGATAACAAATAGAAGAAGACGAACAATATCTATGAAGACAATCACGATAAGGTATAATATAATGCATTAATGACTAGGTTTTTATAATTTTGACAAGCCACTATTTGTGGGAGTCAACGTTTTGAGTGTTCATTGTGGTTTTATTGGTAAGGGTCCTGTTTCCCGAATTGCCCAAAATAGGTAATTCGTTTGGCATTTAAATATGGGCATAGGGCGTTTCAGATTTTTCTGGAGCGCGATAGGACCCCATCAGCAAGTCCTAACGAGTGGGAAATCCGACACCTCTTGGGTCCACATGGAAGCTCGGTATTATATTTTACCAATTTAGAAAATATTTTTTATTTTAATTGTTAAAATATACAATGTTACTATATGCATTGAATATCAATTACTTATAAATCTATTTAGAATATTTATTAAAATATGTGACTACTCCACTTACTTCGCAATATGTTTTAGTTGTATTTTGCATATATATATATATAATAAATGGAGAAAATATGTCTGTATAATAAAATAATTTTATTTGCTATCTTCGATTTTGACAGTATTCCGTAACGAAATGTCAGATCTAGTCGGGCTATAAAATTTATAATTCTATCCAGCAGATATTCAACTGATGGGGAAGTTTGAACCCTAAGAACCGGATTCAGATATTAATTGTGTCCGGCATGAAATATTATAATGACACAATTAGACAAATATTATAATAAATAATCAGATAAAACAATGCTCGCAATTGACGAGGGTTCCCAAAAGACTACCAAATTGAATGCAGTGAGAGGCCACCAAGAAAATAGGTGAGCATGGGGAGTTTTATTTTGCAGCGTCATGCATGGGTGAGCGTAGTCGCTTGTACTTTGCAACTTCGTGCATGGGTGATCATGGTTAGTTTTACTTTGTAACTTCATGCATGATTGAGCGTAGTCAGCTTTACTTAGTAACGTCATGCATGGGTGGGGTAGTCAGTTTTACTTTGTGGTTTTGTGTATGGGTGAGCAAAGTCAGTTTTACTTTGCAACTTTGTGCATGGGTGAGCAAAGTCTGTTTTACTTTGCACCTCCATGTATGGGTGAGCATAGTCATTTTTTTTGTAACGGCATGCATTAGTGCGAATAGTCTGTTTTACTTTGTAACGTCGTGCATGATTGAGCATGGTTTTACTTTGCAACATCATGTACGAGTTGCACCAAAGAAATTGCTGTCTAGCATGACGCAGTATAGCAAGTTAAAAACCACAAAGGGGGAAATTCGTTTTTCGTGCTTGAGAAAATTTATATTTGACAAGAGAGTCGTGCTGGAGGAGAATCAATAAAATTTATATTCGACGAAAGAGATATATTGATAAGTCACACTACAGACACCACCATAGATATATCTCATTCTGCATGTAAATTTGTGCAAATGATCATTTCTATAGAGAATTTTCTTTCTGCCGTCACTTTGGCGACGATCTCGCTATTCAAACCAGAAACGTGACAATTTATAGCCAATCCTTAGTTTCGTCTCGCAGTTTTTTGTACATATATGTTAAGCTAATACAACAGACTGCATCGATATGTTATGTAGAATATGAGCGACTTAGTATTTATGATTAGGCTCTACAAGAAGCCTATAACGTGTTGGGCGGTGACAATTCGCGCTATTAACTTCCTTTGATGTATAACCTGCCCGGTTTCTCAATAATTGACAACTCCACCACTTTGAATATGATTGAAATATATTGCAGTCGATGAAATACCAGTCTACATGCACAAGTGCGATATAGACGAGTAAATGTGATGAATGAAACGACGAAATTGTGTGTTGATGAAAACAAATGATTCCAGTATGGTAGAAATAGACGTGTAAATAATTCTTGCAATGTAGAGGTACAAATAAATTGATATAGTAATGTTGAAGGTTGCTAAAGTTTACGACCAATCCAACAGGCAGGTTAATGAAATATTTAATTAAAATACTTAAAATATGCAACCGATAGAAAAGTTTGCAAAATAAATCAAACTTAAAGACAAGCAAACAAATACGCTCATTGCGGCAAGTAAATTAGCACTACTTAAGAGCAAACTTCTAACACCAAATGAATTGTAAACAGCCGACTGGCAATGATTCGAAATAATAAATAAACAAGAATGAGAGAAAAAGTAAAGACCGATGAAAGGTTTTGTTTATGCCGACATGCCTATTCCTGCCCACGAGCAAATGGCGAAATTGCTTTAAAATAAGAGTAATTTATTTATAAGCAGCAATGGCCGATATTTCTTGAAATGAACCCGGTCAAATATATACAAAATATTGTATATTGTGTGACGACCCTTGTTTTGCCTGTTAAATGACTTCATGTAATATATTTCTATATTTGGTATTCTAGGACCCTTGTTTTATCTGTTAAATGACGTCATGTGATATCGTTTCCATATTTGGTATTCTAGCAGTTTAGACGCTGCGACACGGTCGATCGGTTCTCTGGGGCAGCGTGGTCTGTTGGTGTATGTTGTGTGTGACAGAGTGCAGTCGTCTGAGTGTTTCGGTTAGATTGGTGGGTTTTGAATGTCTGTGTGAATGCCTCTGGTCTTCAGGGATGTTTGTCTGTGTTGTGTGACTGTCGGATGTTTTGTGCTGGACAGTGGGCTGACGTAAGGACCATGTTATTGTTTTTACCAGTACAGTGCCATTACAGTTCATTTACCTAGTATTGTATTTTCAGTTTTATCGTGGAATTAGCTTTCATCAGTATTGTTCAAATGTTGTGCACCTATAGAATTGTTCATAGTCTTTTTAAATGCCTGTCATAAGTTACTTTCGGCCTGTTTTGCAAATTGCAGTAGCTAGTTCATTGTACCAGATTCTAGGGGTCATTTGGTTTTTATTTGGAGTTGTCTTGGATTTCAGGGTTTGTCAGTGTTTTTGTTGTGTATGTGGTCTTTCTTGCCTTTTTACTGCCTGGTATCTGTTATTTTTATTTTATGCTTTTCGTTCCTTTGGGAGTGTTTGGTTGTTTTGAATCGTTTACTGTTCGAGTTGTTAATAAATGACATAAAATAGCATAAAGACTTGGACTATTGAGAGAAAACTTGACGTCAGATCATATTAGAAGATATTCTGAACCTGGATAATTATTTCATACATTGCCGGTACGCTACAATTGTATTGTATATATTGTATATTGTATTGTATTATATTGTATTATGTTGCACGGATCACGTGACTTTGTTTACTGGACGGCAAAAAACAAAAACGTCCATTTGGCTCCTATCAGTTGCAAGTCGGATTATACGTTTCCATTTTGTTTGGCTGTTGAAAAGGGTTATTTTGTATTGTTCCATTGGTTGTACGTATAGTATAGACAACGAAATGAATCTTCAGTTATATTCCACTGTTTTCAAAAGATCCGGAACGTCGCGCAATATGGATATCATCTATTGGCAGGACTGTTTTGTGCCAAGTCCAGAAGTCATCTTGCTTGTGTTTCACTGTTTGCGGACAGCACTTCGTTGATGGTGAGTGAGCCGTTATCAATTTCTTTAAATATTCATAAGCTTCCTCATTTCAATGGAAAGCAGATGACAAACTACTGGCGTAGGCCTACTTGCAGACTTGACTTGTGTAAGGAATTTATCATCAATTGCCATAAGGTATTGTTTCCCTAGTTAGCAGGTAATCTATTAGTAAGTGTGAAAAGTTGAATATATAACTAAAGTTTAACGCCAGTGCTCATGCAAAAAATACGCTCGCCGCCGCATCTCTGATCACCTTGGTAGTTTCCCCCCCCCCCCCTTAAGATAAATCCTATCCTAAAAACTATCGACATTGGTAGGCATATTTGAGTTTTAAATTGAAAGAAATCCCCATTAATGGTCAGAAGGTGTTGTCTGATTGTTTCGTTAGTTATCAGGTAATCTATTACTGATCTGATACACAAACTTGGCACTGTCAAATGATGATTAGTGTTTAATTTCTTTCCAGGAAAAAGGAAAGATAACCCATTATCAGCTGCTTAAAAAAGTCATCAATATTTGAATTTTCGCCATCCCAAGAGAGGAAAAGAAAAGTTAGAAAAAGGGGGATTTTAAAGAAAGACAGGACCATTTCAACAAATTCTGTTAACTTGTATGCGTTGCAATATCACTTTGCATTTGTTAGCATAAACATTTGATGTGTCTTTCGACTAGACCAACGACTAACTAGACCTACCACACTTTAAAAGAAGCCGCCTATGCCCATTTTCACTAGAATCATAACACTGTAAAATATTTGATAGAAATTACCTCCAAGGCATCATATCTTCCATTTGAAAGGGCTGTGGGGGCAGATACATTTTTTACTCTAAATTATGGAATGTTACTTCCAGGTTATTACTTATCGATCTTGAGATCGGTAAGTATGTTGATAGGTATTTGTCTGTCTGTCTGTTAGATGAAAGCGATATCTCACGAAGGCGAAGTTGAATCTGCTCCAAATCTTGCATGTGCATTCATCATATCTCGGACCTGAAGCCTATTGATTTTGGATGAATTATGTCGTACAATTAGCGAGTTATTAATTAATTAGTGATGGGACACGTATATTGGGATTAGTTAGCCAGTTATTTGTTTTCAGAAGCATGGACTTGGATGGTGGGGGATGTCGTAACCGATCAGCGGCCGTGTGAACCACCCTCAGTGGGAGTAGAGCTGCAATCCTCTCGCACATAACTATCCCAGGTGCAACAACTAAATCATATGGCGAACCACAGTCTCTCGTACGATTACCATTCTATTTTGGGATTAGTTAGCCAGTTATTTGTTTTCTGGCTATTTTTTGCATGACCACTGGTGTTAAACTTCAGTTATCTATTCAACCTTTCACACTTAGTAATAGATCACCTGCTAACTAGGGAAACAATACCTTATGGCAATTGGTGATTAATTCTTTACACAAGTCAAGTCTGCAAGTAGCCTAGGCCTACCAATAACAGTAGTTTGTCATCTGTTTTCCATTGAAATGAGGGAGCTTATGAATATTTAAAGAAATTGATAACGGCACATCATCACTCACCATCAACGAAAGGCTGTCCGCAAACGGTGAAACACAAGCGAGATGACTTCTGGACTTGCAGCCTTGACACCAAGCAGTCCTGCCAATAGATGATATCCACATTGCGCGACGTTCCGGATCGTTTGAAAACAGTGGAATATACCTGAAGATCCATCTCGTTGTCTATACTATACGTACAGCCATCGGAACAATGCGAAATAACCATTTCAACAGCCAAACAGAACGGAACCGTATAATCCGACTTGCAACTGACAGGAGCAGGACGCCCGTATTTCGTCAGTAACGGTAGCGCAGGGGGTACGTAGAGACTATAGATAGGTTAAACATTAGGCCAGGTATCAGGAATTCGAACCCCACCGAGCTGTAGGGCAGGATCAGCACACCATACAGGTGGTCGTGCTGAAATGGGAGCCGATTGCAGGACAGCAGCTTGGGGAAAATAAAAATGGTGAAGGTGGTGGCAGAAACATGGGCAGACAGCAGCAGGCAAGCCGTCAATGAGAAATGATAGGCCATCCAAATGTCGCAATTATTAGGGCAGGATCAGCGCACACACACAGCGCAGTGGCCAAAAGGAAGCAGATGGGTAGCCCAGGAAAATTAAGATGGTGAAGATGAAGCAGCAGGCAAGCCGCTAAAGAAAGATGATATAGATCAGTGAAGTGCCGAGGAAATAAAAGAGTAGGCTATAGAATCAGCGAGTGCGAGCACAGTCCCAGGGTGGAAAATAATAGAAACGAGCAACTAGGCGAGTCCAGCTGGCAAACTGCAGAATTGCAGGAAAAGGGGGTAAACAAGAGTGAACGAACCATGTTCGTTCCACCAACAAAGTTTGGGAAACACTGGCCTAATCTTAACGTGGTACATATACTACGTTCCGGTGTCCGCCATCTTAGTACGCATACTTAAGAAACACCGGCCATCGTGTTATTTGAGTATCGTTCTCTTATTTTATTCTGATATTGAAGATGAAAAGAAGGAAGTAAAGTAATTGCTGACGTGTAAGTATTTGCGCGGTGCAATATACTTCAATGAAGTATTGGCTGAAGCAATGAGGTAGCTAGCTAGTGGCACATTGTAGAGCGCATATGATGTAGGGCTGTAGGCATTATGATTTGTGTATAAAAAAAAAGGCAAAGCAAAATATAAATCGCAGAAAATCGACTTTTTCAAAGTATACTACTATGTAGTAAATTTCTACTAGACTCCGTATAGCGAGCGACTCATACGTTGAGTAAGTTTGTTGGCGCTTTTCTAATTTGGTGTTAACAAAATGTAAAAAGGAGCCTTTCTATGCAGACAAACTTAATCAAGGAATAATGAAATGGAAAAAGCGCTGGCATATAGTGAAAAATATTATCACAGGGTGAAATCAAATCTAGAAACACATTTATTTATAGAAATTTAACATTCCTCATGTTCTCCTATCTTTCCATGTGTCGCAATTCGAGAAATTATTATTTCCTCTGGTTTGTCTGAATAGCTGAATCAATTAACAGGCCAAGTTTAATTTGAGTCGCCAATCCGAATCAATATTAAAAAGATAGTTCACAGGTTATTCGTTCCTAATGCGAAGTCTTGAATAATTAGAAAAGCTATAAGTAACTAGAGCAGTGATTACCAAACTTTTAATATCGTAATGCCTATAGTCTGTATGGCGAAGTATGTTATGATATTCGTTCCTAATGCGAAGTCTTGAATAATTAGAAAAGCCATAAGTAACTAGAGCAGTGATTACCAAACTTTTAATATCGTAATGCCTATAGTCTGTATGGCGAAATATGTTATGATATCCAAACCGCGTAACTATATGACCAGGCTCATTGACTAGATGCGAGCATGGAATTTCCAGCTTTTTCGCGGAATTACCAAAGGCTTTCTCAATTCTTTTTTTACAAAATTTAGCCGAATCATTCAATTTTAGAACGTTAGATATGTCTTTGACAATATTTAATTAAAGCAAAATCGCAAAAGGGTTATTTACCCTGTACACAGATCTGCATAATGAATTTCAACACTTTTTTCATTTTGTCATTACTTGTGACAGAAGCCTTTGTATGATTTTTACAATATAATATATATATGATTCCCATTATTTATCCTTTCAGGGAAAAAATGGGTTTGAAAAATACTCGCAAAGGATTGCAGATATCGTTCAACTGTTCTTATCATATAACGAGGTATTAAAAAAACTATTGTGGACATTTCAATATTTTGTTCAATATTTGTATCATTGCGGTTGACATACGACAAAACGAAATTGATTAAAATTACATGAGGGATGTGTCAAAGGAACAAAACAAAACAGCACCATTTGTTTTGTCAATTATTGAAAAGCTGTAAAAAAATCATCCGATTAGTTTTTGATTTTCAAATTATCTGCACACTTCAGATTGTGAAATTCATCTACAGAGCAACATCATTAAAAAATTTAGTTACATAGCAGGATTTTCATTGTAGGTAAATAATGATGCATCATTCACTATAACAGATATTATTAAAGTTGTAAGAGCAATTTACAAGGTAAAAAAATATTACATTTGGGATATTGTCGTTGAATAGCCATAAATTTGACTTGATAACTCATAAAAAATATTTTTGTTATTATTTGCTATACACTATCAATCACATATATTTTGAATCATATTTAGTTTTAATTGAGTTTCAATTTGAAAAACAAAATGAACAATTTCTCCTGTTTCAGAATATAATCTTTTATTACAGGCAACAGGTCAGTAAAACAGTTAAAAACTCCGGGCGGTGTTGTATTGTGTTCGAGTATTTTCTGGAAAATGGCAAATGCTGCTTAATCTACGTTGTAATTGTTTGCATCAAAATTGTTCAGGGAAGAAATATTGTTGGCGGTTAAAATCTTTTGAACTTGTCTCATCCAATTCGTTTTCAATGAATATTTAAATGACGTTATTCATAAACCGAAAGAATAGTTTTTTAAACAATATATATTTCATGAAGCGTTTTCCAAATTTCCTAATTTTTTGAAGAAAATGACCTGTTTAATGTCTCACGTCAACTGATGTCTGCTAAATTCACAAGTTACTGCAATGAAGTTTCGTTTCCAAAAGTGACGTTCTCAGAACAGCAGTTAGTATCTAATTACCCGTTGCCTGGAATTATTTGTTGAAACTTAATAGTGATTTAGGTTTCAGACGAAATATATATATATATCGAAATAGGTTGCATAGTTTTCTAATATCGGCTAATTAAATAACAAATAAATACATTTTAGAAATTTCTAATATCAGTGCTTTGAACGATATTTACAAATTTCATGTTGAAAACGAAGCTTGGTAAAGGCAAGAATTGAAACTTAATCACAATTTCATTGGGACTATACGAGTGACAAAATTATCAATGATCATTTTTAATTCAGTATAGTAACTGTAAAAATTTAAACAATAATTACTGAATTCAATTGATACCTGTTGGATTCCCCACACAAGAACCTTTGACAGGCTAAACACAATTGAATATTGGGATCGAAGCGGAAAAGTTGCGATTTGGTTCAGGTTTGAATAAATACAGGGATAATGACGTCACATCTATGAGTTTCGTGTTTGTCTTCAAGTTTGAATCTTGCGAAATTAGATTCAGTTCCTATAAATCATCAGGTAAAGTTGCATTAAAACACTCGTGTTGTGTCATCGGTTGTTATACTTTTCACCAAGAAAGCCCTTACAAAATTGGTGGTGATGATAGGATGTTGAAGTAAGCGCGGAGAACCAAGACTTGGAGCTGATCTACGATTGCAAGTCGCAATCGATAATGCACATATTGACTTACCACGATATATGAATTTCCAGTTTCTGTCTTGTTAGGTAATACCCACAAAATGACACAAGTATGCGTATTCTTGTACAGAGCAACAGGCGACGATTCAACAGATAAAGTTGCTTCCCCTGTTGTTTCGTTTCGTGTGGTAGAATATTTGGTTGGATAAATTTCTTTCGTTACACATGAAGTTATCTGACACGAAATGACGCAGGTATGCGTATTCTTGTACAAAGCAACTGACGACGATTCAACAGATAAAGTTGCTTCCCCTGTTGTTTCGTTTCGTGTGGTAGAATAATTGGTTGGACAAATTTCTTTCGTTACACATGAAGTTATCTGACAAAAAAAAATTTGAGAACATTATAATACCAACGTATAAGTTGGCAGAATAGCCAGGTAGCTTCAAACTTCACGAAAAAAGTAGATTTTCTGTCACAATTGAAGCAGATAAAATGACTCAATGTAGGCTACCGTGGCTATCTCACCAGAGAAAATGTAATCACAAAAAGAAGTATTTTATATATTACATATGACTGAGATACATGTACTGTATTATACTAATATTTCGTACTTTTATATTGTAGGTTGTGGTGGGCGACAAACTGGTTATTGAAGTTGACAGCTTCTCAGATGTTGGCGAATCCACTCATCTTGTTGACCCACCTGAGGTCGGAATCACTTTTATTCTATGAAACAGAATAGAATTTACACTGATAATAATACAAGAAAATTTTGCACAATATTAATCATTATATATATATATATTTGTTATTAATGACTACTAACGTCTCATGATTGAAATTGTGTTAGAAAGGTGTGGCGTCCCCGTGGACATTGAATATATATACATTGTTTATACCCTGTTTATCATTATGCACGACGGTGTCGGGTAGTAATAGCATGATAGGATTGCTCATGTTGACGTTACAGAAAAAAGATTCGACCAACCCTAATACCCATGATCCCAGAAAAAAGTGTAATAATTTTGACAACGAGAAATTAACAGCTTGTTCACTACAATATTGTCAGAAAATGACCACAGATATTGGTGGCTTATTCAGAGCTTTATTTGGAGCAGAGGTTGGGAAATAAACAAAATCTTGCACTTAATGCATAAATATGCATAATGGTCAACTCACTTGTGTGGGAATCCAAATGCATTTTTATTTGGTTGCTATGAGAGGATAAAGTTAGAGTTGCAGGTGTTATTCGATATTTGTTGGATTGGGGGATTTCCAGCCACTAAAAAATAAATAACACAAGATCAATAGGCAAAGATTACAAACCAAAATAATTAATTATAGATACCTTCATGTTATACCGATGTAGAATTCCAAGTTTTACCAATTCGATAACGACAACTGTAAGATCCATCATCTGCAATATTTGCGTTTTGAAGATTCAATGTTGCTGATCCGGTTTGTAAGAATTGATGGACTCTTCTTGTAGTTTCGGTTGATACTTTGTTACATGTTTTGTACCATTCAACTTGTGTCGCGGTGCTGCAGTTTGTTGCAAAACACCTTCTCTGGTTGCCATTGATGCTTTGTATTTCAACGAAAGAGCCATTGAATTCGGATGCGGAATTTGAAGATAAATGACACATAATAATCTCGGTGAGTTAGTTCATGAAACGAACAGAGAAAAATCAATATTATCTTTCTGGCAAATGTAGTAGAAGTTTTCATTACGGTAAACATCAACGCACTGGTACCGCTCTCTGCCAACTGATAAACAATCTTCATCATGGAGGTTGGCGACCCCGCCGTTGGGTTGATTACCGCTCCTGTAATATTGAAAATCCTGACAATTTCACGTCATAAGAGTAGAAATTATAATAATACAAGCTACTCGTGTCCAAATATATTGTCTATGTTTTTGCAATTTTTCTAAATAAAATTAGGAAACAAACCAGTTTGGATATCCCGCTTCTCCTCTCATTATTACATCAGTACCATCCTGCCACTTCCAATCTCCTTCTTTAGCTATGTCGTTGCCACCAATATAAAGAGTGTTTTTTTGACCATTTATGCTAGAAATATATTATATATATATATGTTATTAGCTTTATAAAAGCAAAATGTGTTGCTCTCCCATAAAACTTGAGAAAACTCGAAAGCGAACACTCGCAAGGATTTTAATATATAAATTTATCACTTCAAATGAGATGTCAGAAGTCAACAGTTCATACAAGATTCAAGGGACTTCACGTACACACTGCCAGAAATAGCGTAACTGAACGAAAAAAGGAGATTTTGTGTCAAAACTTTCAGTTCAAAATATTTTTCGATGAGCGATAAGCATTCTTCCAGATATTGGTATTGTATATCGGATGAGGCATAAGGTGGTGGAAAGGTATAATACGTTTTCTAGTATAAAAACTTGGAATTGTTTGATGGTGGACTACATCCAAGCGAATATTAAAATCCTGTGTTCCTTTCAGCAATCTCATATATCTTTTCAAAATTTTAAGTTGGGATTTTCTGTTAATTTGTGATCACGTTCGGATCAATTTGTTTCGCTTTTCTACCTTCACGTTGCATTTTGAGTATTTTTTGACATGAAAGATTATTTTTAACACCAAACACAGAGCTCCCTTGTACGACAGACTGAATATTGAAAAAGAAACGCTATTCTCTGTGATAAATATTGCTGCATGGTTCGAATTCATCGGAAATTAAAGCGAGGTCATACACTTTAAAACGTGTTGTACTAACATGAATACCTGTTTACATTTATAGATGTCAAATAAACAATTTGCTAACAAACTATTACTAACAATTTCCACGAATGAATAAGTGTTTGTTATGCACCAAAAAGGTGCATATTTTCAAAAGCAACATCATTTATGTAGACATTCAGGGTGACATATAAGAGAAGTTCGGCTTAGTGGCGAAATAGGCTAAAACATTTGGTGGTCTGAATTAGGTGGACGAACTAGCCCATGAACATGGGCTCACCAAATTCATTAAATTAGACGGCTTTAGTTTGTGGGGAATCAATGCTATGTCCAAAACGAAAGTTGGTAGTGCAGAAAAAATGGTTGGGAACCACGGATCTACATCTTTCTTAAATGAACCATATCCTCGACCATCGATCTGTGGCGCTCGCTGCCCTGACGTTCACCGTTTAGAAATTTATGTGCTGTGATCTTAATGCACTTTTTTTTATTTTCTTCTTAAGATGACCGCTGTTCATTGCCTCGCCACTGTTCCAACTATGAAATGACCGACTGCTACTGATTGCTAGTAGCTGCTGATTTTGTGATGGCAATACATGACAATAGTTCCTTGCGCCAATGCGTCTAGGTGGCACTTTCAGGTGTGCATAAAAACTAACTGTGGATCTATGATAAGATTTGCATATATGGGGAGAGGAAAGTAAGGCGATAAGACGGCTTAATCATATGGCGAACTACGGCCCATCGTCCGCTTTCTGGTTCATATCGGGTATGGGACTAGAATCTAGATAGCCAGTTATTGGTTTTCAGATGCATGGATGTTGGTGAAAGTGATGAGAAAGCCGTAACCGACCATTGGTTACGTGAACCCCCTGCGGCAGTGAGGAGTGCAGTGATCCTATTGCGCATAATTACTCCACATGGGCTTTGCACCCATACAGGGTAATAACGCACGATGCGCCACACCGCTAATCTATCCCCTAATGATAGGGTTACCATATTTGTGTGACTTCAAAGCGGGACGCCTTCAAAGACAACGAACCTTTAGCTGTGATTTTTAACTTTACATTTTCGGATTTAACTACATTTAAAGCCATCTCGGCTGTTTTCATTGCCCATATTGTATTCGAGAGTTCATGCGCATATTTTCTGCCCAAATATCGGCTCAGTTCGAAAAATATAAAGGAATTGACGTTAACGATACAAATAAATTCGAATTTAGATTTTTATACAGCAAACCGAGGAAAGAATAATAAAATAGCCAGCCATTTTCAAGCATTGATAATTTACTTATTCGCCCAAGCATGCTTTTCTGTAGATAACACCTTCAATGTTCAATGTTACTTCCAAGTCAGAACAGGACCAATTAGTATTGATTTTACATACTGATAACGCTTTCATGTTAGCTAACAACAAAATTAGCTAACAAAACGCATTCACCTTTAGTAAGTAGGATACCGGTACGCCACGAGTAGTAACGAGAATATGCTGATTGGTAATGTTCATGTATTATGCTGGCCAGCTGAACGCCGAAGCGGGACTGTCCCGCCTATAGCGGGACGTATGGTAAGCCTACCTAACGATCCTCCTGAACTTGAACTACCGTGACGAAATTAGTTGATCTGTAGACTTAGTTTTTAATCTGTAGACTTGTTTTTTTTTTCAATCTTAATTTTCCCCATGACTGTACTGTTCCAAGCTACCACGTCCATCAAATCTATTCATTCGATACCCCACTTCTCGCAGACACAATACATTGCGGGAGGCTACCGGTTACGTTGGGCGCGTAAAAAGTTATGTGTTATAACAAATAATTACAAAGTAGTACGATTTTCCAATTATTCCTGATATACACTACACTTGGTTACAATAAATACCAAATATTATCAAAAAAAGAGAGCACTGGTTCAAAATACGGACATAGTGTCCATATCGTTACGGCTTATTACGGCTACATTCATTAGGGCAATGGAAAATATTGACCTGTTCAAAATAAAAATAATTTGATCAAACAACTTATAAAAGTAAATTTATTGCAAAAATACTTAAATAGACAATTACACAAGAGCAGAGTCGTGCATAAAACTAAATAACCTCCACAATATGTGTAAATATAAAGAATAACAGTGAAGAAATAGATAAATAACAACCTACATTGGTACCTGTGTACTTACTACCAAAAGTGCCTACATGTCAAAGTCTCAAATTTACAATTACAGATGTCAATCAAGTAGCCAAGGTAAAGCAGCTCGTAAGTGGATTACTACACTGCTGGGTTCCAGATAGCATCGTGAAAAGAGAATTAAGTTGAAGTTGATTTGGCTTACTTTTAACAAATGCTTGGCTTTACTTTGCAACACAGTTATTGAAAGATATAATGTATGGCCAGTATTGTTTGCAAAAAATATACAGAATGGCCAGAATTATGTGCAAAAATAAGCAGAAAAGTACAATACTACGTCAATCTGCAGCTGCTAAACTCTCAACCATTTGCTTCGTTGAAGATATCATCGGTTACACAACACGTTATACATCGCTTAAAGAAGCATTGCAAGCCTCAGTGACTTGTGGTTTGGAACAGTTTAACCCTAGTCGCTTATATGTCAATTTGATCCGGCTTTCATAATTCTAACAAGAGCAGATGCATCACTTTTTTTCACTGCTTCTCTACAGCCATTTACAACTCCAGTCTTGTGTTTTCCAACGCGCAAGTTCCCAGCACGTTGTATGCCCTTGTTAACTTGTCTCAAACATTCAAGCAGTTCAGTATGATTGCTACAACGAATGTGATAACCATTAACCAGATCTTGATTTAGGCTATATAACTCTGAATAACCACGTCTCATATTTGTATGATCACCCATTAATCTGGAATCTTCTGCACGTACCTGAATATTTTTTACATGAAAGTAACAGAGATTTGAGACTTGGATATATAAATGGTAGAATAAATATGTGTACAAAGATATCCCCTGGACAAATGTGTTCGAATCTTCTTATATCATGGTTTTCGTTTAACATTTTCCATTCTATATAGTTGTGAGAGGATTAAAAACCACTTATTTTAAACATGAATTTTGAGTGTGAAAACAAAATTTCATTTCATTCAAAATCAAAAATATCCTGTTATGACATTATGCCGAAACGTTTTGAATGAAATTTTTCAGTATGATATAACCTGATCAAAATTCATACTAGAGTTCAACTCGAACTGCGAAAGAGACAATAAAAAATATTTGGCAGCTTGACATATGAATACAAAATAAATTATATAAATTACACTGTCTGTCAAAGTGAACGTCATGACACACCTGCAGAGGCCGAAGTAACATTGAAAACTGAAGAAACTTACCACTAAACTTCTAATCAGATTTGAATGATCAGACATTTCTGCAGTGAGTCTTTGTTGAGTAGTGTGCATTTCACCTGCTTTTTCAATCAGACCGTGAAGCTCTTGAAAATGTCCTGGAAAGTCAGCTGTCACCTGAACAACAAAGGACATCACAGAAAAGCATAGAAACTGAGGTTCTGACTATATTGTCGTTCGTTGGGAGAAAAGGCTCTTATTCTATCATTCAGCAGGCTCTTAATCATTCAACCCGAAAACATTGTCCCATTCCAACAAATTAAACAGGTTACTATTTCAGTCCTCCAAATTTAAGTGCTCCCTACAAATGATATGATAATGATGTGTGAAGCCTTGCTCATCATTAAAGTGTAATATAATAACTTAATAATAATAAATACTAAATAAAATAAATAAATAATAATAATAATAACTTAATCAAAATTCTTCCTTGAAATTACTGAAAAATTATTATATTCACGTAAAACAGTTATTGGACACAAATTGTACATATGTTTCGTTTTGTTTTTAAGTTGTTGTTAGTCATTTCTTCTCCTTCTCGTGAAAAATTCGCTTTTCTCATCAACTATCGATCCAACTGCTATGAATTCTTCAGTAGATTAAGATTGTATTTTTCGCTAGTAGGCTATTACTTTTATTCATTTCAAAAATTTCTGTGGGCTCTACAGGATTCGTTTTTTGTGTTCTGGTCTGACAACACTAGACAAGACAAGACTAGACAAGACAACACTACCACTACGGTGACAGATAGCATAACAATACTACTTCGTTTTTGCCTTCGTTTCCAAATATTTGAGCATCGGTCTCTTGTATTTAAATAGATATTTCTTATTTTATTACTATCTTTGATGGAGTAAGTCATAAATATTTATAATATGTAAAATCACCTGGAGATGCTCTATACCCAAGAATGATGTGATAGATTGAATAACATCACCAGCAAGATCAATATCATCTGTGTTGATTGTTACTTGCCCTGAAATTAATTTTATTACTCAATTTATCTTACTGCAAAGTTTCCACACTTGTACATATTTGCAATAATAGCCAAGCCCATACTAATAGTAAAAAAGGAAAATTCAACTCCTAATTTCCAAGTTTAAAAATAAGCACAAATCAAGTTTGTATATAATGTGAAACTTGATACACCAAAATATTTTATTTTGGAGTCATTTTATACCTAGTTAAAAAAAAACACTTGTTTTATAACAGCAACTTTCCATTGCATCACAAAGTTTCAATGTAATATAACAATATTGTAATCTTCAGAGTTTAATATGTACAAAAAGTACATCAATGTTGTAAATTACTTTAATATCAAATATCATAATATGAAATTCATCATTACTATTCACAAAATAACAAGAATTACAGGAAGGCCATGCATTAGGATTCCATTAAGGCCTGGGTTTTGTTGAAAACACCAAAATCATTCAAATTACCAAGTACTTACTTACCAGTAGAAATTCAAATCAATTACTAGTGGATTGAATGTGCTCAAAACGAACAAAAATTTAGGAAGAATATATTGTATCAATATATAAATAAAGTCAAGAATAGAAGGCAAAAGGGTGGGAATGATATACTGATACAGCATGCAACAATGTTTGCTTTTGTCAATAGAATTTTAATGATGTACTAAAGTACATTTCAAGATTGCTATGACAGAGTGCATGTGAATTGTTCATTGCTGATCTCTGGTCATTGATAGTTGTACTTTTTCAACGGTCCATAATTTATGGTATGAAAGTCATCATCATACAAGTATGATAAATAATTTTTCGGAATTATGACTGAAAATTTTTTATTAATTGTTCATTGGTTATCTTTAGTCATCGATAGTTATACTCCTCGAATTACCAATTGTTCATAATTTATGTTATGAGAATCCTCATAACAGTATGATGAATTTTGAATTATGGTTGTGATATTTTCTTAATTAAAAATATCATAACAACAAATAAAAAACAAGCAACATACATGCAATTGTGCATCATGACAATATGCATACAACATAGTGATGATATTGTATTTATTGATTAACAATACTTACAACCAAATGGGTCTGTCAGAAAACAACAAAACGTTCCTTTTTAATGATATACCTTTTATTTACCATACTTTACACAATTTCACAAAATTTCAACAGCATATTATAACCAAGAATCTAATGGCATTATTTGTGAATTGATTCAAATTAAATTTACAAGTAATAAAGTTGGAAATATATAATTTTACAGTGGGCAGTACAACACTACACACTTACACAGTACAACATAATACGTCATGCCTTTAAAACAAAGAACATGTTCACTTACTTTTGAACTTGTCTATCACGAGATAAATAAAAAAATATGGCTATGAATATTAATAATATATACTATATTCATAAATACATGAAATGATGAATAAAAACGAATGACATTATGAATGAAGCATAAGCATAACTATACAAAATAATGCTAAATTTCTGTTGAACTTAATTAGCCAACTGTTAACATTTTATACTGGTAGAAATAAATGTTCCATAGATTTAACTGTTATTTCATTATCATGAATGTATAATTCCTGCTGAATTTTTCAACGAGGTGACATTTAGTAAAATTGAGACGGTTATCTTCACAGAATTTTCCAAATAAGTACACAATGTATATAATACCCAGAAATTATTTTCAAACAGCTGTGCCTAATTTTGGTTTAAATTTGAGCAACAACACATACCATCCATCCAAATATATTACTTATATATTGCATGGACATAGCATAAAAAATATACCAGGCCTAGATATGTTTCTCTCCGCTAAAAAAAAAATTAAATAAATACTCCACACATACCTCCTACAGCAAAATTCAATATGAGCGGACCACCTCCTCTCAATAACAAAAAATTGACAGAGAAATCTTGATCTTCATTATCAGGCGATAGACTAATTGGATCTCCATCGGCATCCAGTATTAGGAAGTTTTCATTCAGCCATATCAATATACGTGTTATTCGATCACTGATAGAGAAAGTTACATAACCCTGAGGCTCTGGGAGCGAAGTCGGCATGTAGGAGTACATCGCAAATCGAGGCAACCTGAAAAGGGAGGTTGAATATGCTGTGTAGGGCACTAGAGGTAATATATAATAGAGACTAACATTACTATGTGTTTACTATTTAATCTGGTACCCCACTCAGCAAATAATAATACTCGACAAGGCCAGGCCATTAAAACTAACAGCAATTCAGTCACTCTTTGAAGTGGTATTTCACGAACCAGTATCTATATCAGTCTGTGACGTTAGCAATTGCTTTCGGCTATAATTTCCAATGACTATGAGAAGATGATTTGTGAAGTGATGTTAAAAATGAATTGAATATGTTAAATATAGTATATCCTAGGCTTCAGTGTTTGAGGTTTAGTAAATAGCAGCCCAGGGACAGGGCATAAGGAATTCATTCGCTGATAGATACTCACTTCCTTGCGACTTCGAAAACATGGAAACTTTGACTATTTCTTGGTCCAACATATGCTTTTATGTGAAGTTCAACTTCAGTATCTTTCAGAGGACTCAGTGGAACATCAATCATGTTAGATATTTGATTTGAAGGTGGATGAACAACAAAACTTTCACCTATGTCAAGAGTACAAGATAAGGTTTTGCTCACAGACACCAGTAGATAAGGATCTCTTGTCATTACAAATTTTAATACAAACTGTGTAATCAAAATGTCCAGAAAAATTTATTTAAACAAGCTTAAATTCACCTTATGTTAATATGGCTT
Organism: Styela clava; assembly: GCF_013122585.1. Lineage (NCBI taxonomy): Eukaryota > Metazoa > Chordata > Ascidiacea > Stolidobranchia > Styelidae > Styela > Styela clava. The sequence goes on along the minus strand of NW_024102838.1, from coordinate 22,938,470 downwards.
AGACCAGCGGTTCCGAAATTAACAGAATTGTGTTGAACATAACTAAAATATGATTGAATATTTTACATATTGTATTTATTATAAATGTTTTATTGTTTCTATATTAAATGCTGTGTTTTAAGTGGTGTGTTCATAAGGCTCAGTGTAATGACTAACGACTGAGCCACACGCCATCTAAGTGCAAGATGGCAAACAAGTGTTTTATAAACATTGTATAGAACACCAGGAAAGAAAGATTTTTTAGATGGATAATTATCTCAACATACATACTCACCATCAAAAATTCCTTCGGCAAACACAGTTACCAATCTGATAATAACTTCATTGTTAGTCGTATATACAGTGAGTTTGATATGGGGACGTTGGTTCTCACTTCCTCCATCAATGGAAAGCTTTGTCTTCAATTCAGTACTGATTGGAATCATACCTGCCTAAGAACAAGAAATAATATCCATTAGGTATCAAACTTGGAATTGTCTTCACCTAAATTGGTGTGATAGTCAATATTCTAATTCCATTCCTGTAGATATAAATTAACAAGAATATCGGTTGGAAACTGAAGACTTATCGATCAAAACTGCGGTTTCGATTCATGACTCTATATAGTGACACCGCGTGTCCCATCACTAATTAATTAATAACTCGCTAATTATTCGAACTCGCTAATTATACGACATAATTCATCCAAAATCAATAGGCTTCTGGTCCGAGATATGAAACATGAATGCACATGCAAAATTTGGAGCAGAACCTCGCCTTTGTGAGATATTTGCGTTCATCTAATAAACAAACAAACAAACAGACAGACAGACAAATACCTATCAACAGATTTACCGATCTTAAGATCGATAAGTAATAATGTATTAAACGAGGACTGAAAAACTTACAGCATAAAGATATTAATTAAAATATTGCAGATATATAGAATAGAATTTTAATTATGAATATATAACACAATGGAGCATAGACACATTTTTCACTATTTTTGCGCGTTTTTGCTTTTTGACGGGCCACACAATCTGAATACCGAGTTTGAGGCAAGTATGGGAATAGCCTGTGAAGTAGTAAATTGCAGCATAGACCTTTTTAGAATCAAGATCATACCTTATTAATGATATACGAAAACGCAAACCTCAACAAGGAGAATAAGTTAAGATGTGATAATGTGGGTGCTGCAAGTAAAATAATTCAATGAAACAATGCAGCCCTTTATAAGGATGATCTATCAAGAGAACATTTACAGTTCTTGAAATCCCTCCCAAAAATGGGTTGCTTTGTAAGAAATTGATTACCTGAGTTTTTTCTGTTGGTGATAACAGCATGGATGACTTTTCAGACAGCTTTGCCTGTTCAAAATTTTGCAATTCAAGTAATAGACTTTGCTTTTGTTGGCTTAAGTCACGTATTTGTTCCTGTCAAAATATAATACATGTAGTATAACGCATATAGTGGGATGGGGCACCATGAACGACAAATATGCCAAACTATTAAATCAAAATATCGCCGGATGAGAACAAAAGAGGCATAAGTACAATTTTGGGAAATCATTTTTTTCAATATTTTGGGGTTTTGAGTCGTGCTTTACAAGATGGTGAAAACCCTGAATTATTAAAAATTTTAGCTGGACATAGGACTATAATATTTTGTAGAAGTTAAGAACAGAATAGGCCTGAGTTCCAATATGATGGGCATGGACATCAGAAATAAAAAGTACGAAACTTACATGTCTAAGCATTTGTTCAGTGCAACTTAGGCCTAAGTCACCTTGTTTTATCTTACATCCAATACAAAAAAATTCAGAACTTGTTGAAAACAGAATGGGCAAAAATTTCTTTTTGGGGGGTAAAAAAAACTGAAAAGAAGTGCCAAAATATATTGATTACAAAGATATTCTCATCCACATTCAAATAACCAGAGCTCAGGTCTTCACTAAGTATGAATATCTAGAAATTCAATAATAACGAAATTCAAGATTTTTTTTTGCGTTTTTCTCAAAACTCAAATTGTGACTTTGGCCTGTTCTGTTCTCATCTGACGATATGATAATTAGCAACGTAAATTCTGAACCCCTAATAGGGCGGTCCATAAGTGTGTGTAGTGTGTACCAATATGGAAGCAACTAATTTTGCTCGCTTACTTTACATCAATTTGTGTAAAGGGACTGAAGACTATGGGCAGAGGGTATATTCACTTGGCTAACACAGACAGTCCCCGAACTCGTAAAAGTATTGAAATAAGGAAAAACGGAATAAAATTATGGCCTAACCCTAACCTGATACACACACTACAGGAGTATCCATAATGGTATATATTCAAGTGATAATCACCATTGATCATTCTTTAGTATTCTGAAATGATTCAATATCGTTTGAGACAGCAATAAAATTAAAAAATCATTCTGCACTGTAACGAGGAAAAATAATTAACAATTTTTCATCACATAAAATTGTATTGGAAATTTTAGGAACCTGAACTTGATCTGCATTTAAAGCTGCTTCAGAAGCTTTTCCTATTATAGGATCATATCCTCGAACTTCACCATCAACGCAAACACATATCAACTGATTTTGCCCATCCATTCTATAATCTGCATCCACTATCCCAGCAATAGCACTCGACATTGTGTCCTGAATTGTATTTTAGTTTATTCATAGTATACCTTTTAATTACCATTAGAATTTTTAATTACCTGAATATAGCCAGGTGAAATTGGAAAACAATTTCATACCTTGTAGAGCACATTTCCAGTTTTAGTGTTACGCACATCAATTTTTCCACTTGACCATCCTGTTATGAGTTCTGGTTCTCCATCACCATTTATATCAAAATAATGGATTGCCATCACTTGACTCTTCGATTTCACCCTCCAATAACTACAATTTGTGAAAAGTTAGTATATTTACTAATTTTTGTTGGTAATTTTGGTGAAGGAATTTTTTACTGAAATATAACATAATAGGATACGGTTCTTTCTCACAGCTATTGATGATAAGCCAAAAAATGTCGGGTTATCACTTATCAGTTGATTGATCAAGATTAGAGCAAAATGGTATTGAAAATCAATTAAAAAAAATGTTGACAATTTGGGGGAGGGCAAGGCCCCCTGGCTACGCCTATGCATAATAAGCTTAATAACATTAGTGGTACTCCTGAAGTATGTGCACCGATATGTCGCATAACCTGAACCCTAACCGGGTACACAACCTGGGTTCAGGTTGTGAGCCATCTTGGTGCGCATACTTCAGGAGGTCCACATTAGTAATTATAAGCAACATGGAGAAGGTGACTCACCAATATAAAATATTTTGACATGTTAAGGACAATTCGTGAAAATATTTAGAATAATCAGAGGGAGCAAAAACCAAAAAACATAGCTCAAATGCAAAAAGGTTGGGCTTCCATTGAAACTTTTTCGAACGCTGAAAAGATCTGAGCATGTGGGTGTGGGTACTGTCTTATTTAGTAAGTAACAGGTCTCATTTTTGGCCCACAAATATTTATCTGCATATGAATTGCTACAAATTCGAACCAAAGTAGGAATAAATGTGTAGTAAGCTATAAGCTATCACTCCTGAACATAAAATAACTTAGTCATACCGAGCAGTTCTATCATATACACCAACAGTTCCATTCGCCAATGTATATGCAAATCGACTACCAGAAATTGGTGATAAACCAGTAACAGTGTCATTCTCTGAAACTTCTGATATGATTTCATCTTCCTATCAAACCACGAAAGTAGAAGATTTATATTTCATGTAATGATATCTTTCTCCAAGCTGCAGGCATGTCACGACGAAATGCAAAACCACAAAATATTCGAAAATGACACGTTTTTGTAAAAAATAACAGTATAACACTATCATTCATGATCTTCATTTAGGATTTTAACCAAGCTATTTTAAATTTGGACTGTTTTTAGTAAATATAAATTTTCAAAAGTTGCACCTGGAATACACGAATATCAAAATCCTCAGACCCAACTATAAGTTCTTTTTTTCCATTGTTTGTGAAATCAACCAAAGCAAGAGCACAAATGTTGTCACCAGTAACTGTCCAGTACCTATTTTAGAGAAATACAATAAAGCATTTATCCGCAATCATATAACAATATATATATAAATTGAAACCAATCTATCAAATAAAAATTAATTTAAAAGTGTCTTCAACCAACTTGTCTTCACCGTCAACATCAAAGCCTTGTAATGTGCAATTTCCACCTGCAATTACCATGGATATTCAATGTCACCCAATTTTCCAATTTCTAGGGCGTTCACTCCATCTGGAACTCCTGCAAAAGATAAACAGAAATCAATTAAATTTCGAATGGCGGAGAAATATTAATCTGTCCTAATTTTTTAATAATCTTTTTCAGTGGGCTAATTATGTTGACCTTGAGTACATAGTAGAGCACAAAAATCTGAAAAAAAAAAATACATAATGAATTTGTTTTTATGAAATCTACGAAGGTCTAGTTATCATATATGAAATAGACAGTGTAAATTTCTATACAATTCTTGACAAAACATTCATAAACAAGCAATATCTGAAAACTTATATAATTTAACAATACTGTTAATTTTTGATTTTTGTTTATGGATTCACAAAAAAATAATTGTGCTAAACAACAGAAAAATGCTCTCCATTACACAGTCAATTTGAATACTGTAGGGGAGGGAATAAGAGGGATTTGTATAAAAAGTTCACATTTATGTTAACAGATAGACCATATATACTGATATATGGTTAGCCATTATCCTACTCAACCTAAACTAGATACTATACGCTATACCATTAGCTAAAGACTTACATTTTCCCCACAACATCCTAAAAAATTTGGGGGCTAGTGTAGTTTCGTACCTAAAGTACTTCTAGTGGCTGTAGCATAACAATTTTTGCATATGTCAAACCTAACTCCCAACTGCCTGCGTCATCCGAAAATTTCGTCACAGTGACAAAATAAGGGCCTTTAAACTATAAGCACTGTCATCCAAGGCGCACAGACTATCACTCAAAATAAACCAAGCTATTTCCAATAAACCAACGATCCCGATCCGAGAAAGATTGCTGCCGTTAGTGAGTTCTTTATTGTCGGTGCAGATGCCATTTCGGGAATCGTAGCTATACTGTAGCAAGCTTTATGATGTGTTTCTGATGACGTATTTCCAGTAATTTTTGGATGGCGTAGTCGAGTGGGGGTTAAGATTGACATGTGCAAAAAACGTTATGATACACCCCACTAGAAATACTTTAGGTACGAAACTATACAAGACCCAACATTTGTACTAGTCAAGATATAACACCACCTTATAAAAAAGATCTTTGTTATTGTGAACATCATACAGAAGTAGATTTGTAGCAGTGCCAACTGCAAGAACATCTCTTCCTTCATGTGCATCTAATGAACCTGCATCAAGAAATTGAATAATTTTAAGAATGAGTGATATCAAAGGTGAAGGTGATACAACCACAGAACCATTAAAACAGAAACCATAAAAACAAATAAATATAACAAAATGATTTTTATTTGATACTTGAAAACATTCCTACCTGCTTTTACAGATGTAATAGATTGATTAATATTCAGTAAGCTGATATTCGTGCCTTCTATCGTGACTCTCTCCCCTCCTGTAACACTTGAATAAGGGTTGTGGATAATGATCTTCCCAGCTGTAGTTGCCGCGGTTAAACAAGAATGAATTCCATCATATTTCCCAATTGTTAATGTTCCAGGGTGTACTTTATGGTTCAGTTTGAAATTGAAAGCAGGCTTCATTGTACATTGGGTTACTCATCAAATTTATACAGTTATATGTATCAGTTTTTGGTTTAACTTGAATAGAAACAAACATAACTGTGATATTACTGTATTAAAAAGGTTGACCAACTCCTAATTGCAGAATTGACTGGCATTGAGGCTGTTGTACTGTCGTAACTTATACGGGGACTTGATAATAACAGCTATAATAAAATTTATATGATAGGCTATGTCAATATGTGTTAAAACAAGAAAACAATATTCATCACATTACATTAAATGTCACCATCCAATATAATTCCCATTACGCATTACCATTGTACAGTTGTATATTCGATGAATTTAGCATCAGTAATATTCAATTCATTTAAATACATATTATCCAGTTGGTTATCAAATTTTCAAGTCATTATTAGAGTCATAAATGTACAATAGTGGCAACCATTATAAATTTATTAATATGGTGCGGCAAGCAATTTTTATTTACTTCTTTTATTTTTTATCATTTTACTACATGCAGACAGGTATGTAATTTATCGCGTTCTTCTTACTTTTTGTAGTTCTGTGTATGTGGATAGGATAGGATTTACATATTTATCCCGGGGGAGAGGAGAGCCGATAAGACGGCTTATCCATATGGCGAACCACGGCCTCTCGTCCGGTTACCATTCCAAGTCGGGTATGGGATTAGTTTTACTGTATTGTTTGTTTTCGGAAGCATGGACTTGGTGGTGGAGGAAGCCGTAACCGACCAGCGGTTACGTGAACCACCCAAACGACGGCGAGGAGTCCAGCAATCCTCTCGCACATAACCATCCCTGCATGGGATTCGAACCTGCGAACCCACGCAGAGTAATTAGAGGTGCGGTGGCGAGCGTATTCCTAACGCTTAGCCCGTTGAGCCACACCGCCGCGCCACTTTTTGTAAAACGGCTGTGTGAAATGATTCAATTATTATATTATAGGTGCGTCAGTGAACACGTACGACTTCTTTTTGGCAAAACCTTTCTTTTTATATAAATATATTCTGTACGTTTTAAAACCTAGGTAAAGCTAGCGGACACCTCCAGCGGGCAGTTACCTATTTTTCCAAATTTGAACCCACCATGTTCCAAGAATTGATCGCAAATAAAGAGGACAGTTGTCGCGAATTCACTTAATTGCGGCTACATGGATGCAAAAAATGAGGCGATTCGTCCTTTTAGAAACTAACGACAGACCTGAAACATTTTTTCTCGGTAAAATGAATTATTGCTCAGAAGCTAATTTATCGACAAAATCTAAAATTTAACTGAGTTGAAGCGTAATTTATGCAAGAAATAATTTTTTCTCATTCAATTCATTAATACAGTGTATTTGATGGAGATATATAAAACACATATTAAATTTTAAAAAAATTCCACCATGCGGAAAGTTGGGAAATACCCCCCAATTCAAAGAAAATTTTTAAGAAATCATCAATTTAACTCAGTTAAAGCGTAATCTATGCACGAAAAAATATTTTCTCATTCAATTCATTAATACAGTGTATGTAGTGGACAAATATAAGTTACATATTAAAATTTAAAAAAAATCCACCGTGCGGAAAGTAGGAAATCCCCCCCCCCCCCCAATTAAAAAAAATATATAAGAAATCGTGAATTTAACTCAGTTAAAGCGTAATTTAGGTAAGAAGGAATTTTTTCTCATCCAATTCATTAATGCAGTGTGTTTGGTGGACAAATATAAAATACATACCGTAATAAAATTATTTCTTGCATAAATTACGCGTCAACTCAGTTGTATGTATGTTTATTCGTCTCGTAAAAGCAATATAAAAGAGTAAGTACTTATAAATACTGAGGACGGGATGTATGCACAAGACCATATTGGCCTAAAACACAGATGTGCGGCATACACCCCTTTGATTTATATAAATTATAATAGGGTAAATCAAATATGTACAATATGGTCCTTTATACAGGCAGTTGTGCGAGGAGGGTGGGTGGAAGCGGTAACAGGGATATGGGTGGAGTGTACAAAACTGTTTGTACAAAGGAGTTTGTTAGACAAAACAACATCTATAAATAGAGACACAACACAACATGACACAATGCATATGAATATAGTAATAAAATTTTTTTTAAAAAAAAAAAAAAAAATTAAGAATTTGGATGAATGTACAATACCATTGAGTGATGATACCACATACTATGAAACGCGGGAATGGTCAAGTTTAAAGGGTGTGTACATATATGGTATGCACCACTCAAGGGCGACAGTGTTATAAGTGGTCTATGGCTGTTCTGGCCAAAATGTGACCCTACAGGTTTTGGCGAAATATGATAAAAAAAGTATGTATCAAATGACTCACTATTATAAGGTTTTTTTTTGAAATTCTGGATTCAGCCAAAAACAATGAAGTTTCAAAAAAAAAAAAAAAAAATTAATAAAAGCATTTCCACAAAACCTATTATGGTTGCATTTCAGCCAGAAGATTAGAAAGGTATAAAGGTACAGTGGGATAGGGAATGATAAGTTATAAAGAGAAGCCATTTTACCATGTCATGGATTTTCCAATGTAAATTAAAATAATAAAATTATATGGTATCCTGGGATGAGCAGAAGAAAAAGTGTGATTCGGTGATAGGTAGCAACAATGGAAATAAATTGAACAGCATGCTACTCAAACAAAAACCATTGTCCCTACTCCCTACTATTTGAGCATTCTATCTATAACCTAAGTTGCTGTGCTTTTGTTGTTGTCTAATTACGCATGATAATGAAATTAGAATGGTGTGCTAGTTATCAATTCAGTCCATTGTTCTATATTGAATCCGGGTGAAGTATCCTGTGGAGTTATTGAAATTGTCAGCTGGTCTATGGTGACTGAAGAGGAGGACAGTTTCCTGATAGTTCATTCAATCCAAATAATCAACAGCTCTCCCTTTCAGTGTTGAACTGACCTTAGAAAAATAATCTCCAAACAGTAACATGTTCAAAGCAGAGAAAATTGCTAATATGATGATAATATATATTGTTTAAGTTTGGAACGAAATTCTGAGTTCGATTTTGAATTTTTGATGTCATCGGGTAGGGAATTCCAAGCTTTTGGTCCACATACTGCGATTGATTCTTGTGAAATACTTTTACTGACAAATGGAATAAAAAAATTATCTTTATTTCTGCTGTTTGAATTTGGGTTTGCTTGGAACAGGCTGTTCAGGCTGGACGGAAGCTCTCCAATGTGACATGAGAACATCATATTACATAGTTCGAATTTAGCTAAATCCACAACTCGTAGTAGCCTATGCTCTTTAAATAAGTCATCAATCGCGATTACCTCTATGAAAAACTCTTCTAATAAAGCGATTGCAAACACTTTGAATTTTTTTGAGAATGGACGATTGGCGATGAACATAAGCTGAGGCACAATAACGAATATGGCTTTCTATTAGCCGCAATTAAGTGAATTCGCGACAACTGTCGTGGAACATGGCGGGTTCAAATTTGGAAAAATTGGTAACTGTACGCTGGAAGTGTCCGCTAGCTTTACCCAAAGCGTATATATAATATAGGCGAGCCAACACTCAGACAACGGACGCCATCCTGTGCCTATTGTTCTCGGCAATTTAAAACGGCGCCTTATGAGAAGTTCCAACACAATTATTGAAACATACCTATTATTTTCACTAATTTTTAAGTAGAAAAATTTTGGAGGTCGCGTTTTGAGGCAGAATCTTAGCCGTACATGCTTATATCTTTTCATGTTGGCCAAATTACATTTATAGTACATTAAATTGTCTTTGGAGACAAGTATACCGGTTCCGATTTGCTTCCGAAGTAAATTGGCCATTCTAATCGTCATAGTCATAATTCACCATTTGACAATGGCGTTCCTTATGACGTCACAGATGAAAAGTTGTATTTATTCGTCGAAATTACTGGCCGAACCAACTTTGCCTCAATGAAGGTTTCTATTTTCTGTTTAGCATTATTCGTTTGTCAAGCTCCATAATGCCCTACTGCTCAGCTCCAAGCTGCGCTAGAAGAACAAATGGCATTGTAGGATTGTTGCGGAGACATTTTACAGCCTCAAATTGGCGTATCACTATAAAAACTTTAAAAAAAATTACCAAAAATGGTTCTACGCTGTGTTTGTGGTCAAATTTAACGCATTAGATAGTTTTTTATTCTTAATTGCGTTATATATTTAGATAGTGTATATCTTAAAGTTCAAAATCCACCCTTCAGTTTCATTCTAGCCCTTATAACAGCGGACTTGTTCGATTTGGTACAACAACACGACGAAAATTTTCCATAAGACTCCATTGTTTTGCGTTTCCCAAATATGGCACAAGATGGCGTCCATGAATTGTTTAACATTAGGCAAGTTGGCCCTTGGTTTTACCTAGGTCGTTTTAAACCTTGTCTAAGGCTTTGTTTGCTCTCCTGATTTTATGATCAGTACCGGTACCGTAATGATCTTATCGTACAGCTATCACTGCAGCACTGTACCTAGGGCTGTAGCTGTAGGGCAAAAGCATTTATAATAAAAACATTGGCATTATATATTTAATATATTAACATATTTGCTACAATTCCTATGTCTTCCTAAACTAAATCTGGGTTTCAACCACAATACCGTAAGTGTGTACAAAACTTTCAATCTTTCGCGAGATTCGCGTAACAGTTCTGCAGTTACCACAATCAAGAATTTATCCGCCACAAACATTGAGGTGTATGGTCACAAACAAGACTGGTGATCCGCCGGACCTTTGTAGCCTACATTCACTCTTTTTTTTGCAAAATTGCAAAATTGCTCAGTTTTTCTCCTTACTTCCCGGTGCTTTGATGTCGATACAAAATTGCTAACAACAGGAACCGATGAAAAGGCAAGGCAAGTTCATATCTATAAACTTTCCTGAATCAACGAATATAATCTGCTCTTGACATTTAAAGAATCATGTCGAGTAATTTATGAGGAATAAAGTGGTAATCAATATGAGCGAAAGAAAACGCACCGGGTTAGAAGATAGGATTTACATATTATCCCGAGGAGAGGAAAGCCGATAAGACGGCTTAATCATATGACGAACCACGGCCTCTCATCCGGTTACCAGTCCAGGTCGGGTTTGGGATTAGTTAGCCAGTTATTTGTTTTCGGAAGCATGGACTTAATGGTGGAGGAAGCCGTAGCCGACCAGCGGTTACTTGAACCATCCTGCGGCGGCGAGGAGTCCAGCATTCCTCCCGCACATGATCATCCCCGCCAGTATGTTCCCCAGCTTTTCTTTTTAGGGGGGGTGTTTCAAAATTTAGGGGGTGGTAAATAATTTGCTGTTAGATATAAAACTAGGCTATTTGTATTCTTAAAAAAATGGTATGTATTTAAGAAACGATGTAGGCTACATGGGGGCCCCCCAAGTTGATTGACGCGAGCCAAAATCCACAGCAGAATGTAATTGTAGGGCCAGAAAAGGGGAGCGAGGAAAAGTGCGGGACGACACGGCTGGAGTTCAGGGCGCGCTCAAGCGCCCTGAGAAAATTTTGAGAAATAGGCACCAAAATAGGCTCTAAGCTTGATTTTAGATACACCTAACATCGCAGTTTGTTATGTAATGAAATCAATAATTATAATATTTAGCTGATAGAATTCCCGGGGAATAGATAACAAGCACGGCTTTCAACCGTAAATATATACTACTACGTTTCAACAAGTAATTTACAAGTTGCAACTGATAGTGACTAATGAAGTTACTTGCTCATCTGGCATTGTATGAATGGCTACTTATGGCTTGTTTTGTTACACATTTCTAATTTTTTTGAACATGTTTGTTTGACTTTTGTATAAATTAAATTTTGGAATAAGCTCGTCAACTGATCATAATGTCGCATAATGTTGTATTCCTTCAGAACTGAAATATTTTGTTGGTAAGAAGACAAATCGCTGAAGTTTGATTCTTTTCAATAAAGAAATAAACAACGCTGTCATTCATCTAAAAAAGTCTGTTTTCAGTGCCTAGTTTTCGTTTTGTGACATCTTTAAGCTTTCTTAATATACGGCTGATATCTAAAATACTGCAGTGTGTAATCCTAATACCCATACGTATACATAAGATACCGGAATAATTCAATTGTTACGAAATAAACGTGCTTAAACTGTGATAATGATGTAACAATAGACGGTATCTAAAACTCAAAAGGTACCACATGAAGGGTTAAACTATTTCACTCAAGTTCGGCGGGCCATTTTAAATCGTCACGCGGGCCGTAATTGGCCCGCAGACTGCGGTTTAGAACCCCTCAGTGTGGAATCGCACCTCAAAATTAGAGGGGGTGTTTGAAATTTTAGGGGGGGTGTTCACCCCCTATAGGGGGGGTGTAGGGAAATCACTGAATTCCCCGCATGGGGTTCGAACCTTAATCAAATGATATTTGGGCATGTAGGGATAATAACGACAGAAAATAAAGAATCATTCCCCAAAAAAGCTTCGCGTGTTGTACACGAAATAGAAAACGTGTATCATCGAGGAAACGGGAAAACTAACAACATAGATCTTCGCGCGGCGGTGTGGCTCATCGTGCTGAAAGTTAGGAATACGCTCGCCACCGCACATCTGATTACTCTATGTGGGTTCGCAGGTTCGAATCCCATGCGGAGATTACGGTTGCCGTAATTACGGTTACTGTAAATAAATGAATGCAAAAATAAACTAAAAATTGGAAAATGTACAATTTGTGCCAAGTAGATCTTAGTATTTAACAAAAAACTCGGTATTTGAGTTTTTATTATGATTTTGCCGCTTCAAGAAGATCTTTGTTAGTTTTCACAAAGTTTGTAATCTTTACGAAGATCCTCGGGCAGACACTGAACGTTTGTTCTTATCATGAAGCAAGGGTGGACGAGGCCTGATTCAAATTGAGGAAAGTTACAAAAGCATTTACTGCAGGACTGAAAATATACTCGACCGTAACAGAAGACCCACTAATGCGCATCGTGCGAGATTTCGATAAAAATAGGCGTTTTGACTCAATCTTCAATAAAACTGAAGAATTTATGAGGAAAACTGGTGTAACTAATTTCTTAACTGAGAAAAAAAGTGCACACAAGATGGCAAAAGATGTCAAACTCAAGTATAAAAAAGAAATTGGAAAGCATAGACTAAAAATTTGGCATGATAAATCATTGCATGGAAAATACCCCACTAGAATATGTGCTCTGGATGTAAATGAACAACAAACGCATAAATGGCTAAAAATTTCAGGTCTGAAACCCACAACGGAAGGATTTAAATTTGCTGCTCTAGACCAAAATCTCCCGACCAACGCTCACAAAGCATAAAACGAGAATATCGGTCAGAGACCGAAAACTTATCGCTAATCATCACTAATTAATTAATAACTCACTAATTATACGACATAATTCGCCCAAAATCAATAGGCTTCTGGTCCGAGATATGATGAATACACATGCAAAATCTGGAGCAGATTCAATCGCTTTCGTGAGATATCGCGTGCATCTAACAGACAGACAGACAGACAGACAAATACCTATCAACATACTTACCGATTGAAATCGATAAGTAATAATGAAACTAAACATTAATCCAAATTGCGGAATATGCCAATCGTTTGATGAAACCGTTGACCACATTGTATCCGGGTGCAGGGTTTTGGCACCGACAGAATATACAGAAAGGCATAACAAAACCGCATCTTACTTACATTGGAAAATTTGCAAACACTACCAAATACCTACAGAAGACAGGTGGTACAATCACAAGCCTGCATCGGTAACAGAAAATGAAAATGTAACAATTTTGTGGGTTTTCACTGTTCACACTGGCAAAACTATAGGAGCAAATCGACCTGATATTATAGTAAAAGATTTCACAAACAAATCCTGTCTAATAATTGATGTGGCTATATCATCCGAAAGAAACACCTCTAAAAAAATATTCGAAAAACTCTCAAAATACAAAGATCTAGAAATAGAGATACAACAGATGTGGGGACTCAAAACTTCAACAGTACCGGCGGTGGTGGGGGCGCTTGGGCTTATCGGAAAAGAATTTGAAAAATATTCTCAACATATTCCAGGAAAAATTATTGCAGAATAGCTCCAAAAAAGTTCCGTTCTTCTTGGAACAGCTCACATCTTGCGTAAAGTAGGCTACTTTCTATCAATTGATGACATCAGGAACTTGGAAAGTTCCCGGTCGCCAGAATAGAAGGTTAAAATAATAACATAAAAAAGAAACTAAGAAATAATAATAATGAACTCTCGCTAAGACAAGAACTGTCAGCAAGGCGTCCTAAAACAGCCGGCTATGCGAGACTGAAAACTGACTGAGTAATGAAATCCTGCTCATAAAAGAGCCTCATGCTAACATGCATTACGGTATGAATTAAAAACAAGAAACACAAAATTTTGTTACAAACCGCAACTTTATTGACTAAATTTTTCAACAAATCTCACCGTGACCGGTTTAAGTTTATGATCGACTCAAATTAAGGTGACTGCTGTATAGAATGTTATCATCCCTTTTGCAATTGTTCAGCTTATTACTTATCGATTTTAATCGGTAAGTATGTTGATAGGTATTTGTCTGTTTGTCTGTCGCTAGGCTAGACGTCAATTTCGTGACCGTCCCGGCCATTCCGGGACGGTTGGTAGTAGGGATGGGCCGGGATTCGGATCCGGACTCGGATTCGAGTCGAATCCAGGCATATTTTGGACTCGGATTCGATTTCGAGTCCACGTCATTTTTACCGAGTCTACAATCAATTCTGTTTTTACTAATATACATCTATATTTGTACTTTAGCCTCTATATATCTCACTACATACCCAAACTAGTTAAAACTTAAGGTTAGATCTGTAACAATATCCCCCGTGTGTATAATAAACACTCCTAATAAAAACGACGACGTATATCCAGATAATATAACGCAAGTTAAAAATAGCTTATGACAATGATGTTGCGCCAATCGCCTTTAAACTATCTATCCTTTTTGGTATGCATGTGGTACACAATAAAATATGTGTTAGCGCAATATTTTTGAGTTTTTGATTCGCGTAAAAATGAAACATGCTCTTGATTAACCAAATGGAGAATCTCACCAATACCTCTTTTGAATCCAGTTTATTACGTGCAATCCTTTCTCTAAAAAGGGAGCAATGGGAAGCATGGAGAGTATTAGAACGTTTACATGAACTACTAAATTGCAAGCAGATGTACCACATTGTATTGACAACGAGTGACATTTCTCTACCATTTGCGCACGCGACATAGTAAGTTTACGGCTAGAAATATCTGGAATTATGGGAAAGCATTATAGTCAAAAGCTTTTTGTCTTTCATACTGACATGTAAGAATTTCCACGTTTACATTTGTATTATGGCCGCCAAAAAGAGGAAAAATATATTTTTAAAATGATTCAACAGCTATCTGCGGAACCATTGGGCAAAAAATATGAGCTACGACGTATGTTTGTGAGCGCTCGATCTGGTAGCATGGTCAAAAACGTGTTTTGTCGCTATATTGCATTGGGACGTCACGGACTCGGAGGATTCGATTCGAGTCTTTAACCTATTACTCGGATTCGTCGAATCCCTGTAATGCCGGACTCGTCCCATCCCTAGTTGGTAGCCCTGGTGGGGATGGTTATGTGCGAGAAAATTTCTGGACTCCTCGCCGCCGTTGTGTGGTTCACGTAACCGCTGGTCGGTTACGGCTTCCTCTACCATCAAATCCATGCTTCCGGAAACAAATAACTAACTAATCCCATACCCGACATGGAATGGTAACCGGACGAAAATTAACAGAATTGTGTTAAACCGTAAATAAATACAAATACGGGTAAACCGTAAATAAATACTAATGAATAAACATAACTAAATATGATCCAATATCTCACATACTGTCTTCATTACGAAAATTTTATTGTTTTTTTCATTTTGAATGCTGTGTATATGAATCAATAAATTTAGTATTCCCCCTAATAATTTGGCGCTGCACGAACCAAAAGTTGAGAACCGCTGGTGTAGGCAATTACCATCTGGCAACGGAGTTCAGTTATTTTTTTTATTGCCCCTAACGAATATTTTGGAAAATAAGAAGTAGAAAAATTAAACGTACTAAAAAGGTATTTTACGTTCTCCGCAATTAATCAACTAAAATTTCTGCTGTCATCGAATGGAGTTTTAACGATCGGAGCAAATTTGTTCGTTGCCAAAAAGCCGTATCGAAGGAAACGACCCCGAAGGAAACGATTTGAAAAAAAAAACTAACTGTAAAGAAACTCAAAAAACACAAATGAAGCTAAATATTACGTGTCTTTAATTGTTTATTTATTCAATTTCTATTTATAATTTATTCTAGTTTCTAATTGTTTTCTCCATTCACCTATGCAGTTCTTCGCTTTTTTTAAGTTGTGTATATCAAGTCGTTTCTTTTCCACTTCCTGTTAGTTTTTAATACTCATTTATTACATGCTTATCCATGTTTTTTCCGAGTCTTATAATCCTGGATTGGTATTGTATAGTTTTGAGCTGTACATAAACAGCACTTATATCAGGACTGAGGCCAATACTGGTATTCGATTTCATGAAATCGATGCACATGAATGATAAACGTTTATATCGTTACGACAATTTTTTTCATGGTATGGGAGAGAATTCCACTCTTTTTCAATCAGCTTTCAACTGCATCGAAGTCACTAGCATCATGCTTCATCGTTACTCCTGATTACTGTAGTTTTCAATTCATTGAGTTAATAAAGCTTTTCTTGTAGCATCTAGTTCTCGAATACCACCTAAAACATACTTTGGTTCAGGCGCTTTCAAAAGTGAACTGCAGTAACAAGACAGTCAACTAGCGTGTTGTTGAGTGTTATTAACATTTAAACGATATACTATATTCTCCCGTTGATAGATTGAATTAAAGCCGGTTTTACTATTTATGTTTATCACCGATGTTAGTATGTTTTTGCATTAGTTCGTGACTTGGCGGGTCACCAATAATATAGTGAGCCGCTTTGTGACCCGGGAAGCAGCAATAACTGTTCCATATAGCAATGCCACTCTAAGATATTTTCTGTGTGTTTTTTTTTTTTAAATATTCCTAATCTCGAAAAAACACGGGATATTTGAGTAGAATTTCAAGGAAATCCCGATTCCGAAATTCAGTCCCGAAATTTTAACACTACTATTTACAACCATGATATACCAACTATATTTCTTACGCCATGTCGCCATCCCTACACTCTATAAATGAGCTCAACACTTCGAACGAAAAATATGGAGAAAGACCGGAAAGGGCAAAAATGACAGGAGTGGAAGGTGCAGAATGGAAAGGATAAATTGATTTTATTCTATGATATCACTATGACGCGTAAAGCCCCATCTCAAAACGAAAAAAATGGGAATGTAAAAAGACATACTACGGTAAATCAAAAAATACCTATTTTATCATGTGATATTTCATTGTATTGCATACATGAAATTATTCAAAGATTTCGAAAAAGTGAGGAGGACCCGGGCGACAATAAATCTTTCATGGGTTTATTAGACATTATTGCGTTCGGTTTTAAAAACACAACACAGTATTTTACAGACCACAATGCGCACCAGATTAAAAGGCGTACTGACAATAAATTGCCTAGATTGGGTTTTTAAAACAATAGTTTCGAGTGTAAGCAAAAACGAATAAAACACTAACTGATTTATACAATAATTAAGCGCACCGCCTTATGAGGCGCACGGTCGATTTTTGAGAAGAAAAAGATTTAAATTAAGATAAGGTAAGATTCCGCGGTTTAACAGGTTGTGTGGGCCTACTTGGAAATGAAGTACTATATAGAAACGTATAGATTTGAGCAAAAATAAAGTATATACTTTTCATGTGTACACTTTGTACAACATTTATTCAAAAAAGTACAGTCTGTAGTATTAATTTATGTTTCAGCGTGAGTGTATTTCTATCCATGTTGGTCAAGCCGGAGTCCAGATTGGAAATGCTTGCTGGAGTCAGAAAGATGATCATGTCAAAGGAACAGCCTCAACAGGAGATGATGACTCGTTCAATACATTTTTCAGTGAGACTAGATCTGGGAAGCATGTTCCACGAGCGGTCTTTGTGGACTTGGAACCAACCGTTGTTGGCAAGAGAACCTGTATAACGCATCAACTCTATAAAAGTTCAGTTTATCACTAAATCTAACCTATTACTTTTAGATGAGATTCGTACCAGCGATTATCGACATTTATTTCATCCCGAGCAGCTTATAACTGGTAAAGAAGACGCCGCGAACAACTACGCAAGAGGGCACTATACCATAGGTAATGTCCTTTTCGTTTTTATTTCAAATCATGCATCCTGTATGAACATAATACGTTATTTAAAAGGAAAGAATTGGTGGATTTGGTTTTGGACCGAATTAGAAAACTTACGGACCAGTGCAGTGATTCTCAAACTAGGGTTTGAGAGCCGTATGCGGCTCTCAACAACCTTTCCTGCGGCTCTCGTTAATGCTTCAAAAATTAATTATTTTCAGAGAAAATTTTTCATTGAAAACTAATCATTGACTCGAAATTAAAATGCTGAAGTCTATTAGTTAGTCGAATGAATTTCCCCGTGTTTATTTGCGTAGCGTTGACTAACCTACAAGATGCAATAGTGACGCAACAGTAAGCGTTTCTCGGACACTCGTATACTTTTCACTTGGCAAGATTTTAGACATGGCTGTATTCATTGGCTTGCTTCCGTGGATTTTCAGTGTTTGTCGCATTCCCGGATATTATTTATAAATCAAATAACTCAATGATAATTTTAATCCTAGAGCATTTTAATTTTGTTCCAGTAATCGAAAATAGTCCCGAAATATCAGGCGATCATCTCAAGCAGTTACTGCACTTTGCAACCTCCGCGATTACGACCCGCTTTGACAAACTTATTAGAAATCAAAGCCAAATTAAATGGCTGTTAGTCTAGGGTGGGCAAAATTTAATCTTTTTTGAAATCGAATAATTTGAATATTTTTTCTATACATAACAGGGATCCAGAAAGTCGGAGTTCGATACACCATTTAGAAATTGATAGAAACATTGAAAAGTCGGCAAAAAAGCATTTTTTTATTGGTTAATGGTTAACTTTATCATAATCGCTAATTGTCTTTGTCACCGCGATCGTTTTGGCGGCGATATCCTAAAGTTTGTATTCTATATTCCCGCCCTTTCTCGTTTTTTGCAAGAATAAGCGGTCGCCGAATATCGAAGTTTCATATTTCTAGTATACCCTTGCGTTCACATCAGCGACAGCTGTTGAATACATTAAGGGCTGATTTTCTAAACCAAATTAATTTTATTCTGAGTTTTATTCCCTGTCTTGCATTTAATCTTCCTTATCAAGGCTTGTAAAACACCATGGCTGTTTAAAGTGAACTGTAACCGAGATGCAGATATTTATTAAAACGATACTTGAGTTTCTCGTGCTTTCCTATGGTGTTCGTGTTATTTTAGTATTAGATAGATAAACCTAGCAAATTTACGATTGCGTGAATCCTGAATGTTGATTTAAAAAAAGCAAATAAAAAAATTGGCAATAAAGGCATTCCTAGGCCTTTGTGCCTAATCGAGGGTCAGACGCTAATTATACCTAATTCTCTAAAGTTTTAAGTTTTTTTTTTCAACAAAACAACACCCCGATGGTTATTATAGCTAAAATACTTACTGAGTAATGCTTAATTTTCTTTACGGAATTTGCAAATTCAGCACCTCACTTCGTGAACGAGTCAGTGTGCATTGTCACAACGAAATTCACGATTAATTTTACGTTTTACTCTTGGCTCAGCGGCCATGTATGGTCGAGTACAATGTTACATATTCGAAACATCACTTGGCCAAGGATGGAAGGGATCACTAAAGAGCTAATACAAAGTGCTTTAAAGGGAGTAGGCCATGACATTTCTTATCTGGTTACAATTTAATGAGTGTTTTTCATACAAGTAACTCATACCATCTTTTGGAAAAACTTCTGGTCATTATTAAATCCATGCTATTTACATAACTAGAATTTTCCAACGATCTAAAATCGCCTTTTTCACAATGAAACACCGAAAAGTCATTTTAACATTTATTTTCAATCAACTTTATGTTCGGTAATGCAAGAAATGGCTAATGATATGTCACCAAGCATGCGGAGTTTAAAATCTTGGAAATTTATTTTAAATACCTAATCTGATTTGACGTTTCTAAATTTACGGAACGGTCGATACGTTTTTTTTGCAAAATAATGTATTGAAACCATACGTTAAGGGCAAAGATAAGCATATAACACCATAACGCAAAAACAACGACTTTTCAAATTTGTCTTTTTTTTTTCTGATAGCGAGCGGCGTAGGGAAATCTCGCACAATTCACGATTGAGTTGGAGACGCGTGAGTTCGGTGTCCAAGCAGATCGGCGCAGGTCACGTGGTACCGGATATTCGAATAGTAAAATGGCATTCGAATATTTTATTATTCGAGTATTTTGCCCAGCTCTAGTTGTTAGGGGTGTTGTGGTTACGAGGACTTGTTATTTTAAATACGCGCTTAAGGTTTGTTGTTATTTTACCTTGCGTTGCTTGTGTGCGCTCTTCACAGCTTTGAGGTTTGAAATGACGCTCTGAGACTAAAAAAGTTTGAGAACCACTGGACCAGTGCATCTGGTTACAAGGATTTCTCATTTTCCACTCCTTTGGTGGTGGAACTGGCTCCGGTTTTGCTTCTTTGTTGATGAAAAGACTTTCTGTAGAATATGCAAAGAAGTCGAAACTGGAATTTGCGGTTTATCCTGCTCCTCAAGTAGGCGTTTTGTCATCAATCAGAAAATAAATTGAAAGTATAGTGCAGTTCAGTAGAGGGCTGTTGACAAACACAAAAGTATCTTTTGAATTTCAGGTTTCAACAGCAGTGGTAGATCCGTACAATTCAATTTTGACGACGCACACCACCCTTGAGCATTCCGACTGCGCCTTCATGGTTGATAATGAGGCGCTATACGACATTTGTCGCCGCAATTTGGACATTGACAGACCGAGCTATACCAACCTGAACAGATTAGTGGGGCAGATAGTTTCATCCCTCACCGCGTCATTAAGATTTGACGGAGCCCTCAATGCGGATTTGACCGCATTTCAGACCAACTTGGTGCCATATCCACGAATTCATTTTCCGCTGGTGACTTGACGCTCCGGTGATATCAGCAGAAAAAGCATCCCGCGAACAACATTCCGTAGCGGAAATTACAAATGCTTGCTTTGAACCCTCCAATCAAATGGTCAAATGCGATCCTCATCGGGGAAAATATATGTCTTGCTGCATGCTATATAGAGGAGATGTTGTTTCTAAGGATGTGAACGCGGCTATCCTTAACGTCAAAACTAAGCGAACCATACAAGTGAACTGGTTTCTGTAGATTTCATTGAAGAACCGATGACTACTCAAAAACGTTTGATAACTAATCAGAAGTTTTTGCCAAAATCAATAGAGCAATTCACAAAACTGTAGTTAAATTCTGCATTGTTTAATTTAGCCAAAAGACTGTCTTTGTTGGAGAGTCCTTTTTTTGCATTTTAAAGTCAAGTTCTTAACGATTCAAAAAAACTAAATTATATTTTATTGCATGAACACTGAACGGGCTATGGGCTCCCTCGTTACTTTTTTCTTGGGCATTCTTGTGATCTTCTTCGTAAAGTAAATTGCCATTCAATGTCGCAATGAATAATGTTATTATTATTTTTTTTAATGGATCCACAACGTCTATTATTCAATAAGTAAATAATAAATAAATTGAATATAAATAAAGACATATTGTGTACCAAAAGTGAACAAACATATATATATCAGTGATATCAAGGTAATTCCATCAGATGTAATATTCCATATAATTATTATTATATTATTATTTGTCGGCATCAACTACAAAGCTCCAACAGTAGTCCCAGGTGGAGATTTAGCAAAGGTGCAGAGGGCAGTTTGCATGCTCAGCAATACAACCGCAATATCAGAAGCCTGGGCTAGACTCGATCACAAATTTGACCTGATGTATGCAAAGCGCGCTTTCGTACACTGGTAAGCAAACCCTAAATGTGGTGAATTGGCACTAAAAATCTAGCTTGAACCTATATAATTAAGCCCATATATATATATGTAATTTGATTCTTCATAACCATATAAGGGCAGGGTAAAACATCTGACGTCAATCATCGATTGCTGGTCTTACCCTTTAAAAATAATCAAATGATTTTGCAATTTTACTTCCCTGTGCACCGCGGTGGCAGGCTTGTGCATAGGCGGAACCAATTTTTTGGAAAGATTTTGCGGCAGAAACAGTGAGGTACAAACCCATGCATCTTTTTCAAAACTATTTCGCTCTATTTGCGAGCGATTCAATGAAAATCCGACCTTTTTGGCGTAGGCTACCACCAGTCCTTTCTCCAAATGAACCATCTGAGATAGAAGAAATTTTGTGCTTGCATATCTTGGATAACTTCGAGCGAAATAAGTTTCTGGAGAGATTTTTTAATATATCGTTAACCATCAGACGCTTTTGGCCTTGTTTGCGAGTTGTATCATATAATATTGGCGACTTTAATTTTATGAGAAATTTTATTTAATATAATTTAAGGTACGTTGGAGAAGGCATGGAGGAAGGAGAGTTCTCAGAAGCTCGTGAGGATCTAGCAGCATTGGAAAAAGACTACGAGGAGGTTGGTGTAGATTCCCCAGAAGGTGCCGGTGATGAAGATGATGAATATTAGTCCACCGGCCTCGGCCGGCTCCTATATACATGCGGCAGCCGTCAAGCCATATTTATAGTTACTCGAGATTATACCTGAACGTTGAACTCTTGCGATTTTTGAGTTGTCTTCTACCAGTTGAGTTCGCACTTAGCCTACATATTAATCCCGGGGAGAGGAAAGTCGATAAGACGGCTTAATTAATCATATGGCGGACCACGGCCTCTCGTCCGGGTCTGGTTACCTATCCAAGTCTGGCATTGGATTAGTTGGCCGGTTATTTGCTTTCGGGAGCATGGACATGAATGGAAAGCTCAAACATCTGAAATTGACTATAATTGATCTAGGTCAGGGTGGTCCAAGGTTGCTGCGAGGTTAGGGCGGCAAAAACTTTTGAGTGGGTCTCGCAGGCCGCAGTCAGAGAAAACCCAAAAGTGATGGAAATATCTCGAGTTTACTCCCTTCAAATATATTTAAGAATGAGAGTTTATCGTCCTAATCAGTTTTTCAAGTAAACTATATAAAGCCTTTAGTTATTTTAAAATTGCTTTCTAAAACTATCGTGGTATTTTCGGTATCATTTCTCGTGTTTGGTTTTGTAATGTCGCTTCAAATTATATTCTTTCGTGACAGATATTACTTGAAAACACACCAGACACTGTGGTTTAACGTTGTCAGGATAGGATTTACATATTAACCGACCAGCGGTTACGTGAACCACCCAACGACGGCGAGGAGTCCAGCAATCCTCTCGCACATAATCATCCCTGCATGGGATTCGAACCTGCGAACCCACGCAGAGTAATTAGAGGTGCGGTGGCGAGCGTATTCCTAACGCTTAGTCCGTTGAGCCACACCGCCGCGCCGTTGTGCGTGGGTAAGGAAATACGTTTACTCTCAGTTTTCTTCGGTCACCTTTTTTTCTACACCCATTGTATGATGAATTTATTACTTGTAGCATGAGCAGGCCTAGTGCCACCGTCAAAAAAGAACCAAGTCCGTCTAAGTTGGGACTTCTGACCCAGAGCAAAAAAAACTGGATCGCGCGGCGTTAAGTCAACTCTGCGGTTCGTCACTGCTGTCACGAGGCCAACGCTTGAAATTAGAGGAGTGTTTTGACTAAAATAAAGGCACGTCTCTTTTCAAATGAGAAGCTACTTGACACAAGCTCATCTCATCAGCTTGGTCCTGTCTGCATAAGACAATTCATTTTCCTTTTACCGATCACAGGATGTCATTCCCATATAGCCACCGTCTTGACGTTCACACAACAACGAAATTCCGTGATTTTAACAAACACCAATCCCGACATCCGGATCAGGAAAAGAACTATTCCCAGTTGAAATATTTTAAAAATAAATCAAAATTGTTCTGCTAATAAGTACAAATATCTGCCAATGGTTTATTAGTGTACGCTAAAATTGTTCTGTGGGCCACACGTAATGTGGCGGGCTGCAGTTTGGACCTTACTGATCTAGGTAATCCTTGATTTCAAGAATGGGTTAAAATAGTTTCATTTAAAAAGTTGTATTATTTTCCGTTCGACGTCTGATGATAAGACAAAAAAAGATATCAGTTAATTTACTACAATCTAAAATTGTAAAAATCAATCAAAATATAGTTTATACATCACCTATTTCTGCATTGCCATTCGCCCAATGTCTCTGCGGAAGACCTTGGGGATGCCCCGAGGATATTAGTCACAGCGACAATCCCAATTTGTTTCGGTGCTTCCCCTCGGGCGGTATCGACAAAAGTTGATTACGAGACCTCTTTCTAGATTCTTCGATATTTCGAAATTGTACAGTAAGCGGTTTCAGAGCAAATAACATGAGACAGTTCTCTCGCCACACGACCACACCAGTTTAAACATAACAAGTAAACATTCCTTCAATTTATTGTTATCAAAATCATTACCAAAATACTTTTCAATAAATTAACATTGTTCCGAGTGACCCAGAAAGGATATCATAGCATTATCATGTACAGATTGAATACACAAGAGCAAAAATCATTAAAAGTTAAATTTTTTTGTTAATTTAAACTTTTTTTTTTTTTTTTGGGGGAATTTTCTGACATTGCAATGCTACGATATATACAACTATGTGAAAAAGAAAAAAAAGTAAAAGGAAAGATTCAGTAATGAAACTTGGTGGTGTGATAGGGCAATAGGGAAATGAGAGTCAAATGGAACAATATAAATAACTGGAACCGGAAATCCAAGTTGGCAAATAAATATCAAAGTCAGAAAACAAATTTCTACAATATGTTACTAAATAATGACCGAAATAATTCTAAATTTCCGAAGAAGGCGTTATGAAGATCACCTCCAATAGTAAATGTCAATGCATTGGACATTCTCTGGCTTCACATGTCCAAAACTTGAATAAAAGCTACAACATTATGTCATTACATAATTCATGTCGTCATGAAAATATCATAACTATGAAAACAAGCTCAAAACTTCACCCATCTCAAAACTCCTTCAATCTCACACATTATACATTATGGTAACTAACAGATTGGCAAGATCATAGTATTGATTGATATCATGATCTCTTGCTATTCCTCTTGTGAATAAAGCCCGTTTATGATTCTTTACAAAACCTTGCAACCTCTTCCACAGCCGTTGTGAAAAGATTCTGCAAATAGGTTTTCAGTTATCGAGAGTTATTTTGGGTCATGACTGTCAATATGGACTGCTTCATTCTTTTGCACTCCACTTCCAGCTCTTCAATCGTCACTCGAAGGCTGGCATTCTCTTCTGTGAATCGGTTTACCTCATGCTCCATCTCAACCTTTTTGCTTTTGCGTCGTTTTCGTGACTGCCTACAGGCTTCATTATTTCTCTCCCTTCTGGCAGCAAGAGGATCACATTCGTTGAGATTTTTGGAAGTGTTTGGACTTGAGTTTTCTTTCACACAAAGTGGAGATGTGCATGACTTCGGGGATGTCCTAAGTTGTTCATCAATACTTGGTACGTTCACAGCTGGTTCAGACAGGGGAGCTTCAACAGCTAAAACTTCAATGTTCAGAGTTTGAAATGTTTGGGCATCAGGTTTCGGGAGGGCATTCAGGCAATCTTGCAACATTTCAGAAGCATCCAGACTGTTTGATGGCATAGAATCTGTGATGAGATCACTGAAGTTGCTCGGCTGCCTTGACATTGACCAAACAGGTGGCTGCAAAAGTGCCTGTGTGGGTGTTTCGGAAGTGGTGATGACTTCTTGAGTAACAGGAGACTGAACATTCTGTGAATCTCCATTGTTGCAATTGTTGTTATTGGATTGATTTGATTCTGGAATTACAATAAAACATTTAAAAATCTATGACCACAAAATACTGCTGAACAAGACAAAAAAAAATAATGAGCTATGATAGAATTTACCTGTAGCTGGTGATCCTTCACACTGAACAAGAATGGGACCAACTTCGCCACAAAATATATGGTAGAATTCTTCTCCTTGAGAAGCTGTTAAAACTTCAGCATCACTGTTGTTGGAATTGAAATGAGCTGTGAAACTGGGAGATGGATATGGAGGAAGACAAGAATCTTCTTCGAGGGGTTTGACATAATCTTCTTCTGGGAACAAGTTCATGGGCTGTGTGGAGATATTATTTGTGGTTCCAAGAACTTCTTCCACCATTGCAAGAGATGTCTGCCTATTTAAAGCAGGAGGACTACTACAAGACTGACCAAGAGGAATTGGATCTTCCTCTTGTGGAGTGTAAGGAGAATAAGTAAAAGCAGAACTGCTTGTGCTTAATAGTCTCTCACGTTGTTGTTCAAAATCAGAAAACATGTCAGGACTTCCAGGCATTTTTCCAACAAAACTATTGGGCGTTCCAATGCTAGGGTAGTAATTATCAGCCTCATATTCGGCAAAGGAACAAGGTGAGGCCATTTCTGGTGATAGACAGTTATCTTTACCGTTTTCCATTTCAGGTCCGTCAGGGGTCGGATCAAAGGAGGTGTCTGAAACAAACAATATGTTACTGCTAATATTCATTAGAAATAAGAGTATGTTGACTGGAAAAAAAATTTAGAAATACTCACCGGTACTGTTGGAACGGCTATCACTAAGAAGGCGGTTTGTTGAAGAATGTCCAAAGTCCGCAAAAGGCCTCATCGGCTGCGTGGCCTCGAAGGCCAGGGGTGAATCCACCCCATTGAGATTGCTTGTCGCATTCATGGAATTGAGTTGATCGTTTACTTGGTTCGCGAACCATCCTGCAATAAAAAAGGACTGATTAGTTAAATGGTTAAACCACCAAAGTAAGCTGTTATTAAAACAATAATTTAGCATTTCTATAGTCATGTTATAGACACTTACTATTGCGATAAAACTGAGCTCTTTGATCGATCATATTTTTTGACGAAAATGTAAACACGTCTATATCAATACCCATATATTTTCGTATAATAATAAGCTTCACACGGTCTAGCTTTCGAACTACCTGCCTCGGCAACAACCATAAAATTATGAAAGCGACGCGAACGTTTCACGATCGTATATAGAAATTCATGTTCTCTCGTTTAAGCAAAACGTTCACAACAAAGAATTAAAACTGCTTTCTTCTTGGAAAAATCTCTCGGATAGAAAAGAGTGGACCGGGCAAGAAAAAACCTGCCCAAAGTAAGTTAAAGAAACTAAAATGAAAAGGCAAAATACAGAAACTAGACACGTCACTTTAACATACGCGGAGGAGTTGACATCAGAATCACGAGATAAAAAAAGTGAGAGAGATCCCAAAGCATACACCAGGGAAATCCCCACAAAATGATCACTTTGCATTATAATATAATCAGCGTAGAATACACTAGAATCCCGTGAGAAGCTAGAGACAAAGTCGCGTACAGCTAAAGCCACGTACTCCTTATGGGGGCTCAATTTATTTACGATACGCAGATTTACTTTTGATATCTACTTAGTAATTATATTATTACCTATCTATATATAAAGATTTATATAAAATATACGATAGAAAGCTGATAGAAAACCAACCATATATTATACCATATGGGACAAAAGTGGGGTTAACAGTTATTAATGAATATCTAAGCGTGTATTCCAATTTGAGGTGTTGATATGTAAAATTAAATCAACAATTTTAAAGGCGGTGGCGCTAAAGGCTGCAAAGGCGTTAACAAAAAGAAACCTGAAGATAACGAAAACATAAACGAGGCAAACAAACCGAGAGATAGACAGGCGCCAACAAAAAAAAGGCGAAGGGATTGCACCAAAAAGGTCGAATATTGCGCAAGAACGTAAGTCGAAAATAGCTCTGGCATAACCACGAGAAAACGATTGCAAGCCGCATTGCCTAATAGCTTAAACACAGAAACAAAATTTGATTGTTACACTTCATAACACAGACACCCATGCCCCTCATAAAATTACCCGATACACGTTTGAATTACTTCTTACCGATACATATATATATATATTTAAAGTAGGGACAAAAATTTATTTTAAAATATTAACAAAAAAATATTCATTCACCTGGCAAAAGCCGGAGAAAAAGACTGTTGTATCATTTTACGTTCAAGGGATTTCCGAAGAAATCCGGTTTAGCGACGACGCATCATCCTGCGTGTGCTTTGAAATATGTAAAAATTATTGAAATAGTATCGATTACTATTTGAATGTTTTTTAATGTTCCACCAATGAGTTGTAGATTTTATTATGCAAGAGTTGACTTCTTCAATTGGCATCTCAGTCAAACGTAACAAATTTTGATAAAAGGCTTTCCGTCAATGAGCACACTTTATTGGTACCTTGCAAAATCCAAGGTAGGCCGATTATGATCTCGTGTATCCAATTTATACGGTACGAATACGATTTACAGATTTATAGTATGTTTCTTTAAATCAGTAAATTGTCAGTAATGCTACACAATATTATCTAAAAAATAAAACTTTATGCCATCATTCATGTACTTTCTTAGTCCCTATAAACGTACGTACACTAACTGCATTTGCAAAACTGATTCATCCCTGCACAGCCGCCATTGTATAACCTGACTGCGCAGGCCTTGCTGATCGCGGCCGAGTCGTACGAGACGCGATGCCTGTCTGACATGTACATGAGAGAACTGAAGAGACTACCATCAAATGTAAAAAAGGGACCGCGGCACGAAGAAAAACCCGTTGCCTGGAGACTAGTGACGTTTCAATCGCGTCAATAACAGTCTGAAATGTGATTGGGTGGTTCGAGATGATGCAACGTTTCGTTCAGAAATTCAGATAACTGATGTCATCAATTCGTGATATCACAGCCAATAGGAAATCTTTAAGCCGGGGGCGTGAAGGTCGCTCGCAAGGAAATAGTTTAAATAAAACTGCAAACTCATTGTCCAACACGGCTTTAAGCCACTCAAAAATTTGATTACGTAAAGTAGTGACATCACGGAAAAGTACCGAAACGTATCGCTAGATCACAAAAATTCACATTTACTAAGATGTTTTCCCCATACGTTTTCAAGTTAAGCACGCGATATTGAAACGGTGCTGGAATGTTGTTCCGAAATCAAAGAAGAGAATACTTCGCTGAAAACATCGTATGAAATGACAGGGGCCGTAATAACCAAACATAACGGGAATGAAAAATTCCGAAAATTTATAATTGAGAATAAGTACTAGAAATTATTTCATAAAAATAAAAGATAGTCAAACATGTATGTCATTTAAAAAATGAATAATTCTAACAGACCGTCAAAATATGGAGGGCAAGTTTTCTTTAAAATGCCTAGTCATTGCTCGCAATTTTAAACGGGAAAATATTTTCAGACGCGGTATTTTCAACATAATGAAACACGTGCGCTTGCACAACACAATGATCGATCAGTTTTGCATATTTGTCATTGCATGTCATTCACAGTCGCTCTAATAACTAATAACATTTAAAATTAGTAAATGTTGTACATGACCTAGCCAAAGCTATTCAACAGCTGAACCGTAAAACAAACAAATCGAAGTTTCGTGATAATACGGATGTATGACCAATAAAAATGCAAACCCATGCAGATTAATAACTTCAAATAAAACACAGTCAGCGCCCTCATACTCTATTTTAGAAAGACCACTTGGAGTCTTGGACCTAATTTGGATGAGCAAAGTATTGCAATCAAAAATATCATAGATATAGATAGACAATTGAATTTTCCATCTACTTATCCTAATTACAAAATAGGTTCGCACAGAATCCACAAAAATATTCAAATGATTCCAAGTGTTTGTAGCCAAGTTTTAAATTTCAAACAATGGTAAACGTACGACTTTTCACTATGTTTAAAAAAAAAAGGTTAACAATTGGCGGCGATTTATTTCAAATCGTCAATGACCGATTGGTATTATCAGAAAGTATACCAAACTCAACTTAACTTAACCTCTTAAAAGACGCGTATCTTCTACATTCGACTTCGTTTTCGACGCGATTGAATTTTTCAATTTGAAATTCTAAAGATAACTATTTGATATTTGGAAATTTCTCGGTTTCATTGAGTATAAGCATTAATTTTCCAGATTTATTATTGTACACCTCACCGCGTCTTTTGAATGCTTTTTCATGCTAGAATATCAATAAGATGAATCATATATGGCAACTCCAGAGACTAGGAATATATTATGCTTTAAGCAAAATCGTTCAGAATTAGAAGCAATCAAGAAATTGGAAGTAAGTTACCGTTCCGTTAATGCACGTCCAAAAGAATTTGAATGAAAATTATAACGCTAAGAGTATTGAAACTTTATTAAATCACAAAGATAAATGCGTATGTGGAAAGTCCCTGAATGTACTGTAGTCTATATGACATCATAACCAACATTTTGGGTAACATCCTTCTCTGTCAAAAAACTCAATCGAACGTCAATCGAAATTAATGAGATTTGCTCGATCAATTTTTCGAGAATTTATGGTTTATGAGCTTGCTCTGCCAATATTATTCTTATTGGATCTATATCTAATTTTGTAATGCAACTTATGTAATTTTCTGCGTCACAGCAACCAAAAAAACAAGGAGTTCAATATAGCTTCAGCGAAATTGAAACGTGGGACATGGGTGTGAATACTTGGACAACTTCTCCAAGGCAACCAATCATACCGCGATAAAAAAAAAAGCCGGTCCGCAATCCTGCCTGAACATGCCCGAAGGGGTCGACAAAAATGCTCGAGTTATTTTGGTGGTATGCGAAAACAAGTTTAAACCGGTCAGCGCCGGTCCGTTTCCGCCCACTCGATCTTTTGGAAATCACCTATTCCGTTTCCAAATTCCATTGTAAACGGTTGTTGTTCGATCACAGATGATCAAATTACACTCACGTCGGAAGGCTGGTGCTGTTACACAGATAGGTGCATACCAAATTAATTCGAATGACGCCTTCTGGGGAAAATGGCCGCAACCACAATCAATTGCCGACAGCAGGAATTATCACATTATATCAAGTTATCTGAAGATTAGGCTAAAATAAGGAGAAAATATCAGTATGTACGATAAAGATATAGTAAAACAAGCTGCCGACTGGTACACAGATACTGGTTACTCATTCACCACAAAACAAACTGACGTTCTGAAAGCTTCATCATAATCTTGACAAGTTAGAATCAATCAAAGAAATACCTACTGAGCTAGCACTGTCAGACACCTTCAAAAAGTTTCAAACTGCATAGTGTTATTAAGGGTATTTTTATCAAAAATTGTCAATTATATATTATAATATAAAATGAATATTTGTTTTGAAAACATAGTACTTATTTGTGTTCCATAACTGCACATTCTTGCCACAATATTTATTAAGCTGCAATAACAAAACCACAAACATTACATAAAAATTCAACTTACTAGGACTGTTCCTAGTGTTACTGCTGATTTGAACCCTTCACAAAGAGCCAGAGATTAAGTTTTAAAATATGTCCTAGGAATTATGTACTTTCACTTATTAAAATGTGCTTTCATTATTTAATTCACATTTATGCCTGAACAAATTTCTCCTCATAGGCATGGGTGGATCGCTAAACCAAAAAGAACTCAAGCATGTAATTTCTAATTTGGGGAGCATACATAAATGGCACTGTGTAAATCACTTGTATATCAAGTCAAGATACCGAAAACTCAGCAAAACAAGTTTTCATAATAGTCTCAACTTGCGATGTGAATTTCCCTTAAATTATTAACATTAGGCTATAATAAATGGAGCTTATTGCTACAATGCCACTTTCATTAGAGCAGGATTGTATACATAAAATCAGTTTTAACAATGCATATTAAAATTCTATACAGTTTTAACAGAGGAGTCCAGCTGTGTTTTTTAGTGCAGTTTCGATTACATAACACATAAAAACTCATACATTACCAAGACTAAACAATAAGCTACAATTCCAAACAACCTTATAGAACAATAGTTCTCAAACGGCGGCACACACCACAAAAGGGGGTGTAGACAATTTTTTGAGGAGGTGTGGCGCTACTTAATGAAAAATAAAACTATTTGTTAGATTTGTTCTCACACGCCTTATTTTCGGTATTTACATTTTTTTACTTTGGATATTTATGTTCCATCCACATATTTTCCATGTGTTTTTTTGAATAAAACATACTTTTGCCTAACTATCTGTTATTTGTAGCTTATAGTTAGCTAGTTATTTTTTAGGTAGAACCACTGATATAGAAGATTATCACAAACACTTTCTCTTTTCATTATCAACTCTGTGCCCTTGTAAAAAGACTACCTTTTCAAGCCAAGTCTACATATGAATCGTATGTAAATCATTACTCTGGGCCAACAGTAAAGCAGTAAGTCATGCTTGAATATTTTGAAGCTGATGGGTTAGTATAAGTATAAGTTTATTTCGACTCCATAATCAGCAATAGACGATAAAATAATTGATAAAAACAAAATAAATAAAACTGATTATAGAATCGGGAAAGCAAACGAAACCTCAAGTAAGGTTTAAAACGTATAGATTTTAGGTGGGAAGTTATTGATAAAAGTAGTAGCACGTGTTCGCTTACCCAAAAGATAAAAACTAATTAAGGCACGCACGCACACACACACAATCATCGAGACTGAGACATGATAAGTCGGTAGTGAAAAATATACAGATACGGATATACAGATATACCAATGACATTATATCTTAGACTGTATAAAAAAAGACAAATATATCTGTATATTATAATACGATTGAATAATTTACATACCTGACTCCTGTATTATCGACGAGAAGTCAAATTGAAAAGAAATGATGCCGGGTGAGTGTCTCAGCCCAGAAATGGTTACTTCGATCTGTGGAATTTATTAGGGTATTGTATAATAACACAAAACTTTTAATTATAACAGGAAATATTATATTCCTGTATTCAGATTGCAATATGTATCATTATAGACCCAAGCCATTAATAATCTAAACAATGAAACAAGTTTTTTCACTTGCAGACTTGCGAGTAACTGGTTTTACATGTGACTGTGTGATGCCACAAGAAAATGAAAACATGTATTTATTTGCAAGATCAAACCACAGCTTAATATGGGAATCAATGAATCATGATCTGAAATTTTTCGTCCTCCAACTGTTTAAAATCATAATATTACAGTATTACCACTAATAATCATTCGTTGAACTATGATTGTATGAATGGAATCTTTATGTTATGATACCAGATTCAGAGATTAGATCAAGTACCATACTGGGACATATATAGCTGCAGCCAGAATGGTTTAATTACTGAAATAGTAACCCAATTTTGGATCCTATGACGTTAAAATTCCACAAAATTGAACGAAATATTACTTACCGGTACCAATTCCCTTTACAGCAAAACTTCTGTTTTTTACGCGACTTTCTTCTCGAGATTATGCGCTTTATATAACAAATATGCGTGGTGAGCAGATTGAAATTCGCCGGGTAGGTAGGTTAGCAGGATTCTATATCCTGCTATACGTACACGAAATTGTCAAATTCGCAAAAAATCGATACGAACACTTAATTCAGCGTCCTTACTGGTCAACTAGTGCAGCCAGAATAAAATATTGCGCCATCGATCCGCAATCGAGAGAGTAATAAGAGACTACCCCGCAGGCGAAAAAAGTTATTCATGTTGAATAAATTTAGGACTGAAGCTATTGTTGATCGTACCAACCCACGCTGGAAACGTGAATTGAATAAATAAATATGTATTTCGAAATGCGTTGTTGCCATGAAGTGCCGGTATGCTGGCATATTTGCGGTCCTCGTCCGGCATATCGCTATCCAATCGTGAACACCTCACTGCCTTTTAATACGCACAATTCAAAAAGTTACGTCATCGGGGATAATTTTGGAACAACACGTCCTGGAACGATAGTGGCATTTATGTGGTGCCACAACACGGGAAAAGTGCCACGTACTCTGATTATATTAAAATTAATTATTCTGTTCTTCAAACAGATTAACAGAAAGTATATTTATTAAAACAAGTTGTTTTACTTGATTTGTTCGATTCACTACCGCACGGTACGGTATATTATTCAATGTAAAACTGAAGAGTGACATTTATATTCTGCCACTGACGTCGGATATGTTTCAAAAGAGTACTGTACTGTTTGCTTAGTCCAGTAGATCAGCTTAGAATCTTAGATGTTAACTTAGCAACGGGTGCAATTGTTCGGCATGGATGTCTCAGATTCTACTGACTGTCCATGTGTTGGTTCAATGGGGCTGCATCAAAATAACTTATTGTACGGACAGCAAGATAGTTTGCCTGGGAACAGTTTTACGGGACTTGGATTTAATCTCAGTCAATTAAAAAGCCGCAGTGTTATTGACGTGTTTCGCGGAATGAGAGACAGATATTTTGGAAAACCGGAAAGCCAGGCACACGAACTAATTCGAAAATGTGGCGATAAAGAATCTCTTAAAGGTAAGTCTATGCTGCTATGAGTTACACCATATAGGCTACCAGGTCTGCAGGTAGGCCTATACTTGATAGGATAGGATATACATATTTATCCCGGGGGAGAGGAAAGCCGATAAGACGGCTTATCCATATGGCAAACCACGGCCTCTCGTCCGGTTACCATTCCAAGTCGGGTATGGGATTAGTTATATTGTTTGTTTTCGGAAGCATGGACTTGGTGGTGGAGGAAGCCGTAACCGACCAGCGGTTACGTGAACCACCCAACGACGGCGAGGAGTCCAGCAATCCTCTCGCACATAACCATCCCTGCATGGAATTTGAACCTGCGAACCCACGCAGAGTAGCCTAATTAGAGGTGCGGTGGCGAGCGTATTCCTAACGCTTAGCCCGTTGAGCCACACCGCCGCGCCGCGCCACACACTGATATCACAGTGCTGCAATATCATAATACCTAGGCTACTTCTGTAATCGTCGTGCAGCAATAAGCATAAATAATAATGCTGTTTGTCATGTCATCGAGCAATATATTGTCCAGGATATATAGACTACTGTAATTTGAAAATGCTATTAAAATATACCATATATATATTAATGTCTATACATACTACAGAACTAAATGATATATTTTTTTATTTCAAGGAATAGAAGAAGAAAATCAATTTGCATCGTCAATAGACGCATTACCTGTTTACTGTAAACTGATCATTCTTTCATTTCTGGACACACAAGATGTGTGCAGTGTTTCATCGGTTAATAGTCAATGGAGAGAGATTGCTAATGATCAAATATTATGGAGAGAACTTTTGATAAGAGATATGTGTAAGTGGGATAGTATGACGAATAAAAGTCATCCGCTGATTTCACAAGTTTGGAACAATGATGCTTTAAAAGAGTCATCTATTGGTATAAGTTTTGTAAACTTATTACATGAACAAAGCACTCAGACTAATTTAAGTACAAATAATGGGTTGGTACAATCTCAGAATATGAAAAATGAAACTGATAAAAAAACAGATATTCACGCAAAAAGGGGCATTAATTTTAAAGCCCTTTATATTCATTCATCTTTCCAAAGAGCGCAGGATGATTCAGAAGAAGTGTCATATAATTTGTCTATACCTGGTTTTATAAAATCACTGTGGCAAGGAGGTGTTGCTCCTGAGCAGGGTGAGATTATAATGACTGGTCCAGGAATGGATTCACCGAGAACAAGTAAAATTTTTCGAGCTCTGATGTGGGGCAGCAACTTTCTTGAAACGAAAGGTCTGCTGGCCGGAAATAGAGATGGCATTGGATCTGGTGTACAATTACTTTTCAAGGAAAAAATTCCTTTCAATTTGATTGCATTATACTCTGGTAACAATCGTGTTAGAGAAAATCGTGCTGGTATGGAAAGACTTCTTCACAGCAATGTTGTCGAGCCGGTGAGCAGTGGTGAAAATGTTGATGTTGGACATCATGAAGAACACCTTCCCCAGTTTGTTTTATATGATGCTGTTCGATTTTATATAGCTGAAAGAAAAGGTCATTATAAACTAGTTTATGTTGTAGATGCAACACTCAAACAGAAATGGGATGATATTGCATGCAATATATTAGAACTTTCTGCCATTCTTAGAGGCGCAGAGTTCGATAATATTATAAATAATGCTCTTGGAGTTCCTATAGTTGATCTGGAACTGGATGGAGCTGATCATCCAGAGGAACATGGGAATATCAATGTAGAATCAAATGCAGTGACTCCATCAGCTGGCAGTTTGCCATTTGCGCCAAAAAGACCTTTGTTGATTCTTTCATGTATTGCGGAGCCAGATGTTGAAAGATTTTCTTGTATGCAAATTACCGCAATGTTAGGTCTTCCTGATGTAAGTGACAGACAATGGAGGGTACAGGATGTTATTGTTTCTACAATGCATGGTGTAGAAAAGGGATTGGAGTGGTTACTTCGGCAAACTTGATATAATTTAGAATAACTGAATGATTTTAATTTACCTAAATGGTATCAGAGCATTTCAGCAATCTTTCTTATTTTATCAGAAATATTTGACTATAAATTAAACTATTTGATTTGAAATACTTTCATCTGTATGTGATTTTTCTCATATGAACCATATATTTGTGCATTTTTTATTGCTCAAATAGTTTATATTATCCAATCTCATTTTTACTGTGTTTAGCCTTACAATGAGTTCCACCACTAACATGGACATCTCATGCAAATTTATGAAAAAACAATCTCATTTTTTAAAAGTGCTAACTATTTTTCCAATGCAATTTTGAATAATATAACAAAGTTTCATAGGCCATGGTCTAACAGCTGTTAAAGTATTTTAACTCTTCACTGTGATGGTTTGAAGATTTTGTTTCATGGTTTGCATCAAAATTTAAAAATCCCTAGATGTGCTGCTTAGAATGTACCTGTCTGCTTCTAGAATGTTCACTTTTAATGAGAATGTAGGATTGTTTGGGTGATTATGTCTGAAGTGCCTCCCTGACTTGAGATTGGTGATCACCTAATGAGAGATTATAATTCAAATGTCATATTGTCAGCTTGGCTTTACTGATTTTTATAAACCATATCGACTTTTTATAATAATATGTTTATCACTCTTATTGAAACACTAGCTTGTATTTTTAGTTATGGCATCTGGTGCAGAAAATCACACTTCGAAACTTCCAATCTGCAATTATAATATGATCCTGTCACAGTAACCAACTCTTCTCCTATTGAAAATATTTTCTATGCAATTGTGATGTTTGTAATTGATATATGAATACTTCAGTGCTGTTAGGTACTAACAGTAGAAAAATAATTTGCTATTTGGAGATTACCATTGTTTTAACATGCTTAATTTTGGCCCTTTTTCGTTGTACTTTAAGCTCTTTATACTGTTTGGCATGCATCGATATATACTGTTGATTTAATAACAAATATTAATGTATAAGATTTATGGTTTTGTATTAGTCCTTGGGCGTGGAATTGGGACAATGAATATTCCAACGATTTGTTTGATAAATCGCCATGTTCAAGGTAGAGGGTCTATCATCAATTTTCAGTAATGACAGAAAGTGTGAACCATTTATTGCCATTTTATCAAATGCGATGAGTATGAGATATCAGTATAAACCGTGAGTGTTTTGAAGTTTAAACGGTGATTTTTCTTACTGTGTTGGTCGGGCTACAGTAGTCGC
The DNA here is from genome assembly GCF_013122585.1 of Styela clava. Taxonomy (NCBI): domain Eukaryota; kingdom Metazoa; phylum Chordata; class Ascidiacea; order Stolidobranchia; family Styelidae; genus Styela; species Styela clava. Next base: position 22,900,860 of record NW_024102838.1, on the reverse strand, counting down.
ATGCGGCCTTCTTAGTTTTTCATTCATGAGTGGACCAGACAAGGTTATAATTAATATTCAGTTCAATTGAGGTCATGCGTGAGACGTTTCGTTAATTAATGAAATATCTTTATATCTCATTCACGTGATCGATCGGAATTGGCGACAACCTCTATTTTCTAATGTACATTTAAATATTTATTACGTTGTTGTTCAACTTTCGAACCCCAGAATGGGTAGGTAGTATAGGTCGGCCACCGGTTTAACAGTACGGGATGTTGGAAGCCATTGGGTTATCGGCGCTGTAAAGCAGGGGCGGACACCCGGGGGGGCGAGGGGGGGCGGTCGCCCCCCCAATAATTTCGCAAAAAAATTTAATACATGTTGTTTCCGTCTTACAAAATTATCATTTCCGAAAAGTGCGATAGTCAAGCGCAATTAAACGGTTATTAGTTACCGATATTATAACTGTTTTCTTACAATAATGCGCCTTCGGGGCACCTCACATTTTCGTGAAACATGCGCGCCCGCACGGGTAATACTCCGTCTTCAAACGCACCGCCGATCACGCGCCACGGTTTTGCACAACTAATTCATTTTTGTACAATTTAATATGATTTTCTCATTGTCAAAATCTTTCAATAGTGTTATTGTTGGCACTTGCGAAAGAAGTGGGAGAGGCAAACTGTGTTTCATTACAACAATTAATTATTATCGCTAAAAAATTAACTAGATCTAAAGTTGTTATAAACAATTTTCACCGCGGGACGTAGCTTTTTACGTTATGGATTTTGTGCAAGGCCCAGCATAATTTGCGGGCATTTACTATGTCGAAAAGTTGAAAAGCGGCAATATAAAATACTAAAAATAAAACTGTAAACAATATAAGTTTTGAGGCCCGCGACAGTCTAAAAACGCTTTTCTAGGCATCGAAAATCGCAAAATTTCGTGTGCCAACGGCAGAAATTATGTTTGCTTGACCTTAAAAATATTTCGTCACTAAAATCGAAACACGGTCAATTGTGAGCGGGATTTGCCTTTTTATCCATTACTTTTAAATTGACGTCAAATTTTCGTGTTAACATTAAACAAAGCTGAGAACGCGACTTTTCCACGGTTTGTGATGATATATAAGATAATTGAAGTATATTCGATCACTTTTTGTATTTATTTATGTATTTTTATTGTACTGAAATAACTTTTACTACGTGAGAATTGACAGAAAATTTACGGATTTTTCGAAAGGTTTTATCTTTAAAAATATTCGGAGTGACAACATTGCGATTGAGCGGAGCCAGTGTGACAAGTACATCTCAAATTCATCGAATGCGCAAAATAGCAAAAATACGGATCAAAACAATATATAAACGGGCAGTTTACCACACATTTTTATGTCCGCGGATTGCCGTCGTGTTTTAGAGTGGCCCTTGTTTTGTCGACTCAAACGCAGTTTAAATTGAAGACAATTAAATTAATAAATCAAGAAATTTTGAATATGCCCGTATCGGTCTTTGATTGATTACTTTGCACAAGTGAAAAATCATTTTTCGTTGATGAAGTCGGCTCTTTTAACAAGTGGCGTAATCGCGGCGTTTCGCGTGGATTTCGAGGCGGTGAATTTGTATTTTTGGTTTACTGGTATACTTTATAATTATTTTCATTGTATGAATTAAAATTGTACTATATGGGATTTTATATCAGATATCGAGATTTTTGTAACGACGATAACGACTGGGCTAATTCTCGCGGAATTCAAGAAATTGGTTCAGTGACGCGCAAGTTCCGTGTCCGAGCAAAGCAGCCTAGGTAATCGATATATGAGTAGCAAAATGACATGCTAATACTTAGAGAATGACATCGACAGGTTATTGTTACGTGACGATACACGGCGCGGTGTTTTTCGGTAGGCGATCCAAGTTCGCCCCCCCAAAATTATGGAAAGTGTCCGCCCCTGTTGGTAAGCAATTACGGTAGTTTAGCGTTAGTTTGGAGAGTAGTTTGGATACATGCGAAAGTAATTTAGGCTCTGTACCTGCTTTCGCCCTCTGTTATTATCAGCTTCACAACAAAAAAGTACGGAAATTGGCTTGAATTGTTAAAAATAACAAGGCGCTGCTTTTCGTGTATATAGAGCTTCCGGAATGCCTAACAATTGTCCAAAGGTATTTTATGGCCACCTTGCAAAACTTAATTTATATCGAAATATTGTCGATTGCAATCAAGCACGGGTATAAGAAGTAGGAAGGCGGGTATTGAGGACCATTACGTATTTCACCTATTCAAAAAGTGCCACGTGGCCACCAAACCATAATTGTCCGGAACATTTTGGTCACGAGTGTTGAAGTAAAGCAATTCCCGCCAATTTCATTTTCTTTATCATATGCCCCCCAGTCGAAACAAAAAAGGCAGCGACGTCACAAGTGCCACGTTGCAAAAATATATTAGAGAAATAAACGCGCTTTTAGTTTCATGTAATCTTTGCTCGGAAAAATTGGAAAACAAACGCATCTATGTCAAAGACCAATGGGAAATAGCTTAAATTTTTTCTTTTATTTTTGTCGACAGGCCAATGGAAAAACGAAAAAATGAAACTGCATTCATGAATAATCACTATAACGAGGAAAACTAATTTCCCGTCATGAGACAACAATGAAATGAGACACGCCGGAAATTCAATTGGTTATAGAAATATCACAGATTAGTCAATTTCGTTGTACGTTATGATGTTGTCGTCGTACCGATCAGTCAGTCAAATGCAGCACTACTAAAACGAGAATAGAAAGAGAAAGAGGAAAATGCTCGAGCGCCAAAACAAAACTCATTCGCGATGTCAAGAATCCATTCCTTGTCATGGTCACATGATACAATATAATTTATACCGCTGCGGTACAAAAACCCACTAAGGAGAACTCGCTGCCGACCTTCGTTTACGACGGGCCACATTATATTTTACCATGAAAGGGGCCTATCTTGCTCGGAATTAACTCGTTTTATATTTAACACCCACTAACGAAGGAAATTATTTTAAGTGTTAAGTTTTTATATAATTGCAACTTTGTGTAAAAATATAGACTAGATTTTGTCACCGCAATGTAGGCCTAAGTCTTTTCATTACTCTTAGTCCCCAACATAAAAAATAACGTTGTTTGCTCCCAATTCATTTCATAATATGTAAACAAAGAATGTACATTTTCGGCTGGTGACGTAACCTCGTAACTTCACTACTTTGGACATGAAACCCGCGCGGTCCTGTCTTCTACCAATGCGTGTAAAAAGAGCAAACAACTACACGCAGCCAATTCAGCCAACTTGGGTGTGTGTCATCTAACAAAGGAAGAAGACAATGATATCGATGAAACAACACGCAGAGTTGGCCATACGTTGCTCAACAAAGATTTATTGGTTATCCTAAAACTTTACTTACTGTGTGTGGGCGGAAGCTAATTTGCAGTTTATTACTCAACACGTGTTCAGTTTAAGTTCGTTTGATATTGTGTCCTGGTTATATTTTGATATATTTAGCGGCCAAAATGTTACAACATGGGATCATCAGCGGTAGTTCGATAAAAATATCTGATTACAGAATGAGGTAATGTTCCATTTATGTTAGACACAAAATTGGCCATTCTTGAATAGTGACTGAATTGATTTTCCAATATTTGTGTTGCGGCCTTGGGCAAAGAAATAGCGCCGATGATTATTATTGATTTACTTTTATCATTTTATATATTCATCCCTTTATTCTATATTATCGTAAGCTCTGTAAATAGATGACGCAACCCAAATTTACTTTGACCGCTTGAATAAAAACAAAGCTCAAAGTCGATAAAAAGGGCCAAAGGTTAAAATTTCACAAAACGACATACCTCAAGATTTTTTTTCAGATACATTCGTTAATGAACCTATACTTTTATATTTTCAGGTGAATTAAAATGATGAAATGATAAATGGAATAACACTTTTGAACTTACATCAGTAATATTAAAAATGCTATAACTTTCGCTATTTCAATTTATATAAAAATTTCAGCTATAGAATGGGGTGGATGATTCCTTGTTCGCAGTAACTGACAACTGACAATATTACTGAGAGGTATTTTCTAGCCCACAAGTCTGATCCACATTTGCTACCAGTTTTGCAGTTAGTTAGGGGGCAATTGATGGGCTACGACTTACCAACGCCTGCAAAGCCCTTTATGTTCCTAAAAATTTTAGTCATATTAATAATTTGTAACGTTTTAACACCAACCGTCTTGACTGAATTATGCGAAACTACGTTCTTCCACTCGATATCTATTTGCTTCAATGTCTTTACACTGTGCACACAAACGTTGGTTTAGATTACGTTTCATATTAACAGTATTTGGAATATGAATTACACAAAACCAATGCGCCAACTTCTAATACGGAAGAAATATAAATATTGGGACAATTAGGTCACCATTTTGAAAATTTCGAAATATAAGTGTGTGGCGCCTATCTTAATTATTAAATATGTTTGTTGAAAACAACCATGTTTTTGCTAAAGACAATTGCGTGAGAGCATATTGTATTATTAAATTAATAAAAACGTGTTCGAAGGTCACCTAGGTAAACTATTGAAGATATTATATGCCGAATCTATACCCCCTCGAACATTCTAATAATAGATTATGATGTAATTGAAGAAACTTTTTCTCGTATCTGATCAGTTAGCGTATGACCGAACATGGCCGACACTGAAAACATTGAAAAGTCTACTGTTTACGTCAAACACCTGGTCGTTGTTCAATATACGTTTTAATTTTGATGGTTAGATATTGCAACATACTGCTTATATGCAACAAAGTCGGGAAAGAAGTTTTACTTTTACCATTCTTATATGTAAAGATATTTCACTTCGAGTTAAAAAATTTATTTATCATGCATTTCCATTGAATAAATTATTCGTAGAGTTTGCTTTACTTACATATAATTTCTATGGTTACTGATCGAGTTATTTTTAGAACATGAGGTATAGGATTAAATAATTTCAAAGAGCCCTCGTCGTACACAAAAGAGCTCATAAACAAAGAACGATCACTCGAACCAATGCTTTCTGGGAGATGTTATAAGAATATAAACATTTGGATTAAAGCTAGTCACATTTCAAAATTGAGTAAATCGTGATTGTTTTCAATTAAAAAAATTTTGAAAAATATTCCAGAACAATTTATATATTTGGTTCTAACTAACATACGTTAACATTCCAATGTGAAATAAACTTCATAGTGTGTGTGATATACAATCTTCTTGTTTCGTTGCAAATTTGAATACATATTCAAATGGGCAAACGCTATCAGAACGCAGTAATTGACTCAATTTGGGAAGGTGTTTTAAATGATTGTATTATGTATTTTTGTGCATACAATATGTTCCATAAGTTTAAATTGCGCTAATAGGTATGTTTTTTTCGGATTTCCAATCATGATTATAAATATATTATACTCAAAGTGTGATATTTATCTTTGAAAATTTGTGTATTTGGTTACTGCAATTATTATTGGTGGCATACCTTATTGAAAGTTGTATCCGTATCTTTATTAAAGTAAAAATGTTTCAAAACTTCATCACAAGAACCATTACGTATAAAGTGATAAAAACTAGTCATGGGTTTGAAATCAATTTACTTTCTTTTTATATTTGCGTCAAATTATTATTTGAATCTTCAAAAATGTATATCTAATACATCATCGGCAATTATCATCATTTACGTAGATTGAGTACGAGTATACGTAAGCTTGATAAATTGCATAAATTATTCACTTGTAAAGAACTAAATGATTACACCTTATACTTTTTTATTTTGGAATTGAAATGAAACAAAGAAACAGCTGATTCTAGATTAGTCATACTGCGAAAACATGATGTCATAGCTTGGGGCGCACGCAATCTTGCAAAGCCTTTATAAGCAACGGGATCATTTTTAGACTCACAGACACGAAAACGAAGATTCGACAGAATGACCACGGGGTGGGTTATTCACCGAGTTACAACAATCAGTTGCTCGGCAATCAACAGACCTTTTTGGGAAAACCACCTATCCAAAAATTATTATTCTTTGTTTCAAGTGTGAGTCACAAATGGGAATGTATCCACTGGACACCCCAACATTATTGTCCAATTAATTAAGAATATGCTTAAACAAACATCTATTTTATGACGGACTAATGTGATTTAATAAATTAGTCTAGGAATCTATCATATCGGATAGAGATCGATATATCCGATGCCATTGCAAAACTTCAAAAATAGGGCTGGGCGTCTTAATCATTCCATTGATTTTGCGTGCTCCACTCTTATTCTTACATCAAATATTTTGACACACAAAAGAGAATGTAGCAAGGTTGACAAATTACGAAGTACCTTAAGTGTTATTGTAATGAATCTCGTTAATGAACCTTTTGTGATAAATACTATTACTTTTTCAGGTGAATCAAATGATGAAAGAAATATGATGAAACTAAATTTGAACTTTCATCAATGATATCAACATGCCAAGACTTTCGATATTTTGGTTCACGAATGCATCCGCTATATAAGATGTTTGTATTGCTTATTCCACAGTCTCTAAAAATATTTTTGATAATTTATTTTGAGAGGGCAATCAAAAGACGATGTCTCCTATGTGACTGCGAAGCCCATTATAATGCCAAATATGTAATATTTCAACATCAAACCCCCTTGTCACAGGACTAAAATATGTGAATTTATCTCCTTTCACTCGAATGTGGTATCTATTTAAATCGTGTATGTCGGTTCAGATTGCATTTCATATTATCTGTATTTTGGAAATGAATTGTACAAAACCAATGCGCCAAATTAAAAAAAAAAGGAAGAAATATAAATATTGGAACAATTAAATCACCCTTTCAGAATAAGGAGAATGGCAGGTTTAATTTATTAAATATAATTGTCGAAAACAACAATTGCGTGACTTTAGAAGAATGCATTGAATTATCATATTGACGAGAACTTATTTGAAGGTCATCTAGAGAAACTACTGAAGATATTATATGCCGAGTCTATAGACCCCCTCGAACATCTCAATAATATATAATGATGTCATTATGAAAACTCTTCCACGTGTCCGGTTAGTTAGGGTATGGCCGGACATAGGAATATACTGGGAATATTAAAACGGCCACTCTATCTACATCTAACACTTGGTCGATGTTCAATACAGGTTATAAGTTTGATGACTAGGTATTGCAACATGTAGATACGCAACGACCATCAGGAATAAGGTTTTATTGGACATTTTACCATTCTTATGTAAATATAATTCACTTTGTGTTGAGGGATCGTATTTATCATCAATTTTCATTGCTAGCTCCGACATAATATGAATAGAAGCAATATCCAAAATAAAATATTTCTAGAACAAGGTATTTAGAATTTCGATCATGATGTATTAATTTAATATTTTCAAATGGCTCTCGCTTCACACAAAAAGGCTTATGAACAAAGAACGGTTACTCGAAGCATGCTTTGTTGGAAGAAAATTGAAATAATGAATATAAATATCTCAATTTGTGCCGTAAATTCCTTATAAGTTTGAGTGAATTTGATTGTTTTGAGAAGGGGTTTCTTTAAAAAAAACTGCATGGCGTATGACGTATTATCGAACTTTATTTTTTGTTACAAAAGTTTGAATGCATATCCTTGGTAGTAAAGTAGTTTTATTGGATAAGACGGGTAAACTGCCGATAAAATTCTCAACGAAACAACACTCAATTGATTCAAAATGGGAAATGTGTTACATAATATTATTAAGTAATTTTTTAAGCGTACAATATGTTCCATAAATTTAAATCACCCAAGGCATGTTTTTCGAATTGCCAATATTGCGTACAAAATATTTTGTAATATAATATTTTTATATCTTTGAAATATTGTTTATTAGGTTATTGCGAGGTGATGGCACCACCAATATATTGATGGAATTACGTATTGAAAGTTGTTTCCATTTCCTCATTAGCCATATTATATATGTTAGAAAAGTTCGTCACGCGTAATGGTTACGTTAAGTGATAAACGTTTAAAGTTGAAAACTAATGTATTTACTTTCTTGTTTAAATTTGTGTCGAATTATTATTCGAATACTTGAATGTAATCTAATTCCTCATCGGCAAATATCATCATTTACGTAGATTAAGTACGTAAGCTTGATTACTTGACGCAAAGAGGTAAATGATGACACTTCAAACCTCGCTGTTTTGGGATAATAAGGTATGAAATGAAGGAAAGAAACAGCTGATTCAAATTAGCCACACCGTGAAAAAAACATGATGGCATAGCTATGGGCGCACGCAATCTCTCAAAGCCTTTATAAGCAACGGGATCATTTTTAGTTTTAGTCTCACGGACACTAAGGCGAAGATTCGACATAGTGACCACAGGGCGAGTCATTTACCGTATTTTTACCAACTGCTTTAGTTACCATTTCTGAGACTCAACAGACTTTATTGGGGATCTTACCCATCCAAAAAATATTAGTCTATGATTCTATGTTACTAGTATAAAGTCATAAACGGGAATGTGTCCAATGAGCATCCCCAACAATGCCTAAACAAACATTCATTTTATGACTGAGTTTGTTTAATATCTTGAATTCTATCATATGTCCTATGGCAAAGGTATAAATCATCAACTGACGTAATCGTTCACTTTCTGGTATTTAATATGTACCAATGCATTACAATGCCTTCTAATTAGGTACGCCGCAGACTGTCGTTTCTAGTTTTCGCCGATAATGATTGTTTTAGGTATGCATTTAAAAAAAGTGTTTTAAATCTCTCTTATATAAACATTTTTCCGCACTAACGAACAATAGTGAGACCAGTGATTTTCCTACACTCCCCTAAAATTGCCCCCCCCCCCCCCTAATTCTGAGGTGTGATACTAACTTCGATTCTAATACTTAAATCCGATTGTATTTAAATATATATAATATGGCATATTTATCAGTGTAGATGGTCAAATACATAACACATCATAAATAGGGTATAAATAGTTGTATCGCTAATAGCAAAATATTTACTACCCCTTAAATTTCGAAACAGCAGAAGTGAAAAGCTGGGAACATACTAAGTGGGACAAACCCCGCCCATATCCACACTTCGGGATACCCCGTATCCAAATGATAAAATGTCATATTTAGGCTACTCAATGAATAATATTTCTAATTACTCTGTAAAATATAAGTTAAATATCAAATTGCGCCAAGACGAAGAAACTGGCATCTTTGATTGAGCAATATATTGCCATGAATACCGTTGTATCGAAATATCCGATGCCATTACGATACTTTAAATTTTAAAGTGATAAGTGTAATGATTCAATGTTTCTGCAGTGGGTAATACCGTAAACAGATAGGTGTATTTTGACGTAATTTTTGGAGGTTTGACGTACGTAAATTTATACATGACATAACATAAACAAACGACATTATATGTCAGAGTCTCCGACGGCAAAATACGTTGCAAGCAAGTATATGATAGCGCTACGAATTATCATAATATTGCAAGCGTCCAAATTATCTGATGTTTCATTAAAAGTACGACGATATCACAATGTTTAATAACAATACTTGCCCAAAATCAGGGAGCCTAACCATGAACAGTTTTTATGGGGGGTTTGAAATACAGATTGAATATTTTAATAAAAAAATATATAATTTTGCGTGTATCAGTTTTATTCTTATATGAAAATATTTTGAATCAATAAAGAGAATCAAAAGGGAAAAACATTACGTATTCCTATGCTATTTCTTTTTCTATGAATGCTAAAGTATAAGCTATTTATATATTTTTATATATTTGTTATTGCACTGAACGTGCGTGATCCCACACAAATAATTGGAGGCATGAACAACACGGCCCACGCGTGATTTCATCCTGAATTGTTGTTTAAAACTTATCATGCCAGAATTAAACTCTTCATTCCAGAAGGGCATACTATTAATAATATTTGATATACTGTATATCCTTGCGCGCGATTACGTCATGAATCCCGGAGGCAATGAACGTTCTACTTCGGGTGGGTATAAAAGCGTTGCCACACCGTAAAGTGATACACAGAACTAAAGTTATTCATATTGGGAAGGCCGAATCTTGCAATGGTCGAGGGATATAAACATAACTCCTATTCAATGTGATTATAAAGTACTAGACTTAGACTACTTTTGCTATAATAATTTATACTCATCATAAAAATACGGCCTTTCAAACAATCGACCAAGCACCAAAATTCTCTCGTTCCTGCACACCTACATTTGTATAGCATGGAAAGACGATTTTTCGCGCGAGTCTCTGTGGCGCAATTGGTTAGCGCGTTCGGCTGTTAAAAGACTTCGTCGGTCACCGAAAGGTTGGTGGTTCGAGCCCACCCAGGGACGATGTTTTCGTTTTATTGTTTGTTGTTCATCATATTTACACATCATTTCATGATTTACTTAAAGTAAATTTTTCAAACGAGTAAAAGGAAAAGGCTTCACATGAAAGCAAATAATTTACTGGCGAAAAGCACATATATATCTATTTTAATTTATAAAGACTGTATTAGAAAATTCGCCTTGATGACACTGCAAAAAAATACGGTAGACAATAAACAATTAGTTAATTTGAGATTTTTTTCAGCATTCATTGCTATCGCGAACCATAATAGGCTATGCTCTGCTGGGGACACCGGGGACATTATGACGTAACTCCAGCTATATGCCATGATATCCAGCTATATAAGGGCCGTTGAAAATGTTTTATAATGTAATAAAAGATACGTTATAACTTGAAGAAGAATGAAGTCTACGCGCTGGAATAGAAAATGTCCAGTTGAAAATTTGTAAATGCTACTCACTAGTTAACAGCCAAGTATAACCTCATTAATGATCAAACGAGTTTTTGTTATAACTATTTTACGTGAATGGCAATTACGACACACGAGTCACAAATAAGGCATAATTGTTTAACTGGAGTGTTGACAACATTAGATCTTCTACGATGTTCGCTTTTCTGGCGTATCCATATAAGGCAACCAGCGGATATCCGATTCGCGGATCGACATTTCGACAACGAAGGTCGCAAAGGTCAATAGAGCGAGAGAAAAGAATTTCAATGAAAGTCGATGGCACGAGTCCGTCCGTTTTCTCTCGTTTTTATCGTTGATTATGCCTCCTTATACGGAATCTACAGTTCGAGAGTAGAAACTCTTGCCTAATGCCCAGTCCAACAATATACTTAACAACCGTTCAAATTCGGCCCAATAGAAATGGATGGAACCAATGGCTGTAATCCGAAGTAGCCTATTTCTTCTTTCACAACAAACAAAATTGTTTTTATTGTATCCAACAAAAGAAGAATGATGAAGAACACTCTGTATTTTGATACAAAAATCGTTCTTTTGCTCAAAAATACCAGCGCCATACAACACAAAGTAGAACATTTTTTTGTGATATCATAATTTGCAGTTTCAAAAAGTCATATTACTGAAAATAAAGATCAATTTAGCCACCTATAGACCCACTGTGATAAATCAGTTTTGCACAGTTTTACACATTCAATCGTGAAAATACGGTATAAGTATAATCATTTTAACAACATCGCTTTGTTTTTATGCACTTTCAAATTCGCTTTTCAGTGTCTACATTGACAAATTAGAAGTAAATTTAGTTTAAATTTGTCTTGCTGTGACTCCAAAAATAAACTAGGACTTTTCGCTAGTCAGAAAATCGAACAAAATTCTGTTTGTTCAACTATTGCCGAATTACAAGCCAAATATAGACAGGCCGTCTATTATTTCACTGGATACATTGGGGAGATCTTTCATAAATGATGACATCATAGTTGATTTACTGCCCTTGTACAGTTGATATTCCTTATTCGGACCTAAAATTATACTATCTGAGGTATATAATAAATGCCACTGATGTAAATGGTGGTGCAAATCATCTTCCCTTTTTTATCATTTTCCCCTGAAGATATTAGTTATCTTTGGACTACAGAAGACGAAAGTTAATTGCGTCCTTACCATATAAGGCATTCAACGGAAATCCGGTTTGTCGCCGACCTGTCACAAATCATGATCACAAAATGCAATAAAGTTGAAAACGGACAAATCAATATTTATGGTGATCTAGTTTACTTTGACGGCACAGTTTAGTTTCCATATATGGAATGATCAATTTTGAATATCACGCTAAAACAAATATCGGTCAGGTTTAACGGACATTAGGTGTAGGCCTGTGCCTCACAATACTCATGGTAAAAACGAGGGAGCATAATATGCTTTGTCTCACCTAAGATAATAATGACACAAGGGATAGCTTTTTTCAATTTCCAATATCAAGTAACACACTTCATAACAAAGAAACTGAGGTTATATTTTAAAACGTAGCTTCTGACAAAGACGTAGCGCGTGGTTCGTCTGGTAGAATTATGTCAATAGTCATTAACACGCCCCTGAAACGCCAGCCTGTCATCATTCATTCAAAGAATATTAAATTAAATTTCGGAAACGTTTATTCACTTCCAGGTTTATAACGCGTGATCATAATGAAATCTTGTGATTCAACGTAGAAAGTATACATGTCATTATGTAATATAACTTAATTTCAAATTTGTCATTCGAGGAAGGAAATATGACCGACTTTTTAGTCATTATCATTACATAGCAAATCCCCTGATTGTAGTTTTTCCAAAATATTCCCGCATCACGAGTTTATCACACACACACAAAACCTATTCAACCAACATTTGTTTATTCAAAGTTGCATACAATGTATATGAAAAATACTAAACCATATGTATTTTTACAAAAGAAAGTGGTGTGAAAAGATCAGTTGAAAATGACGATACTACACGTAGAATTACTGTATAAATGTGTCAAAGGAAGCGCCTTGATCGCACACCACTGAAATTTCCATTAAGACGCGTCGTTAAACTGTAAAATGCCTTGTACTGCAGATGCCAAGAATGCAAGTTTTGTAATGAAATAAAAAGCATCATGTTTTTTCAAATTATGGAATTTCATTCAAAATTATTGGTCTCCTGAATACTTCCCCAGTAACATAGTCACAAGGTTTTCTTCATATCTTACAAATGAGATATTCCGTTATCAAATGGCGAAACGGGGAATAGCTCTACAAAGTATACTGCGATTCTGATGTTTAGTAAAAAAATCTTAAGTAAAAAAAAGGCTCGAAAAATGAAGAAAAAAACCCTAATTTGAAAAATTACAATAAAATTTGAATAACAGAAGCAAAGATATATGAAACATGAATAAATGAAATTTTCTGTTCCATATGGTTCCGATGATTATTTCCACTGGATAATCAAATTTTAACAGTAATCGTGCATTGTGTCTTTATTGATGGTAAATTCGTCCTGGGGTTCATTTGTATGAATATTACTGGCACACAACGGAGATCTACTTATCTTCAATACAAGAAAAATAGCAAACAAAGTCATGTAATACGGACTTGACAGCGAGTGCGAGGTTTAAAAGCTATTGACCGATTACAATGGACATGCTATTACAACTCAAATATAACTTTTGTCAAGTAGCATGTGATACTGAACAGCAATAGGATTAATGTATGAATATGATACACATAAATTGTGGTAAAATGAACTGAAGTAATATATGTGAAACATAAAATATGCACCATGCATGGATTGATTGTTAATTAACAATATAAAAAATGCAGCAAATGACTCATATATGCAAGTTACTGAATTTAGTGGCTATTCCTGATTTATTATGCGCAGCCAGAGAAGTATGAACAACAGATTTTCTGCGACACGATCTCCATAAAGAGTCCACTACTCACAGTTGTTCATTATTATTCATACTTCGCACTGATACAGGTACATAGTTTTGTCTGATAGCGAGGTTCCGCTGATTGGTTATTCTCTGTAAATCAAAACCCATAAAAGTGCCGTATTTAACGAACATACGGCAAAATATAATCGCCGGCAAGGGATACGAAAGGTGGAGACAGACCGAAACAAACTATGAACACTCCCGGGGGAAGTTTCTTAGGTGCGAGTGGTACAAAGTGATTACTCAATAACTTCCGGAATTTCTTGCCTCGAGCAGTTTAGGCCGGTAATGACCGGCTTGGGTAACGCGCACCGGGTAGACGAGCTAAAAAATACCCGTTATTCTTTCATGTTGTCGTTCGGTTCAGCATACCAAATTGTATTCAAATTCAGAAGGGTTAACCTACGGGTATTCTTAACAAATAATAAGGAAGTTCTTTGCTACTTTATGATATAAGAAAATTATACAGAGTTAAGTATGTATCAAAGTTCTGGTCAAGTTCCCCCTTGCATCCATGTTAATGTAGTGGAACAATATCACAGTTTTCAAAACGCCCTTTGTTGATTTTACATTCCTGGGTCACATAATGATGACTCTTGTCAGAAATACTCGTCGATGGTACGTGACTTATCTCATATCCAGGCAATGGACTATTTATGTTGCTCTACAATTATTATATTATTTCAAACTGGTGGCGATGAGTTGTCATTATTCACAAGAACTAAATGAAGTAGAATAAAATGTTTAGGTTCTACCATTTGCTGTGGCGGAATGAGAATTCACCACTTAAAGCTTTGGGTTGCTCCAGAATCGGATATCGAGCTGCGACTACAGAAATTTTGTGGTATTATGTATAGGATCACTACACCACAGTCGATATTAATTCTGTCATTTCGTTGGCTTCATTTTCCCCAATCACTTCTTTTTGCAAGGCTTCAACTTCTTTTGGCGATAATGGTACTTCCGCAATACATTCTTCGTTTCGAATCCCAAGAATTCGTTCGTGAACACAACTTGCAGTTAGCCTTGCTTCAGGCTCAGAGTCCCAACATTCGGTCATTGTGTCGATGTACTTGGCAAGTCCCTAAATAAAAATAAGTTCAGGGTTATAATGTCCATTTCATACAGGTATGCCAAACATAAATATGATTAGTGACAATTAGCAGTGTATTCACACCCTTACAGTTGTTGAGGCGCAGGAACATCAGAAATCGCTGAATGATATTTTAAGACTGATTATATCAACAAATTATGTATACGTAGTACGATAGTCACGCCATATCACAGTGTGTTCATTGGAATGTATGACACAAATAGCATCAGACTATGAGTCGACAAATTAACAAGTTCATTAGATTCGAAGTTTTACACGTAGGCAAATGGCACAAGGTTTTTCACCCTATTCGCGAGGATGTTCACGCCCCAAGGCTTGAGTCACAACTCACAAGCTTTCTACATCATCCCTCTATAGACACCTAGCGGATGGTGACGACGATGACTATATAAATATAAATTTATTCCTTCCATATATTTATTTATTCAACTCATAAATATATTTTATATATATATATATATATATATATTCAAATCCATTGAATAACACAGCACAGATTCAAACATTTTACAGCTGTCATTTCCCTTTTGTTTTGTTTATATATTAAACTAGAATACAATCATGCCTGGACGGGGCGACATGCCTCACCCCAATCCATTATCGAAGCGATTTCAGAGACTCATCATCAATTCCAAAATAAATTATCATCTTTGAATAATGAGAAAGTGAAGAATAAATGTGAATGAATCTCACCGTATGCGCTCTCCATTCCGGCCTGATTTCTGGTCTCAGTTTTGATCGACAAACCAATAGTAATATTTGTTCTTTGGAAGGATGGTCTGTGATTCTGTCTCCAAATGGAGGCTGGTAGGGCCGAAGCATACCTGCAGCAATATTTTAAGACATTTGATCATCTATACCACCACACACCAGTCTATGGAGTATGCAACATGGAATGGAAAACAAAATTTTACATCTCGCATGACAAAGACATGACCCCGAAATTGCATTAGGTTTTCCCAAGTGGACACAATTTTCCTTTCACCACAGTACAGCTAGATTACAACAATTTGTATTTTTGTGTTGTGTTCATTTTCTCATAGGAAGCAAAATGATCATTTAAAATTCAACGTACGGCGAAAATGGATGTCATCCATCTGTTTATTTTCATCGATATCGATATATAATATATTACACATTCAGCCACAGTTTATGTCACAAAATTTTCAACAGAATGACATACCATCAATGACATCACATCTCGTTGCAAGTTCCCACATGACAAGAGAAAAAGCGTACATATCCACCCTCTTAAACATTTCAATATCAGCGAGATTCACCAATTTTTCCAGTAGTTCTGGAGCCATATAACGAGAAGTTCCGACTTGACCTGGGAAGACAATGAAAATATTTCTTTTAATCTTAGGCATTGTATTATTGGAACTGTTAACTGACGTAACATCACTGTTTTCTTTCGGATACCTATTTCAATATCATTCAACCTCAGAAAAGGCTCCTGAAGAGTAGGCATTGGTACGTATGCAACTGAAAGAATCTTTGGACTTAAGCTATTAAATTCATAACACCTTGCGTGATGCGGCGCTTCCAATACTGTTAATACCAGCGTGTTAACCTCAGTTTAACTAAAGAGTCTTCCAACTTCGTACCATACTTTACATGATTATACATTCATAAACAAATATTATTTCGTCAAAGAATATTCGATACAAAATGGTCTATTCAGGGAAGATATACAAAAAAAAGCAAGGGAAGTTTCTGAAAATTCAATATAAAAAGTTGCGAAAATTGCACAATTCCAACCTGCGTTGGCCAGTTCGTCTCGGCTCAAACTTGGATCTAGTTTCAATGACAATCCGAAGTCTGCCAGAACACATGATACGCCATCGTCTTTAACAAGTATGTTGCAACTTTTGACATCTCTGTGAGCAACGGGGAACTTCTCATGGCCGTCCAAATCGTGCTCTTCATGTAAATAAGCTAGCCCTGAAGAGAGAAAAGTATATCGATATTTTGACATACTAGGAGAGTGATCTCATCTACAGATAAGAAGCTTGTAATTGCTTGTAATAAGGAATGGTGATATTCTAGAAAAAGTAGTGTCCTTGGGAGTAAAATGGATATAATTTTGATTCAATCGTTTATTTAGTACAAGTGAGTCATATATCCTCAGGAACTCGACTGTATTAGAAGCATGTTTTGATGTTTGAATTTCCTAATCACCCAGTGTGAGTCGGATGAATTTAGTCAATTGGCCCAACTTTGATCAAGCCCATTACATGAACTGTTGTTTACTGTAGGGTGGTTCCTAAATCGAGTGGATTTTTGCATTGCCTGTGGTCCATTGACTTAAACTTAAGATTTATTGTTAGATGATTTGACTTGATATGCCACATCAAACTGGAGGACTTAATTCAATTGCTCGATGTGGTAAAGGGTTTGGATAGTCTCAATGTGAAAAATTATGTTACACATGGTATATGTTAGGTTAGCTCGGGGTACTCGGGGCAAATTATGAAAAATTTTGCAAATTATTTACATCTTGAAACAATCTACTTCAAGCAAGTGTTTGGGAGATTAGAGTCTGGAGTTTACTCGTTCTATTTTATCGAAACGATGATACTAGAACTAGACAATATGACTTGCACGTGAGTCAAATGAACTAGTAACAACAATGTTTTATACGTTTTATGACAATACATATATATATTAAGTGTAAGAGCCCTTCAACGAAGCCGGACACAATATGTCTTGGGCTGCTGATAAAACGCTAAATTACCCCTTGCAATCGATGCCGACATATCACAAAACTCGTTCCAATTCAGTGAATTGTTTCTTAGAAATTCTTGAAGATTTCCTTTCGAATAATACGCCGTTATCAACCAGTACTGCAATCGCCCACGAGATGAATGTTGCTCTGATGCATAATATTCAATAATATTTTCGTGTTTCATCCATCTGAATTGATAAGAAGAACATATTAAAATACACTATTATCGGACTATCTAGAAATTGTTTGAAGCACAACGGCGTTTATTTTGCATGACAGATCGTATATACTTTTCGCAACTAGTAAACAGATAGCTTACTAACATTTGCCAAAAATGAAAGTTACAAAGTATTGCAGGTAAGTTTATCAACAATTAACACCATACCGCTTGGCAAACTCATAAAACACATCGCAAAAAATTAATTATTAAAGATACACGGCTCCTCGCATACACGGCTAGATATAAAAATGCTTAATACAAAACGTTTAAAATTATTATATTCGAAAAGAAATACGTATTACATTGCTCACCATTACCTACACTGATAACAGAAATAGCAATGGTTTATTTCCTTAGCAACAAATTTAGTTTGACGATGACCAAATAATCAGTGTGCCAGTAATTTTTTTTTTATTACCGGTATGTTACCGCGTATCGATAGTGAGGTTAAGGGTGAAGCAAAAACCTCCACATTTTGAATTTTTACTATGGCAATGCTGTTGCAGTTATTCACCTAGTTCAAATAAATTTATGTTGTTAAGGAACTGCTATTTTGACTTTAGTTTATTAGTGATTCCAATAACATGTGATTTTTTATTCAGTTTTATGAAAAACTTTGATGTATAAATATGACTTGAACGGGTAAACACCGTGCATTTATTGTGGAATGTTTTCTCACTCACAGAGAATCTGTAACTGAAAATGTTTTTGCTAATGATGTTCTGACTACCACGCAGTCACGAAGCTCATTTCCATGTATCTGGTTTTGTCAATGGTCGAACTTTTCGGTACTGGACAGAAAGTAGCCCTAGAGAGAGTTTTGCAGATTGAACTCCTTACTTTTTTAGGAGGAAAAGGCGGTTTTGCAAGGACCTATTTTAATTAACTAATTTGATTTCTTTGCATGGTGATATGAGAATGCCAGCACGATCGCCTGACCTTCCACCTTGTGACTATTTTCTGTGGGGATATGATAAGAGTGAGATGTACAAGCACCTACCAAGACCAACAACTATTGATGTACTAGATTCTAGAAGATGCTATCTGTAACACAATAAATGAAATTCCACGGGAAATGATTCAGAGGATAATGGAAAACTTTATAGGATAGATATACAAAAATATATTGCAGCTGTATCGCGCGATCTTGAAGATGTTGTTTTCAAAAGGTAGTTTACATGGGAAACAAATGCCTTCCTAAGTATGTAATAAAAATTTAACAATGGCTATCTATTCTTGTCTATTTTTTCCAAAAATGGAATGCGGGAGTCGTTTTTGCCTCAGCCTACAAGTATGCAAAGACAGTTTTCAAATACTGATAAAAGTCAATTAAACGAGGTTAATTTTTACCTTTCCGAAAGAATCTCTTTCTCCTGTCTCCAAGCACCGTAGTTAGGAAGTCTGAATACTTTGACAGAAATAACTTTGCTTGTTTGATTATCCTGCTGTAACTTCGCTTTCCAAACTTCTGCAAATCTTCCTCGACCTATAAAGGGCAGACAAAAAGTTTAATACTGCAATAGATGCCAATGGATTGTAAAGCAGAGCGAGGTTTCGGTCTTGTTTGATTTCGTAATGTTACGTGGGAACGAATAACCAGAATGCTTTCAGATTTTTTGTAGGCTCGTGCGACGAAATCTAAATGATTGTTCATGTACATACGTACAATATATATCAATAAATCTAGACTTAGTGACTAAGTGCGTCACTTAAATCTAGCTATAATTGGATTAACTCTCGAAATCTATTTTTAAGAACAATTACAGAAAGAATCTGCAATATTATGCTTAGCACATTTCAAAAAATTTAGAGGCCGGGAGAGGAAAAGTTAGTCTGTTTAAAGTCAATATTATGCGTACCTATTATTTTGCTCTTTTCAATAGGCAAATGTTGATCGTTTTGGTTGAGAGCATTTCCTTTCGATCCTCGACTATAGTGTGAACTTACGCTGTTTGAATACCTATAATAGAAATGGTTGTTTTGATCATAATAGAATGAAAGCATATAGCAAGCATCTGACTGAAACTTTTAAAATAGTATTCAACTCAAATATCATAAATCCTAGTTTTCTCCAAATGCATCGAAATAGTAATATGCCAGTCACAAATTACCTGGCAATACGGTAATACTCAGTACAGTATATACATATACATTTTCAGTCTGATATTTATTATAAAATGAACCAGTTGCGGAAAGGCAAGTTTGAGTACACTGTGTTGCGGGTTCCAATACTTCGACCCAGGGCTATTCAACTGGGCATACGGGTATACATACCAAGTCAGATACCGGATATACAAATAACAAATGGTATACAAGGATTTAAAGCTATGGCCTGGGCCTAATATACTACAGCTCGTTTTGTGCTTTTGAAAAAGATGCGCGCAGTTGACGTTCAACACTAATACTAATTCATAAGTACAGTGTTAGTCTGTCCACGACCACAAACCAGAGTAAGACTTCTGGCATGACTTCACGAAACAACTTTTTACTATATGATATGAAGTAAACTTTTTTCATTTGTGGGGTATACAAAGAGGAAAATTGGAAAAGATGTAACACGTAGTAAAAAGTTGAAGTCTACCGCTCAAAACACAATGTTGATTGCAAATAGTGAAGCTAAATTAACACAATGTCAAATGAAATTAAGCTCCAACAACTTACTTGTAGGTTGAGCAGCTATGTTTTCCCATTTCATCCCATGCACTTTCTAATAAGCTTGAACTATCGGCTGAAAATCGACTTTGACCCGCGCCAGCCATTGCCTGCTTCTCCTTTTCGTCACTTAGTTTCCTTCGTCGAACGACAATCAGTCGAAATAGCAGGATAATGGCGACCACTAGGACAACACCAACCGCTATACCGGATGCGAGAGTAGCCGTGATGTCAGCATCTTTTTCTTCTTCTGAACAAAATGAATGCTCAACAAAAAGAGTATCAGGATGACACGGACAAGACGCGATAACTTAATTCTTAAATGATACAAAATCGTTGAGTTTCACACAATTTTGCCACAGATCTCACAAAGAATCTTCAGAATAGTAAAAACGATACAGAGAATTTCTTTAGCGTCAACGTATTTTAAGCATTTTGCACAGAAACGTTGGCGGTATACAAGGTATATTATTCGGGAGAATTAAGGTCTGCGGTGATCTTAACAGCATTTAGTACTCTCGACTGTATTGCATAACTACCATCGCATAGGTACATGATTAATTATGTTTGTCAAACTGAATATAGTCATACAAAACGTGGAACATGGACAGACCCGACAATAGGTTGTGTTAACGCCACTGCCTTAATGGAGATGTGCTATGGATTTGTTGATACTTTACAAACTTACTCGCATCAGTCGGAGGTTCTATCTTCATTAAAACAATGTTGGAATTACAATTATCAGACTGACACGTACAGCTAACTGTGCTGAAATTCTCTTCAGCAATATAGTTTGGTTCACGAGACTGAATACAAGTAGGCCCCAGATCCTCTTCGCCGTACACAGATGCAATATTTGTCTGAATGTACATGAATATATTTATACATATATTTAACATTGATACAGAACCCTTGTCAGATTATACAATAAGGCGTTTCATATAAGGCGCAATTACCAAATTAATTTTCAAACTTAAGGGCCGAACTGTTAAGTAACAATTTTAGCAACAAATAAATTCTTAAAATAAATATCCTATTCGTTTTCAACCGAAAAATGATGTGAAAAAATGATTAATAAAACATTTGCTGAGGAGTTGATATTTTTTTTTAGAAAATCGGGACTTGCATCCCATACACCTATTCTTATTATTCGTTGACTCACTAAATCCATCTGCCCAGTGGATATCCACGAATTGAATAAGCTAAGTTCACTTTACCTCGTTCATGCACATTGTGAACGCTGTGTCTTGCTGATTAGGTTTCAAGGAAACAGTAAGAAGGCATGTTCCTTCACATGTATCTGTCTGTTCACATTTTTGTGTGTAGCAGTGCGTCACGTTGCATTGTGCGTCGGATTCTTCACAAGATAGACATCCCATTGATACAGTCATATACGGCAAAGAAAATAAAATCAGGACAGACAATATGCCAACATTAAGCTTTATATGTTTACCCATGTCCGTAGTAATAAACTGCTAAATGGAAAGTGATAGAGTTATATTATTAAGTAAAATCCAAAAATAAATTTGATGGGCAAATGTTGAATGAGAAATAAATTGTTTTAAGATGTTCGAGTAGGTGGCCGTACATTTGATCCCATACATTTGTACCCGTTGCATCCGCGGGTTCAGTCTATATGAGGGTGCTAAAATCCATGGGTTAGGGTTAGTATGGGTTCAAATATTCGTAAAAAAATTCCATAGGTTCAATTGTCGTGGGTTCAAATATAATGGAACCGTTCGAGTAGTTTGTTTGAACTTGGAAAAAGTTCATTTTATTCGGTGTAGATATTTAGAAGATCGAAACTATCGTTTTGCTGTAAATCACGATACATTTTTTGAATTGAAATTTAGCATATATATAACGGTTTCGTTGTAAAATAAGTCCGTTCAGAACATTCGATCTTATTTTCAATGATATTTTTCCGTTGTACTATTCGCATAAGGACAAATTGCGAGATTTCTGTCTTCGGGGCAATCAGATCGGGTAGAATAATACAGGGGCCCTCTTTTTAATTAATAAATCTTGCTAAAATGTTATCACTCATTTGGAAAAATACAAAATTTCCCTTAATAAATATCGAAAAACAACCACAGGAACTGCTTTTTAACTTCCGAACGTGTTAAAGTATATTCCCCACGTAATAAAGTAAACACATTTTCATAAAGTCGTCCAGATATTGCTATTCTAACTGTATTTTTCATAAAAATCGGCGTGTTTGAAGAACTAACAACGACTTAAGTTGTACTCGTGTTGAGCGAAAGAATACTAAATCAAAACCAACTAGATTTATATTGAATATGTTGATTCTCCTGAAACAGAAAATGTTTATTCATCAATTATTGGATAAACCAACGATGGGATTCGATTCGAAACCCGTCTTCCTAGCTGAGTTCTATACTCTATGCAATTGTCCGCACTCAGATAAATAATTGGAGCATTTTTTCAAGTAAGGATAGTATCCACATAACTGTTTGAAATAGTATTCCAAATATCTTATTACCTATGCCATTTTGTGATACGCGAATGGCAACCATTAACAGATCAAAATCTGGCGTTGTACGAAAAATTTCAACTTTCGTTTAGAAAAAGTAATCAGTAACAATCAATATATATTAGAAGGTTCCATTACATTTGAACCCACGTACATTTGAACCCACAATAATTGCAACTGCTTACTATTACACCTATGGAATTTTTTTTTACGGATGTTTGAACCCATACTAACCCTAACCCATGGATTTTAGCACCCACATATAGATTGAACCCGCGGATATACGGGTGCAAATGTATGGGTTGAAATGTACGGTCACCATATTAAAATAATAAAAAGAACATGCCAAATGTTTAGTTTTTGAAATTGTATCTTATTTTGTATAGAAAGCAGTAACCAATCGGATTTTAACAGCATTAACGGGTGGTCCGATGCATCAATTTCGAGTTTGTGTTCTTATCTTAGCTTTCAAGATTATGAGCGTGAGTTCAGCTTAAGATTCCAACGAATGGAACAGTTAGTTTATTATAGACAGGTTTTTTCGTCATTATGTTCAGGTGCTGACCAGGTTTGAATATTCTGCATAATGAAATGCGTTGTCTGATAGAGTTTTTTTTAATTTTTAATTACCTAGGATTATCTGTTTACTTTCAGAAGAAACCGTATTTATTTGGAGTTTCGACACGTTTCAATATCCAATAACTTTTAATCTGTCTCGATATCGCGAAGTTGAATTCTCAGCTCAATACAAAATGTTCGAAGTTTTGTGTTGAATTATGCTTGGATGTCATAACCTATTGTAAACAAGTGCGGTAAGATTTTATGAGTATTCTCTTAGTGGCATTAGATAAGATCAAAACTTGAATTTGTGTTTATTCGGGTGCAGTTTGATATTTATTCTCAAAGTTTCAAAATGGTACATCCAATGTAAACTTTACTTGCAGCATAGGTTAATTACAGTGGCCTTGTAAAAGGGTTTCAGTGCCGTAACATCCGACGTCTAAATTCCCTGGGGTGGCATTCAATGGACTTCAAGAATTATTACCGGAATGGCATACTGCACACTTATTCATCACTTTTATGTTATAATTTTCTTTAACAACAAGGTACCTTAAAGTTACTGAATACTGTACATTGTAATTATTTTTAGTCAGTAAATGTTTCCGCGCAGTTCATGGATGGAAATATGTTTGATTATAAGGTATTGTCTGAAATTTGTTTCACGCGTAACTGATTTACGGGCTCCTGTAATTTTTAATATTGTTAACTTTACGTGAATATTAGGATAATATCCAGTAAACTTTCACTTCGGTTAATTAAAATATGATTATATGTAATGGAGATTTTGAAAAAGTTTTGAATTCAGCGAAATCAATTTAATCTCGCAAATATTTCGTACGCGGGAACACTGCGAAAATCGATGCGATCCCGTACGAATGCCCGAAGCATTAGTCGGCTGACGCGACTGAATCGGAAGCAAAGTCGGACTAAGCGTAATTACAACGGTACTCGTACTCACTTAATTTCAATCCAAATTTACGCATTTGAACTTCTTAATTTTGCTGAAATATGGAACTCTCGCATGATTAAGCGGACTGCTGCTCTTTACTCAAATAATGCTATTATTGAAACACTCACAGCTTCCAACGTAAGTCGCCAGAAAGTTAGGGAGTGCCCAACAAACATTTCCAAGTTTAGGAATCACTCTACTGTACTTTCACTGTAGTACTTGTTCGATGTTTACTGAAAGCGACCTCACTAGATTTGTATCGTCAGCAACATTCATGTAACCATATCCTATTTCCAGGAAGTAATAAATTGTTCGCATATTCGATTACCCGTATCGTGGTGATTTCATGGCAAAAAGGGTCCCATTTGACAGAAAGATTATAAGAATTTGCCAATCACAAAAGTGGCATTGTTGTAAGCTAAACTCTTCGCTATTCTTCTGATTGAAAAGAAACGACATTCAAACTGGAAAGGGTGAAAACCAGAAATACGTACATACAATTTATGAATATTTCATACAAAGCTTCCGCCACGAATGTAAAAATGTGAGATTTAGGAAAAACACCCCGCCACGTTTTAATATAAAAAAATTAGTAATTATCGAGTTAGGAATGCTTTGAAAATTTGAATTCCCAGCCCAATATGAAAGCCTAACCCTGATCCAGAATGGATAATTAATAATTTCCCTATTTTAAACGTCGGCGGATTTTTATTTTGCGGGAGCTTTGTACAAACAATCCCGAATTATTAACTGCCTTAAATTAAGACCTTTCGACTACCAAACCCCAGATCAACAACTTGAAGTACCCTATAAAGTTCTGAATGTAATAAATCGGCCACGATACATGCGTTTCGGCGTTTTTATTTTCCAGAACTCATCTTATTCTGATTACACTATTTTCTCAAGCTTGTGCAAATACTACAGAAATCGATAAATTTGTTTATGCTTTTATGCCTTGACAATATGATTTTACAACAACATGAACGAACAGAACGCCTACTCGACTACAATTCGTCACTGAGCGACGAAAGTCGATACGCTCGTTTACTGTTCACTGAGAGCGACCCACTTCGCTTTGTCGATGATGGTTGGGAGAAAGTGATGTTTGGTTACGCTTCGAGAAACCCGAGTTACGCGTTCGCATACAGCCCCAGAACACAGTATAAGGGCTAATTGTTGAACCCAATTAATTAAGATCAGGGTTTAGGCTAAGCTCAAAACGTTGAGTCTGATTTGTTTAAATATATTAGCGTAAGTTGGAATAATATCCTGACATATTGACACCATTTTCTCATTAAAATTCTAAACCATCTCGCAATAAGTTTCATTGTGTGTTTTAGGGAGTGTATTGGTTAATATATATTAAAATCTGAAATTTAAATTTGATAATAGGAAGTACACAAAATGAAAAACGCGTAACCTCTCTAAACGAAAACTACAAAACACAACAGGCTATTAGCCATGACCGAGATTTGAATAAAATACACGGAAACTATATACAATATAGAACATTTCGTATTTCCAATAAATTTGAAATATGCCGCCGTTACGAGTATACCTCACCAACTCCGACTCAAAGGAGAAAGACTAGAGTTGCTTCACTATACTTGATACAGATATGCAGTTAGAACCCTATTTCTATTTTATTAACCAGGATCAGGGGTTTACAAACATTGTATTCACAGCATTGACACGGCCTCAAAACTGCGTGTTTGTGAGTTGGTATTGGAAAATGTTTCGTACATCTGTAAGTCCAGTTCTCACTCTGTCATCAAGGTAAACACGCCGTAGGTGCGCCGATTACCTTCTAAAATTTAGTTACTCATTAAATTCAACCCATAGCATCGTGAGGCGTTCGTCATTCATATGCGTTATATCATAAGATCAGTAATAAGTTAGTCGCTTGTATATTACCCAAGGAGGATGGAGTGAGAGATAATAGTCAAATAGTTGAGAAAAGTTTTTTTACAAGGCGAAAATATAATGCATAGACACCCACGGTATTTATTCTAATAGATCAAAAAGTAGAAAAAATGCATATGACGTTTATTTTGGATAAAAAAAATAATAAAAATATAGTTCGTTGCCTGTCACAGTCGGAAGGAAATACAGACATATATCGACTTCAATCCACTCCAGCAGTGAGTAAGTCGCGCCCATCCCACATATCTGTTTATCTAAATTCACCTAAATATATACTCCGTTTTTTTAATCCATATCAAATATCAAGGGTATGCGCGAGTGAGTCATAAATGATCCTATCTTTAAGCATTGGCACCCGTGCATATACGAATAGAATTGTAGAACTCAATAGAATGTATTTTTTGTACATTTAATAATGTCTGAGTTTTATAATTCCAGATACTGACTACTTTGTATGATTTTGTAAGAAATAATCTTGCTTTCGACTACACTGTACGAACTAATCGAGTCAAGCATAGATGTCACAAACTACATATGACTACGATTTTCAGTCAACGCCTCCCGATGTTTTGATAGTTAAAGATGGACTGAAAATATGGTGCCCCATTATCGGTATATTTTTGACATCATGTGCGTGCTATGTTATGATTTCTCTGATTGTTCATTTTGTGACATCACGAACCAAAGCGAAAACACTAAAATTGAGGCAAGCGAGGGAACAAGGTTCAAGGCGAAAAAAATCGAAATCAAGAGGAGCAGGTATACACACGAACTTCTGATCTTTCCACGTTTTTCTATCGCCTATTATATTATTTTAGTTTTGTCCAATCCTCTACAGTTTTGTTTGCACTTTCACCATTCTCTACGTTTTATAAACTAATCTGGAAAATATATATTTACCTTTAGCGAAGTTGAGTGGATGGTTGGGATATTTAAGTCTAAGCGGTTCCATATTCGCCTTTCTCAATTGTGCTGTTGATCACCCGTCGATATTTTTGCGAGAAACGTCTAACAAAACGTGTAAAATCATACAGGCGAGTAACTACATTCTTTGAGAGTTTTCACCATTACCTAAATATCTGGGTGACCGTACATTTGAACCCATGTACATTTGAACCCATGCGTATATCCACGGGTTCAATCTATATGCGGGTGCTAAAACCCATGGGTTAGGGTTAGTATGGGTTTAACTATCCGTGAAACAAAAAAAATTCCATAGGTGCAATAGCATACAGGTGCAATTGTCATGGGTTCAAATGTACGTGGGTTCAAATGTAATGAAACCAAATATCTGAAATCTATAATCGAGAATATACAGTATTATACAAATAAGGTTTATCAGTAAAAATTATTCAAAACATGATTGATTACTCTTTCACACTAAACCGGCCAAGATATAACCTCATATTTATTTAAACCATTGGATCACGTCCAAATGCTGAAATATATCAAATCTACTTGACTGGAATCTATGACGATCCATTCATGCAAATTGATGACTCAGAATTATGTCTCGAACAAATTGTTTTCTTTGCTGATTACAAACTCAAGTTGAACTACAAAATCCACATGATATACAATTTGAATAAGTGAATATTCTAAAATTCATTGATTCTCTCTTGTTTAGAGCTTCAGTTTTTTATTCTATCCATGTGGCGTCACGTGCGTTTATTGCTTCCTTTGGGCTCGTCAACGTGTTTTTTACAGCAGCCCAACTCTTGGTCTTCTACACAGCAAGTATTTGAGATGGACGAGTCTAGCTATTTTGCCCATCTTCTTAGTTTTCACGACAATTGGTAAGCATAAATATCATAGAAATGATAAATGTGTAGGAAATATAGTCCATTTACACTGATTTGTATTTTAATAACCTTAGCTAGTATTTCATCTTGTATGTTTACATTAAATACATCTTGTTTGTTTGAATGACTTCGTTTAAAACATCTCCGTCATTTTATCGTAAAATGGACATATTGCAAGATTGTATGAACAGCTATGTTTCCGTAAGAAGATATTCTTTTCACAGTACTTAACCCAACGTTAAACGAAAGTCCCTTCCATTTTATTTGAAGCAAGCTAAGTTAGACACACCACTTCATTTGTAGTCCCCACGTATATGTGGGATAAAATAAATAAATATTTTCGAAAAGTTCAATTTCGACCGTTACCGTGTGGTGAACTTCAGAGTCGAACTGAATTTTTGGAGCATTCCAATTAAACGTTATTAAAATCGTTCCAAGTTATCACCTTTTGATCAAATATATATGCTGTCGAAAGTCAATATCAATATTTGACTATTAGGGTTTATGATCTTTATTTTCTAGGTATGATCACAACACTCGCATTATACACATATCAAACATCTTCAATTGGTTGCATTGAAACTTCAGGGAATAAATCGCCGACTATTATTCTATATGTCGGTGCACTATGCATGCAGGCAACTCTCTTAACGTTGTTTGTTTATCCCCTAAAAGAACACGCATCTGATACGGACGACGATTTGTGAGTAGATTTTGTTGAATCATCTTGAACCTCAGTGTTTTTGAACATTTCTTACGAATGTTTGGCAATGGACATAGAAATATGAGAACTATATTGGAATAAAGATAACGTTCACAAATAAGTATCTCCGTGAACGCGTGATAGCTGCCAGTTGTACAAGGACCAAAAAATTTCCGAGTGGGAGAGTTTTAATGAGTCTGCTGACTTTTGTAAAAACAAGAGAAACAAAAGTAGAACCACAAGACGTGTTCAATTTTCAACTTATGTATTATATATGTTTTGTATTGATAATGAACTCAATTCCATAAATCTATTATTGCTGTTTTATAGTAGAAATTGATATATATCCTATAATTGCGTCCGCACGATCACAATCAATAAAATTATATTTACAGACCAGAAAACAAATTGATGATGTCCTTAATTAAACGTGCATTTGTGACAACCGGACTCTGTGTGCTCGCCGACACAACTGCTTTCATAATTATTATGCTTCTCCCAAGCAACGGCCCGAGCATCGTTGTAAACTTAATCAGAGATGGGAATTTGGTCGTAAATGTAATCTGTGTTGTCTGTTCCTTTGTGGACTGGAGAGAGAGACTAGCATCTATTTGCAGAAGTCAGGTAGAAGAGGACACAAACCAATCGGGGCAAATTCGTCTGATTAAATCAGTGAAATCACATTCAAGATCATCAGCATCTGCTTCCTCAGTTAATGAATCCAAGAAAATTTATAACCCCGTTGAGGTAACGACATAATAATTTACAGAAAATTTTTATCGTCAAACTTATCAAAATTTGTACGCCTCTCGAAGAACCTCTCATTCAAAAAAAAGTCCCAAACTAATTCGGTCGAATAAAAATATTCAAATTTGGGATTTCTGTGATGTGCGATAAAAAAAGAAAAAACTTTGCTATGGCAACCGAATATTTAATTTAAAACAAACTAGACAAAAAGGGGAACCAGGTTTATTTTGTATTATTCTCCATGAATTTCATTGTTTTGATATATTTTAAATATATATCACTGATTAAAATTATGAATCGAAATCTAAATCATTCGAAATAATAATAGATATACATATTATAGTCACGCACGAAGCTTTGCATCATTACTATTACACAAAATAATAATTGTCATTCCCGCCTGCAATGGTCGGTTCGAGTTCCATTAATCTCTCAATTAATTATGACAAAGGGTAATAAAATTAAATATGTTTTTGCTTTGTTTCGGATATGACTGTTTCTGACTTAATTATACTTATCAAAACTGTTGACTAATAGGCAGTGGCGGTATTCAGTTTTTATGTTTTAGAATTAGACGGCCGCATCAAGTGCGTAACTTGCATGAAAGATCACGCTAAGCGTTATATTCAGCGTTTCAAATCTTATGTACAGTATTGGCTTGTCATGTTAATGTAACTTACGCAGTGACGCATTAGTAAATATGATGTTTGAGTTGTTCTTATCATTCTAGGTTCTTGTATTGTGTTATAAGTTTATCATGGTTTTCTGAAAGAAGGG
Organism: Styela clava; assembly: GCF_013122585.1. Lineage (NCBI taxonomy): Eukaryota > Metazoa > Chordata > Ascidiacea > Stolidobranchia > Styelidae > Styela > Styela clava. The sequence continues at coordinate 22,870,373 of NW_024102838.1, read as the reverse complement.
AACCTGTTTTTAGTGAGTTCGGCACAAACGAGAAGCTGTTCTTGAAATTTTGAGTATTTTGAGTTGTTCTTATCATCCTAGGTTCTTGTATTGTGTTAAAAGTTCATCATGGTTTTCTGAAAGATGGGAACCTGTTTTTAGTGAGTTTGACACAAACGAGAAGCTGTTCTTAAAATTTTGAGTACCATGCCATCACTGCTTATACCTTTATTCTTGTAGAGATGGTTAATCAAAAATTTGACGCAATATTAGTTAACTTATATATAAGGTTCAGTTTATCGGGCTGAAAGGAGAATTTTAGAGTCAAATCTTGGGATTTTCTACACGTGAAAGTTTTATTCAACAAGTTCAATCAAAAATGAGATTTTATTTTTTAAATTGCCACACTATCAATATCTATTTTGAAAATGCTACCGTTTTATATTTATAAATTTGGCCACTAACGTGTCATCATTAGTATTTACCCCTATTGTTCGAATTTGAGGTAGTACATTTTTATGTACATATACACTATATGACGTATATGTATTCGTGCAATGATAAATTTTCAACGTGTGTCGTTGAGTTCATAAATTCATTTTAAATCAATTTGAAAATGGCAATGAGGTATAAACCAAAAAGTGATCGGATGTGTATATAATTCGCGAAGCTACCAGATCAGATTATAATAATCATAATCACCCCAAAGTTTCCTAACGCTTGTTTCCAAAAAATTCTTTCGTGGGTTTTGACCCCGAAAGCCCTCCTGGCTTCGTCACTGCCATCAGGTGTTTTGCTTTATAGCAAACCGTGAAAAGGGGCAATGTTCTCAATCAAGCTCGAAAATCTGTTTGGACGAGAGGAGTTTCTGAGCTGTTGTATAAATATCAATCGTCACATCATCGTCAGGATGGGCAGGAAATTATTTAAATCGCAATTTTATTTTATCGCAAATATTATCGTATATTTCGAGATTGGCCGCCCCACGGCAATAAATATATGAGGAAATTGTATAGTTGAACAAAATTAAAATTAATGAAATCACAATATTTAATACCTGTGTAGAAAGATAATTGAGTCGAAGTTTAGCTTAAAAACGTCGATGGACTAAATGACACTAGCGCTTAACGATAAACAGTCAGAATTTATAACCGTGCTAAAAAGTGCGTACCGGTATGCTGTGAATAAAGACGTTTTTACACTATGTTTTAAAACTGGGAGCCTAGTTGCTCTTATTTTTGTGCTTGTCAATTACCACCACAGTTTATAGGTAGGTGTAAATACCGTAATGCTTAAAGTCTACATTCTTAGAGCAAATTCATTTATATTGCACATGCCTTATGACTGGTCAGGTCAGAATCTCATTCTCGTTTCTACTCGCGGGGGTGGGGGACGCGTATGGCTCATAGTTCACGATTCCCCCAAGAAAAAAATAATTTAAACATCAGTATTCCAACTTATTTTTTAAAACATTCTGAATCATATCAAAAAGGTTAACATATCGGAAATATCGGTCTTCATTTAGCCGATACCGATACCGAAAATTGGCCGATACCGATACATCTCTAGTAAAAACATGACATCAAAATTTCACCTTGAATCAAAGTGCTTCTGTGCCGAGGTTAAAGTTGTCTCCCCGTCTCCTTAAGATCGCTTCACGGACCCCTAAGCGACCGCGGCCCCCAGTTTGAGACCAATGCTATAGTATAAAACAGCGTTTCCTAAACTTTTTCGGCCACGGAACACTTAGACTTTTTATCTCGCCTCGCTGAACACCAAAAAATGGAAAGCTAAAATTGATAAAGAAAAACGGTGTAATGTAGCGGTTCCCAATGGGTTCGCCGTGACGAGTTGCCAAATGCGCCCGCGAAAACTAACAGAATTGTGTTAAACCGTAAATATATACTACTAGGTTCCATTACATTTGAACCCACGTACATTTGAACCCACGACAATTGCACCTGCATGCCATTGCACCTATGGAATTTTTTTTGGTTTTACGGATATTTGTACCCATACTAACCTAACCCATGGGTTTTAGCACCCGCATATAGATTGAACCCGCGGATATACACTGTAAAAAATTTTTAAGCCAAATCTTTGGCAGCAGTGTATCCATGGCCCATGTTCGCACCACATACAGAGTATCTGTATAGCCACTATCACAGAGTCACCTAATTTTCTAAAAACAAACGTTGTGTACTGGTGAAAAATACACACCCTGTTTTCACATAGTGTTACCTATTTCAAAATACAAGAAGTCTATATCCCGAAAATACATACGCCCTGTAACCTGCTAATACATAAGCTACTTTATTCTCAAAAACAGAGCCTGCGGCCCCATTAACCCTTTACATTACCTGAACCTGCGTAGCATACACATGACAAAAGAAAAACACTACTAATTGTGAATTCAACCAAAAAATTTATTCCAACAATAAATGCAATATATATCTCGTGAATCGAAGCTGTTGTAATGGACTTGTAAAAGATATGCTTTTCTAGGTTGATCTACATACTTGCAGTGTGAATGTGGATTGGCCATAGTAAAATAATTGGGATTCTAATAATTTGTCTTATATTTCATATCGGTGGCTGCTTGTATAAAGCCCTCGTTGGGAGTGAAGGTGTAAAACGTGGGCGTTATTGTAATTGGCAAAATTCAGTGATGAGACAATTATTTTGATTCACTTTGGATAAAAATTACCAAATTCTTAATGTAAAACATAAAAAACTTCACTAAAAGCCAAAACATCCAAAAAATCAAATAAAAACAGTCTTCAATCACTGGCAAAGGCATAGAAACGGTGGTACCAAGTTCATACTAATATAAAAAATTCAGTTCATTATAAGCATGTCAGAATAAAATTCAATTTCTTGAACGAAACTAGTTACCAAAAAATATGAAAAATTTAGAATTACTGAACTTAGTTCAAAATATTATATATTCGAAATGACTGTATTTTAAAAACTAAATGTTCCAATTTAAAATAAATAGGATTTTGATTAATAATAAAACAAACATATTATGTAAATAAATACAAAGCGAAAATATTCAAAAAAGGCCGTTTTTTAAATATTTCTGGCCATTGAGTAGCCATCCCAAATTTATAAAACAATAATATATTGAAACTTTTCATGAAGGGCTATTAATTTGTAAAGCAATATTGACTTTTCAAGGCATTTTTTTTACATACACAGTCTTTTAGATAGTTTCAATGCAAAAATTGATGCTTAAGCTGGATTTCTACATTTTCAAGATAATTTCAAAATCAGATTCAGTTCACATTAACATTAATAAATATTATTCTTCCTTGTGACCTAAATTTGCTAATCAAATATAAGAGAATAAAATAACCAATTGAAGTAAATTGTAAAAATTAGTTTGATAGGCATATCACAATGAAAAACAGGGACCACATAGTAACACCAACATTATTAATAAAGTGAAAAATTGACCAAAAGTAATGTGTAACATGGAGCCTAACCCAAATTACAAGGCATCTGGATTATGGATAAACTGTAGGACAAGAGTTCAAATACATTTAACTGATTTGTGAAAGATAATATCTGGCTATGAATGCCCCACACCCAAGTTGTAATCTTGTCCTTTTAATTTCTCTGTGGGATGTACACCAGATTCTGCAAATAATCTAAAATACAATAAAATAGGTTAGGAAAATAAGTAAAAGAATCAATTTTTGAAATCCCCATTTATCATGAGAGAAAAATTAAATACAGTTAACTTAAACACAGCCACCAACTTTACATTACCGATTTATGCATTGCATATGGGCTTCTTGGCATTAGAATTGCATTGTACCTCAGATTACCTTGGGTAGATTTCATCTGCCTGTGGGGTAACTAGCCTAGCCTATGGATTGATTGGTCCTCGCCACCATGGTTCATGTAATTGCTGGCTGTTTACGACTTCTTCCACCATTAGGTCCATGCATCATAACACAAACAGACATAGTCTGTTGAAAGGGCGAGTGGTCGTGGTTCAGTCGTTTATTCGCTTTCCTGCAAACCCCATCCTCCCGAAGACACATAAAACCATAATTACGTGAGTTAAACAAGAAATGCAACCGCTTGACTGCTGACTTCAGACCTGTCAAACACCATGCATGACCAGACTAAATTGATAGGTTGAATCTCACACACGAACTCGAAGGAAATTGTTTCCATTACCGATAAAGCATTAAGTTACCTGTTAATGTATTCCAAAGGCACTGGTCTGTTCATGCCTCATATGCAGTTTTTGTGTAACGTTATCCTATAACTGCAGCAAAAATAGGCCTGTATCCAAAAGCCCAACATCAGGACAAAAAAAGGCATCTTCATTGTTGATGTGAAAGCAGATTCATCTGAAAACATAAAATTTAAATTAACGTTAACAGAAATGTGCAGAGCACCGGTACCAGTGCCGTAAGTCAACTATGAAAACACAATTTTCATTCAGTTTAATAATTTGACCAAACAACGTGCTGGACGTCAGGACGTGGCCTAACTTAGCCTAGTCTACATCAAAGTTGTAAAGTTAACTTGTTCATATCAATAGAAGACTGATTTTACATAGGGTATTCAGAATAAAAACAGCACAATAATTCAAGCAAGTTATTGGTACCGCACGGTACGTTACTAATTGGTGCTGTAACTGTAAGGTCACTTTAAAGAACTTACCGGTAATAATAGGCCTAGTATCGTACTGTAGTATATTTTGATCATCATCTCACGGTATTGCAGTACCAGTATTTGTCGACTTTTATCCCTCCCATGCCCAGTCAGCAAACAATTCTAACAACATTCTAATAACTGTTGTCTGTGAGTTGACTAACATCATTGATACCTTAACATATGTAGTCATCAATGCTGACATCGCCCGAAACCCAAAGTTGCAAACTCCGTAGTCTCGAGTGCAGTAAAAGGCGGCGAAATTCAAATTTCGTACGCATGCGCAAACCTGCGTGGAAATTATGGCGTAACAATGGACGTTTCCTCGACCCTTGATCCCCGAAAAATTTTTTCTATACTGTACTTTACTATCGCAAAAGTTTGGATGCTTATTTTAAGAGTGTTTAAGAGAGTTGACATAAACTTATTTACATGCTCAAAACCCTTATTTTTATTAAAATATAGAACCACATGCCGCTTACACGTACAGCAATTATACCTCGTTTTAGCATATTCTATCGCAGATTTCCCGGGACTAATTTTGATTATTGAGACAAAACTGCAACTCACCTGAATACATAATGACCATTAAAATACTTCATTTACAACTAAGTTATGAAAAGACAATTAAAAGGCGTTAAATAACACCAAAAACCGAGGCAATGTTTACAACTGTGCTTGAATATCTGTCTGAGCGAACGATGTGTACGAGAAGCTGCAAAATTTCTAATTGTTCCGACAACTTTGACTTTTTACTGATTGATCATTGTTACGGATATAAACAAAAAAGTCGATTGTCGGGGAAACATACATACGCTAAAATAGGGGTCGGCAACCTACGGCCCGCGGAATAAATCAATCCGACCCACGACGCCTCACTTATTCATATTAGCAAAACGGCTGTTTTGAAGATTGTATTCTTTACGTAACAGAATTTATTGTGAGACACCTGTAGACGAAATGGTCACGTGTTCTGAACTAACTTTTACGACAAATGTCTATCGAAGACAAAGATATAAAATACCAGTAATTTCCCTACACTCCCCTGAATTTACACCACCCTCTCTGTTTATACTGTGATTTCCATTTTTATACTGAATCACGTGTGATTGCAATTGCTAATATAGAACTGGGATTATACGCCAGTAAACCACATGATTTACTAAAATTTACAACCAATTTTTTATTATTCAAAAAAGGTCATCGCAAATGCAGAAACCTGAGAACGACAAGATATATATATATATAACACCCCCTATAGTTGAATTACTTTCCCACGATCCCACTACTGCTAGCGGATAATATATTCTACTTAGAAACTATGAAACATATGAAATATATTTTATGTTTATATGATGATTTTACAGAAAAATATGTTTTGCGTGGAAACGTATAAAATTACTACTATGTAAATCAATTTTCCGTAAACTTCTGTTACATTTACATAAAATATGTTTTTACAACAAAAATTTCAATGTTTTGATGACCTTTTTACAAAAAATACTCTGTATTATCAACTTTACATAGATTCATGTATTTTCACAAAGCCGAACTTGTAAAATTTACATAATATTCTATGTCATTGTTAATAACAGAGTGAAATTTGTAATTTTTACATATATCACCCTGTAAACACCATGATATTTTTTACAGTGTACACATTGGTTCAAATGTACATGGGTTCAAATTTACGGTCACCATACTACTACGGTTAAACATACCTGAAATATGATTGAATATTTTACATATTGCAATTATTATAAATGTTTTATTGTTTCCTAATTTAAATGCTGTGTATATGAATCAATAAATTCACCAATTCACAATTTTTTACATGTCTATGTCGTTAACTTTTCATCACGTAGTGTTTGCCTCCAATGTTACCTCTAATGGAGATAAAAGTAGCCTACTGGCGCGGCGGTGTGGCTCAACGGGCTAAGCGTCAGGAATACGCTCGCCACCGCACCTCTAATTACTCTGCGTGGGTTCGCAGGTTCGAATCCCATGCAGGGATGATTATGTTCGAGAAGATTGCTGGACTCCTCGCCGTCGTTGGGTGGTTCACGTAACCGCTGGTCGGTTACGGCTTCCTCCACCGCCAAGTCCATGCTTCCGAAAACAAACAATACAGTAAAACTAATCCCATACCCGACTTGGAATGGTAACCGGACGAGAGGCCGTGGTTCGCCATATGGATAAGCCGTCTTACCTCTCCCCCGGGATAAATATGTAAATCCTATCCTACTTGCTGCAATTTCGCGAGGCAGAGACGGAGGAAGAAGAGTTGACCTTTTGCCTTTATTTTTTAGATCTACTTGTTTGCTTATAACAAAACCAAAAGGATTGCTGTAAACTTGGGGTTACCATATTTTTGTGACCTCAAAGCGGGACGCCTCCAAAGGTCATAGCTGTGTTTTTTTCAACTTTAAATTTACCGATTTTACATTAGGCACACATTTAAAACCATCCCGGCTGTCTTCAGTGACTATATTGTCTTCGAGAGTGCATGTGGTGTCTGTCTAAAAATCGGTTTCAATTCAATAAATATAAAGGACTTTACGTTAAGCGCCTTTTTGGCGTATGGGGCTTGCACGTAACAAATTGTAGCAATTAACCGCTAATAATGTTAGCGGAAAACAACGAAACAAACAAAACCACGCATCCACCTTCAGTAAGTATGCTACGACTGGTACGCCACACAGCAACAACAGTATCGAGAACATGCTAATTGGTAATGTTCATGTATCATGCTGACTGGGTAAACGCCAAAGCGGGACTTTTGGCTGACCGGTCGGGACGCCGGGACGAAACGTTAAAAAGTGAGACTGTCCCGCCTAAAACGGGACGTATGGTAAGTCTATGTAAACTTAACAGTCAAAAAGCTACGCCGACGGTCACAAAATGCCACTACTCTACCTCAGTTAGTCCGCTTTAGGCCGACGATAACGCGATATTGAACGGTCAGTTTGGCGACAACTTCACGATCCCTAGATCATAATGGCGATATTTTTGATTCCTTCTCCACGGAACACTCGGAAGACGCGGAACACAGTTTGGGAAACGCTGGTATAAACTATAGAGGGTCAACATAGAGATACCACTTCTGTGTGACGTCATGGTTCCGAATGAGTAAAGAGGATAGGATTTACATATTTATCCCGGGGGAGAGGTCCATATGGCGAACCACGGCCTCTCGTCCGGTTACTATTCCAAGTCGGGTATGGGATTAGTTATATTGTTTGTTTTCGGGAGCATGGACTTGGTGGTGGAGGAAGCCGTAACCGACCAGCGGTTACGTGAACCACCCATAGGTATGACCTTCTCAGCTTATCCTTTGTCGCCAAATATTTTGACCAAGGTTTTTTGTTGCCCCCAGCTGCGGGCATTTTCAAGTTATTTTGTAACGCTTCGTATATATATATATATATATATGAGAAGGTTAGCACTAAAAAATCACGCTAGCTTTCTTTTCGATGCGATATTTATGTCACAGACTGTGAACTTGTCCTAACACGGTACGATAGCCTGGCACCGGTAACTGCTGAACTGACAGCAGTAGCAATAATATTATTCAGATATTGCTATCTCATTTTTGGTAATTTTGCTTTCAGGCTCGTACCACAGTATTGTAGGCAACTTAGCTCTAATCTATCTACCGGTACATATAGTTCTAATCGTACCATACTTGCACAGGAATCCTTTATTTCAACTTTTGTGAAGATGGAAGACAGTTTGGAGAAGAAAACCAAGTATTTGTGGTATCGATACGTGAGTATTGTTATATATATTATTAATTGATTTAAATATTTTTTCACTATGTCAGCTGGAACACATTGTGCGGTGCCGGGATGCAGCTACTCCTATGTCAAGTCTAAGAAAGCAGGGCTGTGAAAACACTATTTTCTGTTCTTCGGCCCGATATGGCAAAGACTACTGAGAAAAGAAAATCATGACCCTGAACTTATGGATTGGCTAGATACAAACCCGCAATATTTTAACACCAAACGGCCAACGCTGAAATAGATCGCGCTGAGAAAGGCACCGTATTCCCTACTTCCGTACCTCTTTACTCGTGTGGAACGACCTTTGGTCCCGCCAGTGAATTCTCTATTATAATAAAAAGTATAAGTTTATTTCGACTCCATAATCAGCAAAACAATAAAATGAATGGTAAAAATAAATAATTATCATTATAAATAAATAAATAATTATCATTCTCTGTGATGTCACACCGATTTTTTTGGGGGACAGGCAGTTAGCCAGCCTCTGCGCGGCTCGAAGTAGCCACATCCGCACCCGACGGCGGCCGGTTCAATAAAATCAATCAATCAATTTTATTTCGGTCGCTCTGGTATAAAACAAAACAACTTCAAGACAAAGTTAAAAACGCGAAAACCAAACCAAACCAAAAACAGACAAATGACACAATAAAAATACAGGATACAGAATCGGGCAATAACTTTAAATAAATCGATTCAATTATACAAACACTGATCAGAGGATGCACGACTGGTCCTTTTAGATTGAAGTTTTTATTGGATTTCCGATATATGCTATATATTTTTGTTGCATTGCTGTTGTGGCCGCGTTATTCAGTTATTAAATATGCTACGTATGAGCGAGTCAATAACAAAAAAACTCACTAAGAACCGGTATATTTATGACATATGAAAAATCTATTTTTCGTGAAGCGCGGTGCTTCCCCTCAAGACATTAGTGTCAAGTCAACCAAAGTCACTTTGGTGTCAACGCGTCAACGTTGCCCGAAAGGCGAGATATTATTAATATGTTCACAAGAGCCTGAGTTTGTTTCACACATATTTTGGAACTGTCCATTCACACAAGATGTGTATGATTATGTTTATTCTATTGCCTTAAAAATCCATTATTGTGTTTTGAGAAATAATTATATTACGTGTATTTTATTAGATTTGAATCAACAATGTTATTCACAATTGTCAAACTTGGAACGTAATGCCATTATACTATTATTTTGTACTGCCAGACATAAAATTTGGTTGGAGAGAAACTTAGTCATTTTCCAAAATGTTAATCCTAATGTCAACAATGTGATAATGAAAATTAAGAACTCCCTCATAGCAAGAAGGAATATCTGAATATTGAAAAGTGTAGACAAAATCCAAATTTTACAAGAGAACTTGATATTTTATACAATAGCTTCTGATTAGTTTTGCATAGTGATCCTTAGTATTGAAACTAATATATTTTTAATGTTTTCATTATTATAATTAATGCTAATGAATAAATATTGTACTAATGATTAATGTTGAAAATACATACTGGATATACCAATGGACTATTATATGGAAAAATGGACTATTATGGAACAACTACTCTGCTGATGATGTATTTGTTTTGTCACTTGTATGCAATTATTTATTGATATTCCTATATTATTTTATATATTCTTTAATTATTGATTAATCCACATTGTGGAAACATTAAAAAAAAAAAAAAAAAAAAAGATATTATTAATACTGTCACGGTACCGATATCGGTTTAATATGCATAGAATTGATGGACGACGTCAGTTAAAGAAAATAAAATCGCTGAATTTACAGTATCCTGGCACCGGTATTGGTATGGTACTCTAATAGCAAGGATTCCCACTCACGGTAGCGAAACATTCTTTTATTACAGTGCCGTATTAGACTATCGGTCCGGTACCGGCATCCAGCCAGATACAATACCGGAATCAGTTTATCTAAGTCAGTTCGTACTGTACCGGTAGCACATGCAGAATCTCAACATATCCATGACTTACCCTACCGTACCCTTGTGGTTTTGCATCATTACCGGTCCTTATTCCTGACGCACACCTAAAACTGCAAAATGTTGTTTAATATTACCCAAAGACTGAAGCATCAAAGGATAGGATTACCATATACTAATATTTCAGAACTAGCCTCCTTTAATACTTTGCTGAACTGATCTATGATCGATCTATATGAATACGCCCGGTGTTGATTTGGGTAGTATCATCACTGAATCTGCAGAAACAAACAACGAGAAGCCTCGTTCTATCTGGGGATTGACTGCACTAGGTGTTACTGCTGGAGCAGTTGTAGCATTGTGTATTGGTGCCGCTCCATTTATATCACCAGCTCTGCGCAAGGTAAACTTGATTTCAAATTATTGTCATTGATATGGTGTAATTACCTCTGGTTCATTTTTACAAGTTTTCACTGATTCATGTCGAACAAAAATGTTTTTTATGTTTACATTTTAATCGAAAAAATTTATAAAATGCTTCAAAAAAATTGCAGAATTCTACTCTCTTTATACTCTTTCATGCAGTAAATTTCCTAAATGGAAAAACTGCTTATGATGCTTTTTCATAGCAAAAAAACTTTCTTACGTGCATCCAAAATAACTTTTATTTTCATTCAGTTTTGTCTTCCATTCATCCCTGCAACTGAAGCACAAGTAAGAAACGTAATTTCAGCTTTACCCCATCGTGGTGGAAAACTTGCAGATATTGGCAGTGGAGATGGAAGAATTGTAATTTTACCTTTTATTATTTTATATTATGATAGTGTCTTTGAATGTGGTAACTTCCTGTGTATGGGGGATAATTATACAGAGCCTTGTAGTGAGTGAACTTGTAGTAATATAACCTCAGTGAATAATGAAATTTGGATATCATTTGGTGACCCATATGTGCTAATAACTCAACTTTATTTTTCATTACATAGGACTGAATTTAATTTGATAATATTAGTCTGAATAGGTTGTAAACTGTTAGTGTTTAAGTGACTCAGTGGTTAGCTTATTTAGTATTAAAGAGAAACATATTCAACTATCAACCGCTTGAGAGCGTGTAGGAGATTTTGAGAACCAATTGGAAAGAACTTTGAGAGGATTTCTGGGCTCTCACATAGGATAGTTCACAAAATCACTGATCAGTTGCAGTTTTCTTCATTTATCCCCAAGCACATTGTATAGGTTATACCCAACTTGCATAGCGGTTAGTGATTTGTTCTTCCAGATGAATTATTGGTATATCATAATAATGACTGGCTATAATATTTTACAGGTCCTAGAAGCAGCAAGAAATGGCTTCACTGCATCAGGATATGAACTTAATCCATGGCTTGTATTTTATAGCAAGGTATGGAATACTTCATATTCATTAGTTTCATATCTGAATATTACTAAATTCTTCATCTGTTCTAATATTTCTCATGATGTATATTTAGGTGAAAGCTTTTCGTCTTGGATTATCGTCTAAGGCTACATTTGTAAGACGAGACTTATGGAAAACAGATTTTCAGAAATATGAAAATGTTGTCATTTTTGGGGTTGATCAAATGGTTTGTTGCATCTTCAATTTTTCAATTATTTCCTGCTTTATCAATATCTAGTAAAGAGTTTAGCAGTGACACAAGATATGTCAAATTAGGATGATGGGCAAAAATAGGTTAATTTCTTCTTAATAAAAGTTGTCAGGTGACGAATTTGGCAGGCTCAATTGTTGGTGTATAACGGATATTTTTGATAAGATATCTGGACTCATCTCTGACTATTTCAAATAAAAACTTATAGTTACAGCTTCCTCCATGCAAGTACATGTATCTGAAATGAATGCCTGGACCGCGACAGACCCAATTTGGTAACCAAAGTCAATAGTTTTATTTTCTCTCCTCCCAGAATCATAATTAAAAACTCAAAACTTGTTTTGGTTTTTTAATAAGTTAAGGTTTGGTGATTGCGAAGACACTCTTATATAGTTAATCAATTATATTTGTGGACAATCAGAACTCAGTCATCATAGTGTTTTTTAGTCAATGTCTTGAGATTTAAATGTATTATTTGGTTTATTGATGATGTACCAGACAAAATAATTAATTACAGATGCCAAGATTGGAAGAGAAGCTTGCACAGGAACTACATCTGGGATCGCATGTTGTTGCATGCAGATTTCGATTTCCGAATTGGAAACCAGTAAAAGTAATAGGCCATGGCATTGATAAAGTCTGGCTTTACAATATACCACAGTCGTTCACAGATTTAAGTGTTGGAAAATCCACAAATCACTAATTTTGTTACCTGACCTTACTATGAGTATGAATGTTCAATTCTTATGAGCTAATATTTCAGAATTTTTATGCAGAACCTTGTTTCATTTAACATGAAAAAATAATTAGAATATGTTATCCTGACTTGCTGAATGAATCCAATTTAGAAAACGTGAATTCAATTATAGTGGGTCAAACAGGAAATAAGCGACTGAATCTGTCAGTTTTGCTTTGTAACATCATGCTCTGGTAAGCGTATGTGTAACGAAGAAATTGCTGGCTAACATGACACCATATAGCCAGACGAGAAGGTGACCCGCGGACCTCGAACTTGTTACCTGCCTCATCACCACGCTGAAACTCCCAACAAGCCAGATAAAAAAGAATTGTTTTTTGACTCTACACATCTATTTGCTGTGCCGTAGGTTCAAACATTAGCCTCGTGACGCGATTTAATAGCTTCCAACTCTGATATAGAAGCCATGTTTTATATGATTCGATTACTTGCAGCTAACGTTTGTTTTAATCGAGCTGCGTGGAAATACGCATTCTAGAAACAACTACTGATAGAGACTTGATGATGATTTACTTCCGTCGAAATGGGATGTCGATTCCGCCATATCAACACCTGAAGATACAATCAAGATGTGACACGCAAAAGCAACCAAGTGCGTTTCGATTTTTAAATCGGATTTGCGTGAAATATCCAGTCTGCGCGTCTCCGTTAATGTTAATTAGGATCTCGACAGATTCCGTGTGCAAAAATCTCTTGACATGCATTGAGACAGCCAGCGGGATCGCTTCATATTTGAAAACCAGGAGTTTCCTGATTTTGCTACCAAGAGAAACGCCATCGGTGTAACCAGCTCACTTTGTGATTCGTTTGGATTGTCAGCAAAACCAAACTATAATTGTGATAATGTTGGCGTGACAAGCTATCTTGGGATGAAGATTTCGACTATAAGAGATTGAAGTTTTGAACAAAGTGGATGAATTCTTTAGGATCTTTTGATTTCTCGTCAATTCAAATGTGAATATCCTTCGTACGAAATTCATATATTCTGTGATGCATCGGAAGTGGCAGATAGTGCGGTAGTATACCGGTATACAATATCGGAGCATTCCTCGCAGAATTATTGTAGTATCATTGCAGCCAAAACGAAGGTCCATCTACGATATGACAGCACTTCACTTAGAATTGCAAAATATCCTATTGACCGTACATTTGTTAAATTTACCCTTCCATTTGGTATATGTTGTCTGACTCTACTTGTGTATTGAGATATTCAAGATATAAATCGCTCAGATTTAAGGCCTTTGTAGCCACTCGCATTCGCGAAATACTTGGTACCTCTCAGCCACGTTACTCAGATACGTTGATTTCATTAGAGGAATTGCTTTTGCCTGAAAGTGGCTGGCCCGTCTCCCAGGTGTCTCTGCATTTTGTTTTGTCTGTTTACTTTTTGTATTGTTTATGCCGGAGAACCAAAATAAATGATTGATTGATTGGCCAAACTACTTAGAGATTTGGACAGTTGACGAGCACGGCCGAGAGATCAAATAGCAAGCATGCATGACCGCGGATTGTTCTATGACAGCTGCTAACAATGATGGAATACTGTACTTGGGTCTGAAATCGAAAATATTCTCGATGTCGTTGTTTTATTTTTGTAAATTAATTGTCTTGGTGTTGGTGATACGCAGTGTTTTAAGAATCTACTGTTATATTGCCCGACTATCAGTTATCTTGTGACGCCTAAACAGCTAGAAATCGCTGGTCAGTATTAGATAGTTTCTGCCCAGAAAGCATTTACATAGCGAGTGCAAATGTATAATAAACGAACAGGATTTGCCGTCAAAGTCAACATTACCAAGCTCAGGGGCGTAGCCGGAAATTTCTAAAGATGGGGTTCTGAAATTTTTATTTGCCGAGTTGGACCGAAACAGCTAGCAGGTCCGATCGAACGTTGAAATACGCGTGTTTTTATTAGTTGTTAGGGTCTAAAAAGCATTTCAAGCTACGGAAAATTGTTATCTACGAAACAGAAAAAATATTTTATTTTTTTACATATCTAAGGGGGGGGGGGGGGGGGGGGGGGGGGGGGGGGGGGGGGGGGGGGGGGGGGGGGGGGGTATCAAAAAGGGGGAATGGATCCGATTGCTTATTGAAAGGGCATGCCGTAGAAGGTATCTCTACAGGATTCGATTAAATTAATTGTAAATATTTTGGGAAAATTAATTGCAATCCGTTTTGGATGGTGAAAAGAGTAAAAATTTGGTCGCATCAAGGATGTGAATTCTAGATTGGATGAATGGCTTCCTGCGATTAGTCATGGGGTTCACTTTGTTGGCAGTTATAGTTCACCTTCTTGCAGACCTATATCGTGATGATCATCGTTAAGACATTTTATATCAACTCCATTTGAACAAATGTATCATAGCCGCATATCGTATCGTTGCCGTTATGGTGCAATGTATTCATGCTACACCGGAGATTCATTCTTGATACTTTGAACCTTCGCACAATGAGCCTGTAACCAATCGTATTTGCAATCGTTTTGTGTCGATTGGACAATGATGATGTTGTTTTAATGCGTTCCCAGAATGTCGTAATAAATTTTATTACTTACTGAAGTTTCCTGTTTTCTCGCGATAAATAAGTAACTTGACTATTTATGTGAATATGCGTTATCCTTGTGTAAAATGTATCCAAGTTCGTTAGATGTCATGAGTGAGCCGAACGGAGTGGAATTGATGAAAGCCATGATGCTGTATGATTATAATTTGACTTCATAATTGTTATACATACGCATCATCATTTATTATTAATAAATCAAATTGGGAACAATTAAAATAGATAAAAGGTTTCAAACGTGAATAGCGTAAAATTCATTCTTATCGACAAAATAAGAAATGGAGCTCAAGATTTTTTAAGATTAGTTAATTGTAGTCTCGTACGTCGTATTTTGTAACACACGACCAAGTTTTCTTTGCATTCACCAATAAAAGCTTTCATTGCAACATTTCCTTTATAATTTGTTTATTAATATTAAAAATATGCAATATATTCATTTTCAATATAACTACCATGACTCTAAAAATCGCCTTTCATGTGTCATTGGGACAACATATATATAATTCAGTGATGACACGATTCAAACATTAATGTTCGTATCGTATTAGTGTATAGTATAAGTAAACTATACTGACCGACTGACTATTAGTGGACAGAAACGTTGCCGATTTACGCTTTGGGTTGTTTATAAGTGTTGAGTCTGTTCGTTGAATAAAAAAGTCCTGCTATCTTAAACATAATAACAAAATATATCTGAAGGTCGCAAGTAATGAAAATGTAAGATATTCTACTCGTTGTTGGTAAAACGATGAAACTATTCTGACATCAATTTATTTTATACTTTTTTTTACAGAATTTCACCGATTATACAGCATTGAATATTGTTAAACAACCATTTTTTAAAAATGTATTATATGTTTAATTAATTGTCCAATTGATGCGATATGGGTTTACGATTTGTTTTTTTCGAGCATGTTACATTAAATCCACAATAGGACAGTGATCTTATGACATCTTACAAATTATACCGCAACTTTACACTCATGTATTCGATGGATTCCTGCTCGGTACATGGAAGGCATCTTTTGAAGTGAATCTATGCAATACTATTGAACATTGGCCTGCTCGGTAACATATACTACGAATGCCGTTGGAAGTTTTCGGTTAAAGTACTGGTGCATAATTTCAATGCTCCAAATCCGTGGACTTGGCCAAGTTTTATTATTCGAAATTTATGGTAAAGTTGGGATCGTGAAGGTGCGTTACTTTTAACTCAGATTGATTTATTTTGCAACAGCTCCAATCTGCGAAGTAGGGTGGAGGATAAGCTTCCACCGAAGATATACTTGAAATAGGGAAAACAAATCGCATAGCTGGTGGGGGTTAGGAATTTTCTAAGTTTGAATAATATTCCTGCTGCTCTAGCTAGCCTGCGAGCAATGTAGTTAATATTTGTTGCAAATTTTAATTGGTTATCAATGTGTATACACAAGTATATATTAGTAAGAGTCCACATTCTCAAGTAATATGCCATGTATGGTAATTTGAATCGAGTATATACTTATTGGATTTAATTAAAAGAGATTTGGAATTTTCAATATTCATAGTTAGTTTATTGCCGGTCATCCAAGCCGCAATTTTATGCATTTCAGAGTTCATGTGCAATTCCAAATCATTTGGCGAACCGGAGGCTCCGAATAATCCAGTATCGTCAGCGAAGAGTTCGACCAATAATTAAGTGGCGCGAGTAAGATCGTTGACAAAATAATATGAACATTAATGGGCCAATTATAGTGCCCTGTAGGATTCCACATTGTACGCTCTCTGATGCGAACTCGAATAGCTCTGGAAAAAGGCATTCCACCAAAATACAATAGACCTATATGTAGGAAATGTGTACTCCAACCAAGTCAACTCTATACACCAGTGGTTCTCAAACTTTTTTAGTCCCAGAGCCGCATTTCAAACCTCAAAGGTATGAAGAGCCGCACACAAACAACGCAAGGTAAAATAGCAACAAACCTTCAGCGCGCAATTAAAATACTAAGTCATCGTAACAACAACACACGTAACAACTAGGGCTGGGCAAAATTTTCGAATAATAAAATATTCGAATGACATTTTACGATTTGAATATCCGGTACCACGTGACCTGCGCCGCTCTGCTTGGACATCGAACTCGAGCGTCTCCAATTCAATTGTGAATTGTGCGAGATTTCCCAACGGCGCTCGCTATCAGAAAAAAAAAAGAAAAATTTGAAAAGTCGTCTTTGCGTTATGGTGTTATATGCTTATTTTTGCACCTAACGTATCCTTTCAATTCATCATTTTGCAAAAAAAAACGTACCGACCGTTCCGTAAATTTAGAAACGTCAAACCAGATTAGGTATTTAAAATAAATTTCCCAGATTTACACTCGGCATGCTTGGTGGCATGTCATTAGCCATTTCTTGCATTACCGAACATAAAGTTGCTTAAAATTAAATGTTAAAATGACTTTTAGGCGTTTCATTGTGAAAAAGGCGATTTTAGGTCGTTAAAACACTCTAGTTATGTAAATAGCATGGATTTAAAAATGACCAAAAGTTTTTCCAAAAGCTGGTATGAGTTACTTGTATGGAAAACACTCATTAAGTTGTAACCGGATAAGAAATGTCATGTCCTACTCCCTGTAAAGCACTGACTCGTTCACGAATTGTTGCGTCTATTATCATCGAAAATGATTACAATTGTTAAATTTTGAAGCATTTGGGCAGTAATAATTAAGCCTCAAGGTATGACATAATCGAAATCATTAAGCAAAGTGCTGAATTTGCAAATTCCGTAAAGAAAATTGAGCATTACTCAGTAAGTATTTTAGCTATAATAACCATCGGGGTGTTGTTTTGTTGAAAAAAAAACGTTAAAACTTGAAGGAATCAGGTATAATTAGAGTCTGACTCTCTATTAGGCACAAAGGCCTAGAAATGCCTTTATTGCCCATTTATTTAATCGCTATTTTAAATCAACATGCAGGATTCACGCAATCGTAAACTTGCTAGGTTTATCTATCTAATACTTAAATAACACGGACACCATAAAAAAGCATGAGAAACTCAAATATCATTATAATAAATATCTGCATCTCGGTTACCGTTCACTTTAAACATGCACGGTTAATTTACAAGCGGTGATAAGAAGATCGAATCCAAGACAGAGGATAAAACTCAGAATAGAATTAATTTGGTTTTAAAATTGGTCCTAATGTATTCAACAGCTGTCGCTGATGTGAACGCAAGGGTATACTAGAAATATGAAATTTCGATATTCGGCGACCGCTTATTCTTGCAAAAACGAGAAAGGGCGGAAATATAGAATACCAACTTTAGGATATCGACGCCAAAACGATCGCGGTGACAAAGACAATCAGCAATTATGATAAAATTACCCATTAAAAAATGCTTTATTGCCGACTTTTTAATGTTTCTATTATTTCCAAATGGAGTATCGACCCCGAAGTTCTGGATCCCTGTTATGTATAAAAAAAAATATTCAAATTATTTGATTCGAAAAAAAAATTCAATTTTGCCCATCCTAGCCTAACAGCTATTTATTTAGGCTTTGATTTCTAATAAGTTTGTCAAAGCGGGTCGTAATCGTTGAGGATGCAAGGTGCAGTAGCTGCTTGAGATGATCGCCAGATTTTTCGAGACTATTTTCGATTACTGGAACAAAATTAAAATGCTATAGAAATTGAAATAATCATCGAGTTATTTGATTTATACATAAGATCTGGAAATGAGACAAAAACTGAAAATCCACGAAAGCAAGCCAATGATTACAGCCATGTCTAAAATCTTTCCAAGTGAAAAGTGTCCGATTGGCCGCGAAAACGCTCACTGTTGCGTCACTATTGCATCTTATAGGTTAGCCAACGCTACGCAAATAAACACGGGGAAATCTATTCTATTTATTTAAGCTTTGATTTCTAATAAGTTTGTCAAAGCGGATCGTAATCGTTGAGGATGCAAGGTGCAGTAGCTGATTTAGATGATCGCCAGAGACTATTTTCGATTACTGGAACAAAATTAAAATGCTATAGAAATTAAAATAATCATCGAGTTATGACTAACTAATAGACTTCAGCATTTTAATTTCGGGTCAATGATTAGTTTTCAATGAAATTTTTCTTTGAAAATAATTTATTTTCAAAACATTAACGGGAGCCGCAGGAAAGGTTGTTGAGACCCGCATGCGGCTCTCAAACCCTAGTTTGAGAATCACTGCTATACACAGTCAAGTATTTCATCCAAAAAAAGTAAACGAATTTTCATATATTTAAAGCGTAGTAAATTATTTAGGCACACATAAGTTGAGGTCAGAGCTTTATTTTTAGAATAAAGCAATGTATATAAGAAAAATAGTTGATAAACAATGGTAATAGAAGCGCCATGAGCAATAATTCGTCAGAAGCGATGACGTATAAAGGGGCAACTTAATCCAATAATTAGATTTAATTTCCATTAAATATGCACGACGTGTACAATTATACATTTTGTTTTTGACACCTACAGAGTAACAAACTATTTTGTGTATATACAGGAAAACTCTGTATCCTATTTTAAGACTTAGGTTCAACAGATTCTGTGTCTTGAATATTTGAAAATAAAACCCGCTTAAAATGTAATAAACTCTTGAAGAGGACAGGAGCAAAAAAATTCATGTTTTAAATAAACTTCATAGCTTCATTTTTTATTGAATATTTAGTACCTTGAACAAAATCCCATATTTTTAAAATGTTGGTTTATTTTTCATTTTATGATAATTGAGTCAACGTTTAACGTGCTATCCGAATTGGTCAAGAGAACAAGACTGAATTAATAAGGTTTGTTTTCAAAAAATGTTCTTCATTTCTCTAAAACATTCATTGAAGTGTTTTGGTGAGCATTGTAGGTGTCGCTGCATGAAGACCCTTTGACTCCTGTCGACTCCTGTCATCAAATCAAGTTAGTTTCCTTTTGTTATTTGTAATGTTTTTTATGATACGTTTATACTGTGTTGACGAATAAATGATGATGGATTGATTGATTCTGGCTGGGGTACGTTTCAAGATATATTTAATATTAATTATCTTTTAAACGCGCGAAAAAATAATTCGGTTACGTATGATTAATTATCTTTAAACGCGGCGAAAATAATTCGTGATTACGTATGATAACCTGTAAAAATTGGATAGTATATATATCAATTACCTTTCAATGTTTGATCAATGCTATTTTAAGACCCGAGAGAGTGGCGTGACTGGTGCCGGATTGAAACTACTAATCATCATTAATTTGTACAAAAACATTTCTCGGGTTGAAATCGTCACCTTGATCGCAAATAAATAAGGACAAGAAACTATAATTTAAATATTTTTCCGACAAACAGTAAATAGAATTTGTCTCATCAAAATATAAGAGTAATTATAGTATGAACGTCAAATAGTTTAAATCTATTTCAATAAAAGTTGTAGCTGAAATTCACGCTGTACGATTCAAAAATAATAAGCAGGAATTTTTAGCACAATCACTGTAAGAGTCCGTTATTTGAAAATGTCTGATAGCGGTGTCGCAAGGTTGTCAAAAACTGTAATTTGGTAGTCTAGGCATGCAAAGACCATAAGATGATTTTGACACATCAATGCGTGTTTTATCGATTTCATCTAAGAAAAGGTTCAAAATTTTCCAGAAGTAAAGTGAAGGATTCGAAAGCTGATAAAGTGTTCGTAATAAATATTTCTCAAGATAACAATGCTCAAATATGAACACGGATGTGAAATGACTACCGCAATGTCATCCATGTTCAGGTTTGTCCATGGGACATATTTTTCGGTCCTATCCTATCCCATGGAAATTTATGCCTGTCCCATCCCATGGGATTTCCATTGGAAATAGTTTTCATTAAAAAATTCTAAATTTAGGTTAGTTTAGGTTTAGGTTTAGTTAGCGTTTACTAAATAGCAGGCTTGTCCATGGGAAATATTTTTTGTCCCATTTCAATCCCATTCCATAGCAATTATGCCTGTCCCATCCCATCCCATGGGATTCATATTGGAAAAAAATTCAATAAAAATTGTTAAATTTAGGTTTAGCATCTACTTAATAGGACTACATGTACGAATAGACATGCAAAACAACAAAATTTACGGTCTCTGTTAACTTTATATTCATAACTATTATACATGTGCCCATCGATCGATTGAGCTTCACGAAGTATATTGTTAATGCTAAATAGTTTGCTCTTTATAACTAACAAGAGAGCTATGCTCAAATATATGGAGACGAAGTCTATAACGAAATGTTTCACCATCATTTCACCGAAAATCATACGGTTTTCGTGTCCCACTTGTCCCATGGGAAATACAAATGTGTGCTGTCCTATCCCATCCCACGGGAATCCCATTCCCATGGACAAGCCGGCTAAATAGGACTACATGTACAAAGAGGCATCCAAAACGACGAAATTTATTGACTTTGTTAAATTTGAAAATTCAGAACTAATATATAACTATCAAGAGAGCTATGCTCAAATATGGACACAAAGACCATAAACGAAATGTTTTGTCATCAATTTCCGCAAAATCATACCGCATCGTGAACGAACCTGAACAGCAACGGTAACTTACCGGTACCTGTATCAGGGTACTGGTAACGGTGCGCATACTTTCAAAACTTTTCCAGGTTCTGTAAAGATGATCTATGCTACATGATTCAGATAAAACCGTGTTCCCAGAGTAAAATATGAAGTGAAATTTTGGATGAAATATCAGATCTCATAGCATTCATAGAAAATTTAGGAATAAATCAAAGTAATAGTTTAGGAGAAAAGCTATTTTTTAAACGATAAAAAGAAAAATTCGTGTCCCAGGTGTTCCAATTATCCCTCAACTATTGATTGACATGTTTTACGATTATAATTTAAACTTATATATAAATAACAAACACCAATTGCTATATATATCCGTTAATATGGATTTGTTAGTACACGATACTATCTGATTGTATACCGTTAAAAATATCTTTCCAAGATTAGGTTCTTCTAATGAGGTTTTTCTAGTTGATGAGCTTGTTCAAATTGTTACTTATAAGTAATAGGCACTATATTTATTTATTTTAGCGAATACGATACCTATTAACGAAGTATGTGACCTTGGATAAGGTTCTGGTTTAAAAAAAATTAACAATTTAGTATTTCGCATATATACTGAACTGTGATCCGGTTGTGGCTTTAAACCAAGGATTGATATTCTCCCACGACATCGGGCCTCTTTTTTTTCTAGTTTGTTCGCAGGCGTCCCTTTGAGCATCCAGCTATATAAAACAAGTTTTTCATTATTTTTCAAAAACTGTTTTTCGAAAGCAAGTCCATGTACTGTTATTACCAATTTACGCTAAAGCATATGTTATTTCTTGCATGACCACATGAATTTGTTGCTTTTGGATATCAAAGTGGCGAATAGTAAAAAAAATATTTGTCTACTTTTCGACAGATTGGCAGCAAAGACGATCGATGTTCAGTAATCTAGAAAACGAGAATATTGGTTGGAAACCGAAGACTTATCGATCGATAGTTAGGGGTCCCCTAAAACAGAAACTGCAGTTTCGATTCATCCGCTCTTGTAACTTGCGCACTGCGCATCACACACACATTCGGCGGGTCTCAAAATTCTCTCGCTTTACAAAAATCTAGATCACTATATCATTAATTGATTGATAACTCGCTAATTATACGACATAATTCGCCCAAAATCAATAGGCTTCTGGTCCGAGATAAGATGAATGCACATGCAAAATCTGGAGCAGATTCAATCTCGCTTTCGTGAGATATCGCGTGCATCTAACAGACAAACAGACAAACATACAGACATACAGACAAATACCTATCAACATACTTACCGATTAAAATCGATAAGTAATAAACAGTCGGACACGTAGGATAAATAAATTAGAGAAAAAAATTGGTGACTAATGTAGCTAAAGATATTTTTATATTATAACTGCAGTGCATTACGGTCGTCTGTATATTTGCACACGTGCTACTAAAACTAGATCATAAGTCGATACTATTTGTTACGATTCATTTGTTTCGTTCATTTTGGCATTTCTTAGTGTTGGATATTTGACATCATATCGCTTAGAAAATATAATTTACCTTACCACATTAGGTGTACAAGAATAATGATTTGAAATATCTACGAATCCGTCTCAACCCGTTTACTACAGAATTAAAATAGAATTTATTGGCAGCAATCGTATATTACTTGCTCCTGTAAACCAAACACGACATATTCCCGGAGGCGGAATCGAGTGGCGCGTTTCTCAGTCATGGTGTTTAGACCTCACGAGGAAATACCCACTTGTGGAAACTGAATTATTTTGATGGATGGATTATATTGTATGGATTTGACGAAAATAGCATATATGACTGACAATAACCAACGATTGTTAGTTCGATTTTTGAAGATACGCTTTACATGTTTTATTTAATGCAGAACAATTCTCATGAGTAGAAATGCTCAAACGTATCAAAATTAACACGTCACTACATTTTTATTCTACTATTCAAGAAATTGTTTTCTAGTATTTGGTGTTTCGTATGAATAAAACTTCTAAACAATAGATACGAAAGTGGGAACTGTTGTGTCAAATTTTTTTTACTCTGTATTGTGCTCTGTGTGCCTGTATAACGAATGGAATTGATTCGAGAATATTTACAAAATATCATTCTACTGTTAAGCTATCAAATAAAGATATATATACAACTCTATTAGCTATGATTTCGATGGTGTTCATGCCATCATATTTGGGTTTATCAAATTTACACATAATAAACATTGAACTTTATACACTCTTCAATATGAGCGTATTGAATGGACAATTTCTCCCTTTTTCAATCCGACTTCCGTTGTAGAATGCCACAGCAAGTCATTGACGACGTCACAAATCCACGAGCTTATGTCTACCTGCTCGATATCGATTTGAAACTTCGTCCATTAACATCCTGTCTCGACTCATAACATTACGTATACATTATCACGCCGAAACGGAAAATGATATTGTCAAACAATATGCGAAAACTTTACCGGAAATGATGACAGGTAAATTCATAGCTTTATGACGTCAAATAGACGTATTGTTTCATTTGCTATTGTCTGGAAAGTTACAATAATGTTGAGGACCGAAACTATTTTGGCGTCTAGAATCTACACCGTTTGTCGACCAGACTTAATACATATTTTGCGGCTGTATGTATATACTTTGCGAATGGCATCGGAAAACGGAAACTTTAATAGCTAAAAGTCTTTTTGGTATATTTACGAATACAGCCAACCTGATTTATCGAAATATGTTTTTATTTTCAATAAAATTAAGTTAGAACCTTTCCCTTTTGGAGAGAGACGCAAAGACCATAACAACGACAGGATTTCTGTCACTATTATACACTATTGCATTCCAAATATTTTATACAACTTGTACGATAATTTAGTCAATTTCGATCAGAATGTAATCTGATATTAGTATGAGACTTCTCTTCGTGATCCTCATATGGGGCGTATAAAAGATGTGTTTTGCAAATTGCAAAATTAAATTATAAAAATAATAAAACTCATTTATTTCATAATATTTAGAAGATTTTGTGTGAATCGCGCATCGAAGCCTTGCCAAAGTCCAGGTTGGTTTTATTTACGCGAGCAATCATAAAAGATTCAAACCCTTTGGTAATTCATTGAATTAGTCCGAAATATTTTTTTCTAACTGCAAGTCTAGCTCGGTCCATTATACGGGCAAAGCAAGTTTGTATATCATGCATAATAAAAAGACAGATTCGAGTCCTAATTTTAAATATACCCCCTCTATTATGGCACGAGATAAATTACAATCAGAAAGATAATTCCATTGTTCTACAAGCAATATAGGCTAATGCTGTCGCAAAATTGATTTTATATATATATTGACGTCCTCGCCATACTTTTTCCGTATCGTCCATCATATGAGTATGTAGATGAGACAAATATTGTTACATGTTTCCATCTCCCATTTTATTGTTAGCGTGAAGATTCTTAACTTCATTCGCTCACATGTAACAATATGGCGCTATAGGATTTGCGCAAAGAGAGACTGACCAATGTCTTCTATACTGCTCAGGTTCAAATATTACAAATTTTTTTCTTGAGTTCAAATTATACTATTTACTACACTGCCATTTTACGTTTCTTTCCTGCTAGTCAACGATCAATCTTTCCGTTATATATATATCGGATTATTTTATTTTCCATAAATTATCATTTATTTCAAGTTGAAACTGTGGGTTAGTTGATATTTAAAATAATAAATAAATAAAAATAATCATAACATATCTCATGGCACAATGAACAATAAAAAACAACATTTTTCTCATAAAAGATACCGAGAGGTTTTAAGTTATTTCAAGCCAGTGGATAATGACGGAGGCCGCTCTTTATCATGGCTTCCGATTAACTCTTGGGAGATGATAAATATGATTGGGCGATAATGATGAAGCTACTATTCAATTTGTGCTTCTTCACGTTCATGTAACAAAGTTGTTTGTTGTAAAAAAATTGTTGAAAAAGTTATATTACTGTGGGTTAACTTTGACATTGCGGGAAGTTTTATGACAAAAATATACAAGTAAAAAGCAATACAGTGTGAGTACGATTATTATTGAAGATTTAAATATGTCACAGTGGCCGCATTCGTAGTATTCCATCAAGTACGTCGTATTGGATTGTCGAAAATAGTAATATAAGCTGTTCCGTTAAGGTTTTTGAATAATTGCTTCGCAAGGTCAATACATTTAAGTGCGCTTCGACCTTCTCTTGAAGGCATTGCGCAAGAATGCGGCGCTGTTGGACAAACTAAATTGACGACTTGATTTCGAGTTTATTTCTTTGCTTTGTTTAACGTTTGCATTTATGCATTGGTCAGGAGTGGACAGATTGGGACAGCTCGTCCGATGAGGACGGGTGGGTCGTTTGCGTTGCGGACGGGAGAACAAATCCGAGAGGACTCAATTTTCTTGTTCTGGGCGGTTGTTCTTCTTCTTTCATATTTTCTGGAACTGTGCTCTCACATGACGTAAGAGAAATTTTTTGGCGAGATTGTGTTTCCTTTTTCCAGAAGTGTTTCGTGGTCGCTTTCTGGTTCTCCCTTTTCTTCTTCTTTATCCGACAAAGAAAGGTCTGAGCGTGATGAAGACAACGAATCAGAGCAGCTGGATTCTTCAGAAATGTCACTGGATGGTACTTCCGAGTTTGTCATTACGCAAATAAATTCATTGTAGCTCACTCTACCGTCCCCATCCCTGTCAGCTTCACGAATCATGGGCCTGTAACGAGAAAAATGAAAAATATAAATATATTGCAAAGGATTTAAAAAAAAAAATCAAAAAATATTATACAGCTCATTATATATGAGAGGCATGAATTTAAAACTCATTCTTATTATCACACATGCGTATGAATAATCGAAACAATTTGAAATATTCAGCTTGGCAGAACAAACGACATGTCATATTATAAACACACTTATAAATATTTAACTAGGAGTTATTTATGACATCACTCACCGTGATTCATTTTCAGAGATGTCGTCACCAAGTCGCAAGAGCAAATCTTTTAGCTCTTCG
Source organism: Styela clava (assembly GCF_013122585.1). Classification (NCBI taxonomy): domain Eukaryota; kingdom Metazoa; phylum Chordata; class Ascidiacea; order Stolidobranchia; family Styelidae; genus Styela; species Styela clava. Next base: position 22,843,439 of record NW_024102838.1, on the reverse strand, counting down.
GCTGTTATGTAACCGTCACCATCTTATCGAATTGGGCGGAAAACGAGATACATTTCGTCTTCTGGTATGCAGTTCTGTAAAATGAGGAAAATGATTAATTATACATTTCATTTTCACAACACATAATACTATTTGGTCCCGTTTTCAAAAATGTGAATCGTCGATACATTTTACATAGAAATTTATACAACGGATTGTATGAAATTTTAATGAAATTGCTTTTCGGGTTTGAGATAAAATTTAATGCGTAAGTCATCAGCCACTCCTCATTAGTAATGTACGAACGAGGAGGCGTTCTATATCTAGCGATCAGTTTCACTGATACAGTAAGGAGAATAATCTCGCGATGAATATATCTGGCCTGGGGCATTATAAATTAGCCTTATTAGGAGCGTTCATGTTTATTTTCAATTTATGTATACTTCATAATTGCGCAGTGAGAAATGTACTGCTGTGCGTCTTTACAGACACGAAACTGTGAGTTTGCGTCTGCGATTTTGAAGCCTTTTGCAACGAAACCGAAACTATAGCAATGGATATTATATTTAATCAAAATTTTTGACTTACCGTGACCATGGTTGATAATACGGGCGAGGTATTCTTTGAAGTCTACAAATTCAAGCAGTTTTTGGTAGATTGGGCTCCTATTAATTTCTTGCAACACTATCCTCACGTGTTCCATCGATACATTTTGTCCCATGTTTCGAAGAGTCGTAACAACATCCTGCAAATTTATACATACCTTTTATTAGCAATCAAAGTTTTCATAATTAACTTTTGTTATAAGTACACTTGATTCAAAATTGTATTTATTTTACCGAGCACTATTTTATGTAAAATTTGGTAATTAAGTGAATAAAAACTCTCCCCAATCAGGAAACATTCGCTTACCTCTAATTTGATTAATCCAGTTTTTTCAGGATCAAAAAATCGAAATTTTTTTCTGAAGTCCGCCAACAATATCTCTGGCATATATTCCTGCATAACTTGCCATGTTGTGTAGTCATATGCGGCTGTATTCATTTCTAAGCTCTTCATGTCCGCTTCGTGTATCGTTGCCAAGACCAGTGTATATCCAGCACGTTCAAAATCAAAGACTGGCATCATAAATCCACGCACGGGCTTATAAACCCAGCGGCAGTGTCAAATTATTCTACTAATCCGTGCTGTCTCGGTCGTGCTATTCTAGCGTAATTAAAATTTCTGCATACCAAAAACAAGATTAATTACACCTTTACAGAGGTTACGTTGTATCGGCAATATGACAAAACAAATTCTTAAATTTTAATTATTTTAATGATTAAAAAGAATTTCAAATTCTATAGTTGCCGTAATATAGCAGAACATGCTATGACAACTTCATATTTAATTTCAATGGCTTATAGTAAACAAAAAAATTTCGGTCATGATATCCGCGAAGACAACTTGATATTTAATATTGGAATGTTTCAAGCATGAAAATCCTAAAAATAAAGTTTTTTTCATAAAATGAAAATATATTTAAAACGGACTATATTCATGATAAACCATAATATAATAAAATAGAAATCTTATTATGTGCACAATAACATAATGGTTAATGAGCCAAGTATAACATATTTCGTAGGTTAAGAATCACCATCTCTTTCAGATTGGCATAAGTTGGTGCAAAAGTAGATAGATATTCTTAGAAACGTGCTTGTAAAACACCACAAACTATTTTTTGGTTTCTTTGAACATTGACGTTACTTGGAGAATAAAAATATCAACTTGCTTAATAATGTAATAACATTAAAATCAGTTTCAGTTTGAATCCAGTCTAAACTGCGAATTAACCCCACAATATTTGTAATATTTACAACTTCTATATCCATTACAACATTATTTTATATAACTATTATAGAAGTATATATTGACATATATAATGAATAATTTAAAATCTTTCAAAGAAATACCAATTTTTGCAAACATACTAAGAGTATATAGAATATGCTTTAGCACATCAGTACTTTCATCCAGCTATTAAATAAATCAAACCTTAATTTATCAGTTTTCGCGTATTTTGAATAAGGAAACACATTCGTTCATTTTTAATATTGTTCAGATGGAGAGAACTCGAAATCCAATACAAGAGGTAATTTCATAAAAATCGGATTACTTTCGCTGTATAACCTCGGATGCGTCGGGTTCATTTTAATTTTTTTTGAATACAGTAAACAGACTACGTCTATGCTATATTATCCATTCTATATTAAAAGAAGAAAAAGAATCGAAGTGACCAGATTTAATTAATGTCAACACCATGACTGCTGATGATCAAGTTATTGAAAGTGAAAGTACAAATATCAAAACACGCATAGTTTGTCGATGCGTGGGCGCGACGTTCACCGACTGGTTTTTGAAACCGCATATTTTATTTGCATCGCAGATATCTTGAGTTTGAATCACTAGTGTCTGAGCTCAGACTAAACTCTTAAGTGGTGAAACAATTATGCGAGTTCGCATATACAAAAGTAGCCATGAAAATAAAAAAATTTTGTTGACTACACGCTTCACACTTTTTGACTTATTTGCTGTCAAGGTTCAAGTTAAATTCAAATGCTCGAACACCAACCACTTTAATAAATTGAAGAAAAAATATCATCACTATTTACACCAATCAATTGAATACGACAATAAAAAACTTTCGACATACTTACAACTGACTTTATATCGGTAACTGAAGTACAGGCATTTAGACGGTGTTAAATATATCAACCATACTGGCGTATCTCCTAAAATACACATTAACAGTAAGTACAACAGAGATACCGCTGACATATTTCACTATATACTCCAATACGTGGTCGACAAAAGAAATTGTGTAACATATTCTGATCGCATATGATCTAATATTATACAAAGCATTAGTACTAGTATTAGTCAGTAAATATCAAGCAACGTCATAAATTTATGATAAATTAGGACAACGTAAATAAAAGGTGTTTATCTTTACTTGTTATTAATAGTATCAATTTGATAAGAATTTATTTTGTTATCAACAGTCTTGTGGATTAACTACTACCACAATATGTAATCATCTGCAATGATACTATTCACTCAGTTTCGACTATTGTATTCATTCTCTAATCCACATCTTACTACAAGTGTATTTGAATGAAGCGTTACAACATTTTCGTATATCATTTCCGAAACAACCTAATTCTAAGCGGCGATACTAATAAGCTGCTATCATACTCAAAACCTTTTAACTTGTTGCAAACGAAAACATAGAAACTTCATTTACCCTGTAATGCAGAATTGGAACCCTATTTCATGGGTTCTTCTTATCTTGCTTTAGTTGATGTAATAATAAGAATATTCTCGGCTTGAATATTAGTGTATTTTTTTTATTAGCAGGACGTTGTTCATCCTACAAAATTGAGCCAGTCTCCCGTGTAATTGAAATAAGAAAAAGTGATTTAATGAGAAGTTTTCAATAATAGTGCTGTGAGAGTGTAAGGGAACGAACGGGGAAGGGAACAAACAACAAAACATGCAGTTGAAATGTGTAGGCCGGCGGTTCTCAAACTTTTGTTCGTGAGGCGCCAAATAATTAGGGGAAAAAATCGCGGCGCAAATAGAAATACTGCTTTTAAATAAAACTTAATTTTTTTTATCGTTATTGGGTACTTTATGAATTTTAAAGTTTGTAAACATATAAGCCTAAGAAATAAAGCAAAAGGCAATTTCTTTTTCTATTCTTCCCCATCTCTGCCCGATTTTTCTTTGAAATGCCGATAAAATCTCTCATGTTCGCTAAACTCGGTTCAGCATATAAATAAATTGCAGTTCGCGAAATTGAAGCAGATAGTGCCTACCTCTATTATTACGTAACAGTAGGGGCAGAACTACGTAACAGAAGGTAAACGACATAGAAAGGTAAAATGAATTTATTGATCCATCTACAATCTACAATCTACAATAAAACATTTATAATAAATACAATATGTAAAATATTCAATCATATTTTAGTTATGTTTAACACAATTCTGTTACTTTTCGCGGCGCTTCAAGCGGCGCACTCTTTGGGAACCGCTGGTGTAGGTGCATGCCAATCAATAAATCAAATATCATTGAACTTATGCTAAGGTTTTAAAATATGTTAATACGTTCATCATGAGCTACTGTGATCCCTAGATCTCACGGCGTGACAATGGGAGAAATGCCTATATTTGATTTTGAATCTAAATTATTTTGTAAGCCGACCCTGATTCTATGCAGCGCATAGATCGCAACCTACATCGATTGTCATTATTTCAATGCAAAATATTCCTAAATAATCTCCCTTTACCTGAACGGAGAAGGTTTCGAGATGCCAGTAAATCCAATCATTTTTCCACTTTGCATTTATTTCAAAACAATCATACCCACTGAACTACAATAGTTGCGCAATACATATGCAATTTTTGTAGGCAACCTCGTATCGGTATATTTTCCCATATTATATGAATATATGCGGTTCGTGATGCAGAGGCGTTCTCGTGTAGTAATTTATTATTTCAGTTGTCGTCGTAATATCACGCTCGCTTTTAATAAGGATTTAATGGCTATATTCATGATGATTCGCTATTTTCGATCTGATCTGATAAAAATCAACAACAATCCGCAGTGACTTTATAAATATGAAAAACGAATATGAAAAATTCGATGTTATTTGTTATTTCTGGACTGTTTTGAGGCTCTTTTTTGAATGAATGCACAATGAACAAAACGAATATAAAATATTTGTAATTAAAATTTTCAATAGATGAATGAAAAAAGAAACATCCTCTCGTGAGGTTGAGAGTCGCCAACAGATCCCCAGGTTTGTTACATTTTTAGCATACTGCACATCCATCTTTATGCAACTCACTAACTACAAAATCGTATAACTATTTTGCTGGATTCGATCCAAAAAACATAAATTTATCCAAATTAACAATAAGTTATAATCTATTACTTTCCATGTATTTCTTTCGTTTGTTTTTTTTCTCACGCAGCATCAATCTATGCATATTGACCTTCTGTACCCAAATTTTACATTAGCATTCACTAAAAATTGGTGATAGTTTTATCTAAAGACATCTGTTGTCCGCTGAATGCGTACTTCGTCCTGGGTCAGGCAGTTTACGGATTGCGACATAAAGTCATGCCCACACGCTTTATCCATGCTCGAAGAACGACCAACTTGAGGTTTAATCCAGGTTAGAATCCGGGTTCCTTCAATTTAGCGCAAAATATGACTTACGTCATTGGTTACCATGGCGCTTCACGCCTAAAGTAAATACGAGAATTCAATTACACGGATGTGGTGGTTCACACCAGTATGTAGAAATGATTTTACTTCTTGGACAAGCGGCCAGTGTAAACATACCATGTAAGCAGAACATGATATATTTATTCTTTATACCTAAACATAATTCGCTACATATTACTGAAATTTGCGTACAATTTATAACTTGATAAACTGAATTGTGTACTGTACTTTACATCTTTACAACTTGGTTGCAGTGAGCAGTACATATTAAAAAGGCAATGCAAAGTAACTGTGTAACACTGTTTTCCGTATTATTATAGTAGTAACTGCCAAAATAAGTTATGCAGGAAATGGTAAAGTAAAGAAATCAAAAAATATCTTATACTAAACCCAATAGGTTATCAAATAGTTTGTTTACATTACCACACCGTTTTAACGTTAGTAGATGTATAGCGATTTATTTCACTCCCTGTTCATTCATTCATGTAAGTATAAGAATGTAGATTCATATAAACCGATATCTTCGAAGGTAATCTAAAATCTTAAAGAAAACTATCGGGTTCAGTAGGACTTAGAAAAATATTAACAAAAGGCAATTCTTTATATTCAAGATTTAAAATTTGAATGCGATTAGTTCTTTTGTAACCATATGTACACTGCTTGTTACAAATATTATGAAATGCTGTATATAGTGTTTTTTGCATTAATTAGTGTTAGATAACTAGCATCTCATTATATATTTTTCTAAGAATTTCTCGAGAAACGATTATTACGTGACATAAATTCATTCACACCTGGAGATATTTTTACATAGCTTACTGACACGTGCCACCACTGCATTATGCTCTTTTGTGATGTTTTTGTTTATTACTCTTTGTAGTTTGCACGCGGGCATGCTTGTAGAATGATTGTATATGCAGAGCGCAGTTTTTTCGCAGGTTGTGACACTCCCCCGTTTAAAAATGTTCTTTATAAAAGTGTTCTACGTTTTGGGTAAGCGCATCGCGATTTCGCGTTCAAAACTATATTATTTTGCGCGTTATCACATTAACGCAAGCAACACCGCGAAAATTTTGATTATGTTCGGGATAGGTTATCTCTTTAAGTTGGCCCTGATAATGACGCTTATCTCCTCATTAACTAAGATATGTAGCAGAACGCATCGCGAGTCGCTAAAAGACTTGCTTGAATTCGCGAGAATATACCCACGGCTCTCGTTTATTTATTGTTTACTACGAAAATAACGCAGGAACGATAGAAAGATAAAAGCATAAAAAAGTAAACTATCAGCTTCATAAATATACCCATCCCGGGGTCAATAATGATAATATTGTTCGCTTATAATAGGAACCGTAATTTAAAAACTGTGATACGGAAGATCAAATTCTACGCAAAAGATAGGAGTAAGACAAATTAATTTGTGTTGAGCATTTGCTCCATGTTGACTTTAACATCTTTCACCGACTCACAGTTCTGCCTGAAATATATACACGAGACTTTGATGTCCATCTTAGCGTGAGAATTGATACCTGTAAATAAAGTGATTAAATATAGATTGAAGATAACCGCCGTGTTGTTACCGAATTTGAATGACAATAAAATAAATTGAATTGATTAACATTAATTTACGACAAGTAATAGTTTTACATTTCATGTACGTTTAATCGATGCTAAATGTGAGCCTGTTTTTGTTCATATAAACTATTATAACGCCATTGACATCCGAGAGTTGTATTTCTCTCTCAAAATTAATCTTCACGATTTTCATCGTTTTATTACTAAATACGGTAATTTAGGTGAGAAACAATTTATTAACAAATGAATTGATATTTCGCGACACACTCGGAATTGGTTTGAGAACCAAACCACTGGCATATATCATCTGTTTTTTTTTTGTATTAATGTTGTTTTTTTAGAGTTTTAGACTGTCAAAATACCATTTTGTTGTCGTTCTATTTCGTGTACATTGAACTCGTTTTTGCGTGGCACCGGGATGCAAATATTTTCTACCGGGCTTATATCTTTCGCGAGAGTGAGTGCGGTCACGACGGCTGGCAAAGGAAGGCGAGCTACAATCAACTCTGGAACTTATTCTATAGTATTGCTCTATAAACGACACACAACTTTTAGTTCCATCAAAATGCTTTACGGCGACATGAATTGCACTTTTGGCGCAATGTTTCAATTTCCCAGTAGCTTGATAAACTTCCTCCAAACTTGCCCAATAAGGTTTATAATGAAAGTACGTTGGTTTTAAGTTCAAACACACAAAAATGTGGCACGGCGCCTAGACTCCTATAAAATATAAAATTATTGACTGTTGCTATGTTTCTTACAAAAGAGTTTTAAGGAATACTTCAATTAAATACACTATTATAAAGTTACAAGATCACATTGTAAAATAAAGTTAATATTAGGTATGGGGTAAATATAACACACTTTTATATTTATTTCGTTACTTTCTTTGTATGAAATAAATTGCATAAATTTATTGATGTATATCTCTTTTTGTCCGCATTGGAAAAAATATTGAAATAATATTTTGACACTTGTTATAATTTGCTGATAAAATTAGGTAATAAAAATTTATAACATATTTGTTTGGGTTACATCATACTATTCTCTTTTATTGTGATTGCGTGCAAACTTGATTTTGAATTATTTTATATCAACAATTACACAGCCATTTGAAAATACAAAAGACTTTATACTTTGCTTCTTTAACCTAAGCAATTTGAGTACACTATGGACTATTAATGTCAAGTCTTCATTGCAAAATAATATACAGTTGCTGGTCGCACCTGCGCAAAGTTTAATTTAATGATCTCGAAAGTAGTGAAATTTTATGAAGTTCTTTTTCAAATATTTACTTTTCAAGTTACATTTTTTAAGGCGAAGTAAAATTGTTGAACCCCTTGTAAAAGGCTTGGAGAAAATAAAAGTTGTTTATCCGAACACGAAAACGATTTATCATATTTGGTGGTTTCACGTTTTGCGTTACCTTGTGCGTCTCCGACTCACGCAATTTTACGTTCGACGAGACGACCGGAAAGGAATTTTGCAAACTGATTTGTCTTGGTTGGAATAATCAAATTATCATGTTTTTTCCGTATAAATCGTGTACGATAACAGAATACATCGTGCGGAAAATATCTATCGGTGAATATTCAAATACAGCAAACGATGATGTAATGACAGGATGAACCCTATTAAAATTTCAAAATGCTTCATTTTGGTATTTTAGCATAAATAATTCTTTTGGGAATTTTTCATAGGGCTAACGTTGTAATTCGATGCTTGCTTTCTTACAATTGAAATTAGTAATGTATTATATGTTTGTATTCGCACTCTACTCAAGCATCATTCACCATGAGTCATTTATCACAGCAATCGAGTTTAGTGTAAATCTTCGAGTTATGATATTGATGAAAAATTTATTGCAACGATCTCCCAACAAATCATATTATTGGATTACTAATTTTAGTTGTAGTTCGCAGATTTGTGGCAGATGTTTGACGCATTATTATTTGTACATTGAGTTTTAAACGAGGCATGGGAACATCCCATGCTCTGCAATATAGTAACCTGTTTTAGAATTTTATCGAGAAAATTTAACGCTAATGCTAATGCATGACTGATCATTTACAAAGCAGTATCATTAGCTGGAAACCACGACTGTTTTACAAAAATTCTCAGACTGTTCAGTAGACACCAAACGCATTTTGTCACATTACTCGATGAAAAGGAATTGGCAAATGAGCCCTTTCAAGAGGAAAAACGCCTCATGCTGGTGTCTGAATATTAAATAAAATCAAAAACACCTAAATTAGTTTTGATGGCCGAACGCCTCCGGAAAATCATCGTCTATAATTATTTTCTATGATTTCTATTTTGAACAAAGTAAATCGCCCGTTACGATATCACTGCTTCACGTGGTATGTGGCAGGATACAAATTAAAATTTAATTGGCATGGGGTTAATTAAGGCTATTCTATATCAGTGTTCGGTTGCAACTAATCCGTGACATCCTATTGTTTTATATTCAAGCTCCCTCAATTATGATGACGAAAATTCCTGAAATGTATAAAATTTCGCGTTAATGTCACGGAACTTATACAATCGTACTATAATTATTAATAGACTGACGATATATTTTTAGAATCTAATGTTATCTGGTTGTTTGTATTAAAAGTTGTTTTTGAATTTGATCTAGAGCAGATCAATTATAAAATAATTCGCACAAGTGAGGACTAGCCCACAATTTGAAATGTTGCACTTCAACCTTTACTTTCCGTTCTCATACACATTGACTGCAAGTGACATTTGCATTAAAATTGAATGTGATCCAATGAAAAGATGTTTATATAAATCTCCTTATAAAACTGCAAATGATTTCAAAGATCGAGTAACATTTTATGCTTGTATATCACCTCTGATTGTACGAACTAATGAAGTATGGATGATGTTTATATATTTAATAATTATCACTCCTAAAATTGTGAGTCCGCTGATATCTTATTCACATCGAGAAAGGCTCAAAAGGCTAATATAATATTATAATATATAAAACTGAATACAAGACAATTTGGAATTCAATTTTGAAGCTTTCCGTTTTACTTGTGATACAAAATAGCAGTGATAAATGTGGAAGTCTTACGTTCAAAATTTTTTTTCAGTCACACAAATAATAATTTTGGCGATGTTGTAGGGGGCGAGATATTATTTTACTTTTAAATGGAATCTATGCTTTTATGGGAAAAGGTATTGCATATCAGTACAAAGTTAGTTAACGTTGGATAATTTACTAAAGAAACTCAGTTCCGCTTAAGAAACTTGATTTATTAGTTTAATATTTTAATTATGAGGAATTAATTGCAATTATGATATATAGTTATCACATCTTAGTTTAATTATAGTGTCTTGCACACTTCTGAAGTTTTTTGATTTCATAAAATATTGAAAATCTTTTAAGAACTATGCTGAAAAAGCAGAATAAGAAAAACTAAATTTGACCCTTTATTATTTGGGCTTTATAGAATATGAATAATCTCTCAATTTGTTACCAAAAATATCATTTTAGAATGCAAAATATTTTAGTCCTATGCGAAGTGAATATTTAGGATAATCATTACACCAATTTATATTCCTTTATTGTATGAAATCTATACCACAGCATAAGAAAGTTCATGTGACCGACCGATACAATGAACAACGAAATTACTATTAACAATTTAAACAGATATTTGCCAAGCATGACTGTAACAAAAATTAGGAATGATTCAGACAAATTTAAATTTGACGAAAATGAATTCACAATCAATTATTGTTTTATAAACATCCATTTAATTTTGGATTGCTTACATTCATAAACCACAATTTTGCTGAAAACCTCTTAATTTCTCACAAGTTAATTGGTTTTTAAATCCGCTATTTGTTTTTATACTTCAGCTTCTTCTGAACAGCTTGATATTGTCGCTGGGAATTCCAAACCTGACATTCTAGAAAAAAAGCGCAAAACATACTACCGTATCACAGTCATCACTTTGAACGCATTGCGAGATTAAACTCTTTTTCCGTCGGTATAAAGTTATTGCCGGTGAACCGAATAAAATGCGTTAGACTATTAATTCAACTAGTAAGAAACAAGCTATTATTGAGATATAATGTATAAAAATACTATAAATACCTTTCTTTATTTGTGAGACAATTCCATCGAAACAACTACAAGTTCTTTGCTATATAAATTTATTATTTTTGTTCCAAATAATTGTCGTTCACACGGCAATTAACCCCAATGAAATTACCGCAATGTTTGGCAAACATTCAATTTTAGGAAATTAGTTTTCATAATGATGAACCTGTCTTTTCTAGGTTTTATTTTTCAATTATGATACCTTTCTATATTGATATTTAATAAGTGTGTTGCCTTGAGGTAACTCAATTTATGATGGAAAAATACGATTGCATCATTTTATTGAATTGTTTGATGAATATCGGTGAACAAACAGAACAACATAGTAATGGGCTGGTCTAGAAAATCGGGTTACCTGAGCTTGAAAAGTTATTGATAAATTTCCAATTAAATTTCCAATTAAAAAGCCGTTGTTCATTTTTTTTGTAAATAATTTCGAAATAACGTTTTTTTTTTGACATTCCAACCCCTTGCACGAAATAGAGTATTTCCTAAATATCAACATAATCTGGCCCAGTCATTTCCGTAATACTATTTTCATGAATGGAAGGAGATATTCATGAGATTGTGCATGCGTGCACTTCAGTCTTATCAGATTCGTGGATATACTTACATGAGAGTTGCGAAATTTTGGGTGTTTACGTTCATGCGATTCAGTATAAAAGCTATTTGAGTCATTGAGATTGAGTTATTTTTAAATAATTTGGCATTGACCCAATAAAAAAAATTTCAAATAAAATCGTTTTTTAAGCGCAACTACTAAAGTTTGCAAAAGGTTACCCAGATTTATAATTGCGATTAACAGTGTACATTTGTGAATTCTATAAAATTTCCATCGTTTGCGAGATATTTTTTTAATAACAGCTCGCAAAAATCGTTCACATTTTTTTGTTACAATGATTGAGCTTGTTCACCGTGAGAAACAAATTTTATTACTAACATTACGGTAAAAAAAATGCTACTACTCGTGACTTGAAAACTTTCTTTTGTAAAAATTACTAGTATAATAATATGCTTTCTAGATGAGTCAAATTGTATGGCAATTTAATTATTGAAACAATGCTGTAAAAGAAATTCCTTAATCCCGGTTACGAAATCGTCTTCACTGAGTTACACATAAGTTGCGGAAGCCCAATAAACAAATTTTTCGTCAATATTTATTCTATTAAGTTTTATGGGAAATGGAAAGCGAAAGATTTCAAAGTAAGAGTGAAATTTAGATGTTAGTAAACAGTAAATATGCATTTGCTGTTAAATGGGCTTCAGATTCATTTTTATAGAAATCGTTCTTAAACTGACGGTATAGTGGAATTTACTAAGTTACCTATAAAATGCACAATTTTAGAAGATCCTATACAATAACTAATATTTTCAAATTATAGACAAATTGGCCAGAATAAATAGGTACCTATGAGCTTGTCAAACTGTTTCATTTTATAGTCGCATACGTATAAGGTAATGATCGAACAATGCGTTGAACGTTAATTTTTTTACATCTATATGTACCATTCACCAAATATGTGGTTGGACACTCCGACATTCACACGAGACGTCATCTGCCAATTTATGAAGACAGACATAATTAACTAACTACGTATCGAAATAATTATAATCCACACGTTCTGTTTTTTTACTTTGAGACGTCTGGCTCTGAAGCTATGTAAAGCAAACAAAAAGACGAAGTTGGATTGCTTAAGAAATTTAATTGGCCAGGTATCAATCTATCTGAACTTGTTCGTGTCATGATATAGCAGAAACAAACCTACATTGCTCGAGTGTTGTGTCACGCACAATGAAGGCTCATATTCCATATTTGGAAAATTGATTGTACAAAAATAGGATATTACTATTTTTATACTTTGGGCCTGTATTCAGGATCTCAAATTTATGACACTAACATGGCAGATATATTAAGCTGCACAAAAGTTACCTGGTATAGACCTTTGTAATATGGCCAAAAATGTGTATCCAATAGTTTACATTATCTCAAATTTGGTGAAAAACTGTTCATGTTGTCTAAACTCTAAAAACCATGTTGCCTATTGAAAAACTGCAAATGGATTTTAGGAAATCATCATCACGTAATTTATCGAGTGACCAACTACAGTTATGTTTTTGCCTTTCAAATGTTCAACCTGCTAAACAACAACAACATGAACAGGCCAACTGCTGTATACCCAACATCAGCTTTTCTAAGTTTTTGTTATTAAACTTCTGATAGTTTATCATAAAAAGACCAAGACAGAAGTGCTCAAATATATGGACACGATAGCAAAAGTAAGTACGAGTATCTTATCTTTTACAGTACCGGTGCCGTAGTCTTTCCGACTTCGACTGACCACCAGATTGCAGCGAACTTGAACGCGGAGCCACAACAAGGTGAGTAATTTTTAATTTTCATGACGTCATCACACATATAAAAAAAAAAACGATTTTCATAGAGCCCACAGAATTTTATGGACTAAATAAGAGTAATAGCTTTCCATCGACAACAACAATCTTCAACCACTGAAAATTTTAAAGCAATTGGCCCCGAAGTTGAAGAGAAAAGCATTATTTTTCACAACAACAATAATAGCAAGGGGATAAAGAAAAATACCACGAATACAAACAACAGCAACATAACAATCTGTTACAATCAATAGGTTCACTTCTTGTCCAGGATGGTTTTTTAAAATTGTCAAATGCAAACCTGCTATATCTTTCCGTTTTGTGTACAATGTCAACAAAGCATTGTTGCTAGTAGAAACTGTGACGAAGAACCATCGGCTTTTAGGTGAGAAAATCAATTTCGTTAATAATACGATTCCGAGGATTACTTGGGAATGGCATATCTGTGTTTCGGATCACGCCTACGGCTTTCCGTCTCTTCATCGTAAGAAGTGTCGTGCAAAAATCAAGTTGAGCATAACAAAATGGTTCCATAAAGTTAAATTACCATTTGCGTATGCTCGATCAGCGCCATTTCCAACTTGGAAAGCGCCCGACATTGTCCACACAAATGAGATTTTCTCTGCTGCGCCATCTGATGTTATGACTTTTTCCATTTAACGAAATTTGCGTGTAACGTTGAATTTTTGAGGAATATCATTGTGCTCAATTCTCATTTGGTAATATTACAGAACTTCAAAGATTAATTTACTTCAATAATATCATTATTGTGTTAGGTCAGGGTGGTCCAAGGTTGTGAGGTTGAAGGGTGAGATTGTTCTGCCAATAAAAAAAAATATTTGCAAATGATTAGGTGGGCGCTAAAATTGTTCTGCCGACTGTGTAAGTGCCAGAGTTTGGAACACCCTGCGTTAGTTCCATCACAAAAGTTACGCAACTACATTTGCCTTTAAATTGCCTTTTGTGTGAAAAAATTACTTGGACAAGGTTTCAGTGAAATTTCTAACATGCCTTAAATTCCAAGATTTGGAACAAAAGGAATTATGTCGCACGAATAGAAAACAAACTATGAAAAAAGCTAATACACAACCCGCCACGCAAAGGACTAAACGCCCAATACCTGAAACGAGAATATCGGTCGGAGACCGAAGACTTATCGATCGAAACTGCGGTTCCGTTTCATGACTCTATAGTGACACCGCGTGTCCCATCACTAATTAAATAATAACTCGCTAATTATACAACATAATTAATCCAAAGTCAATAGGCTTCTGGTCCGAGATAGGACGAATGCACATGCAAAATTTGGAGCAGATTCAACTTCGCCTTCTTAAGATATCGCGTTTATATAACAGACAGACAAACAGACATACAGACAGACAAATACCTATCAACATACTTACCCATCTTAAGATCGATAAGTAATAACGACGGAAACTTCGAATAATGACTAAGAATATCTTATCTTACATATTTAATATATATATATCTATATATGACATACTAAAAGCAATTTGTATTGAATGAAACTATTGCACAATCATCAGTTATCAGTATGAGGAGTTGTAGTCTATTTTCCCCTTTTTTTGAAAAGTCCTCGTATAAAGGATGTACTAGCAGTGAGACTTGATTTTTTCTTTGCTTCTTTTGGTTTATCAAACTCATTAGTTAACGAAGCTATATCGGGGCAACTCCTTCTGCTTCTTGCCCTTGGCATTGTTATGCGAGAAAACGATGAAACGTTGATCATGCTATTTTTTCTGCCACCTACCGCAGAAAAGCATGATTGTCTCCTTTTTGATTTGCCCTTGAAAATATTTGACATTGACGATTTGTCGTTATGGACTTCTATTTCTTCGGATATGATGTCTTCCATTCTCTCGAATTTGTGTCTCACTCCTTCCGCTTCCGTAACTTCCTCTGGGATAGCTTCTTCCAAGTTGAAGCATGATCTATTAATTTTCGGAGATGGTGACTCCTCCATTTGTTGTAACTGATGTGGATGTGTCATGACTTTAACGAAGTCACTGAAACTGACTTTACCATCACCATCGTGATCTGCTTCTGTTATCATGTCCTAAAAAGTAATAAATAACAGCCAACGTGATTGCCTGTTTTCAGTAAGCTCAAAGCTGACATTGCACTTTGCATTGAACCACTATTAGCTGAATGCATGGAGTCATCGAATAGTTTAAAGTAATAACCGAAAAATTAATACTCAATAAAAAAATAAGACTCAACGTTGCACAAATTTTATACAGATAAGTGAACATTAGAAATTTCAGAAGGACAAGACGTGACTCAATTTGGTACTTAATTTGACTACAGCCGCGGAATGTGGCAATGAGTTCAAATTAACCCGATTTAAAATATTAACTAAAGTCTCAAGTGGCTAGCGATTCGGCGTAGTCTGAAATACAAATTTTGTCTTTGTCCTGGCTGGCGCAACTTATCCGCGCTCTAAGGTAAATCAACTATATATCAGTCATATAAGTAAAATAAGTTGATGGTTGATTACAACCCAGAAATTGCTATGAACGCGATAACAGTTCATTCTCAGATTAATTAGTAACGGAACTAATACTTTTCACTTGCAAACTAAATTAATTGAGCCTACACAGCCAGCTCTTGTGGCTAAGAATATCTCTTCATTATTGTTATGTGCATATGTCGAGCAACGCAAATTAACATCATTATGTGAATAATTACTTTACGAAAAAACTATTTTACCATATGATTAAATATTTGCAATGCGTATTGGAGGAGTAATATGCAAGTACATGTGCGTTGTTATGGAACAAAGAAATCCCCGTCGGGAAAAAAATTACCTCGTTATTATTGACGCAAAATCCCATTAGCATTGGACTTGAAATCGTCTGTCCCACCTTAATCGCATGCATTTCCCTAGAGAGATTCTTCCCGTTGTTTCAAAAAATTGGAATGACATTGAATTTGACGTTTTGTAACATTTTTCAGACAGAAAATTCCCAAAAGCATTAGAATAGAGTAATTGTGTTTCGTCGCGACTAAATTATGTTCAGTTCCAAAAATATGGACTGTGAATATTAATATAGAAAACACAAAAACATTGGTTGAAGAAAGACTGATTCCATTGATTTTAGAGTAGTAATTTATATAATGAAAACGCACCATTTTGAAAAAAAATTCGTCTTACGGTCTCGATTACTGTTGTCAGACATTGAATTTACAGGAAAATTACTTTGTGAGAGCTGTAAATCAATACATTTGTGCAATACCGTGAGGTCTTTTTCGGTTATTTCGTCTCCGAAACTCGAAAATAGATCCCTAAGTTCTTCAGGACAAATGTATCCGTCTCCATCCTTGTCAAAATGTTGAAAAACCAAATACATCTCATCTTCATAAATGGAATTCTAAATAAAGAATATCCGATGAAAACATGAGGAAGGACTCGTCGGACTGTTTGACCTCAATTAGTAAATTATGTGGTCATAATTTTCCACATATATCCGGTATATTGATTCATGTTGTCTTTTTTTAAATCTCTAATTATCAGAGTAGCTCATACCATATACATTTAGAACTGCAAAGTTAAACTTTTTGCTACGAAAGCAAGGACATCGCCAGTCACCTTAAAAGAGGCATGATAATTCATCTAACGTAACAAACCATTCAATTTCATGCTTGCAAAGAAAACTTATATTACTGAATTGTAATTTGCGGACAATAAAATTATGATCTATCAACCACTGAATTCATGTACTTATATTCTCAGAAGCAACTAAATGTTATTAAGTAATTGTAAAATTATGCTATTTTTCAAAACTAAAATATGTAAATTGGAAAATTTCCGAAGAATTGGAAAGATACCAATCTTATTATTCGCCGTTTATTAAAACTTTATCAAAATCATCTGGTAGCAGTATTTTTAATTTTAATTTGTTTTTCAAGTATTTTTAACTTTAGTTTTAATATATTTTGAATGTTTCGATTTCGGTGTTTCCAAATTATACCCTGTCACATAAAATGACAATCAGAGTGTAAAACGCATGCGACAGCATCTTTGGAAAAATATTTGCTTTGAGTGATTCTATTAGTTCAGCGAATTTTCTAAAAGAAAGAATGATGCGTGATTTATTACTAATAGATTTTTCACTTCAGCTATGCTTATAAGGCTACCAGTGCACGTAAATTGGAATTTTATTACGTCATGTTTTGTAACTATGAACTGCTGTAACTCTAGAAAAAGTATTGAATACTTTGGAATATTGTAAACCGATTTGTCTTATTTTGGGACGCACGGTTCCATCTTCCAAATTGATTACATTGATATCAAGTTATATTACTTAATATAATATTTTACCGATTGTGTAGTTAATTCCATAAAAGGTACGAATGAATCAAAATTTATATTGTTGTTTTCCAAATCAGCATCGCCGATTTGAGTTAACAATTCTTTCAATTCCGAACTGTTTATCTTTCTTCCCAGTTTTTGAAGAATGTCGATCATGTCCTGAAAATAATGCTTTTATACTTCAGATTTTTAAAATTTCATTTAATTTCTATTTTCTTAATCGATGTCGCCCTCAACTTTCATGTAGTTTCTTTCTTTAATTTGCATACATTTTCAAATAAAATGATACATTCCAAATATGTAAACATAATATAACTTATGCTATGCATTTTGTATATTAAATCATGTCTGATGTTCTAACAACACTGTGTTTGTAATTAAATTACACCATTACTTAACGATTCTGACGTCGAACGTGACGCATTGTGTTTATACAAAGACCAAACGCAATTTCACGATTCTTAAGTAATGAAACAAAGGCAGCGAAAGAAACTTGGTTGACGATGAGTTCGAGTTAATTTCGAGTTCGTACTTTAGGCTTGGGTAGTGAGTAGAAACCTAATCCCATCATTAGATCAAATTTGAGTATAAACGCTAAACCGTCGTGAATAGATCCTAATCTTCCTAATTTTTATATCTAAATTCAAGTGGCCAATTGTACACAGCTTTCACATAAACAAACGTTGTTTTGCAAGGACAACGTCTGTTAATACATATTACTATATTACGTTCGAAATAATATTCAACTTAATCCATTTCTTTGGTTTAACGCCAATGCGAGGTTAGTTGATCTGTGGACTCAACTTACATTTAAACTTATTATCCCTGTATTATCCGGGTCATATTTATTGAAAGTTCTTCTATATTCTTCAACATTCGCTTCCTCACCTCCGGCGGTATCCATACCTTTTCATTCATTCAAAAAGTTGAGTCACCAATTCAAAAAGACTTGAGAACAAACGAAACAATATCTATCTAGTTTCAAGGACCTTCTTAGCTGATTGATCTGACTTTTATGTAAGCAAAATAAATCTACGAGATGTGAAGTGAACGGTATAATTTGATTATGAGGAGATTTATTTCTATATTCATACTTAGCACGAGAGAAAAAACGTCACTTACTCTATGGAGTACAGTTTGTTATGAACAAATCCCATTATGAATTGACAACCATATGAACATTAAATAAAAGGCATTATTTTCCAATTCGCAATCACGTTCGGTTAAGTTGAACATTTTAATAAAATATTCAAGACCGTCTGACATTGCATCACTTCGAACTTTTATTAATATAAATCTATTTCGCCGAAGCCGATAATATAACAGTATGATATTAGTTAGTAAATCTGTCATGTAATCATGCGTAATACTGTTGCTGAAACATTATTATAAAATCAACTTATTAAATTATCAACTTAAACAACGAGGTAATACTGCATGATAAAGATTGGTTCTACAATAATTCCGTCATCTTGGAGATCCTGTTATTTTATCAGCAAAAATTATTAGCAACTTTTTTAAGAATGATTCTGAAAGTATTACAAATTTGATATATGATTATTCACACTTTATTACGATCATCATAAATTCAGAAACAAATTTCCACCAACAATTTGACGTATTGGAGTGAAAAAGTTCGAGCTTGACCTTTCATCCCCTGCCTCCACTTTCTTGGTTATCAAATTATAATTTTCTGAGATGATTTTGCAGCTATGCCAGCTTGCTATGTTATCTCATACCACCATCCATTAATTTTTCTTTGTGGACTACCGTTAATAAAGAACATTCTATATATAGTATTTGAAAACTTGAAAATATATTAGCTTTATTAAGTTATGGAGTATATTAATAATAACGTTGTCCCATGCGACTCAGAGGGGGAAATTAAAGTCTGCATTATGTCTTATTATCTGGCTATAATTGAATAAGTTTCTTTGAATTATATTTTTAGAGAACGTTGGTCCGCAAGTAAATCTAACAATGTTTGCACCGTTACACTTGGAGTTCCGCCCTCAAAAGCGTATACTATTGTCGAAAGGTTAACCGCAATTTCTCATTTCACTCGTGATTTTTTATTGCGTAATCGTGAGCATTATGACAATCGCGGATCTTATAACTCCACATCTTAGTGTGGTACTTTTAAAATTGTCAGAAAATATTTTTTAATTCACTTATGTTTTTATTATTAGTTTATACAGAATTAAATACATGAAATATACCTGAAATATCATATCAAGCATATCCTAAGCCGAATTGGTTTTCATCTTTGAACCTTACAAATTGAAGTTGGTCATGCCTTTCTCCGTTTCTTGATAACTGAACGTTTTTTGAGTTTGTAGAACTAAAAGTAACTCATCGCGATTTCACAATATCACACAATGATTCTTGAGGAAATTTTTTGTTCCTTTCTAATTAGCTATTTATATTCACTTATTTAATAGCTATTTTCCAGACCGTATGCTACTCTGAACGTTGTATTACAGTTATAAATAAAGTATTTTGTTAAATACTTATAACCCAAAGTCTTACTTATACCGTAAATGGTTTAGTAATTTGAACAACATGTGTAAACATCTGAAAACCACTTATATTAAGGTTAAATCATAGCTTATATTTTACAAAAAAAATAATTATTTATATGCCGACAAGCATTTATAATATTTATTTTTCAGAAAATTTAAATGGCTAAATTTAATGAGTTTGAGAATTTCTCGAGTTGAGATTGCCCAGTATATCACAACCATCTTTCTAGGAAAAAAATTTTATCCACAAATAAGACAGGCCCTCAGATATAGTGCGTAAACGGTTAGATATTTATTTATGGTAAAAAATAACGATTTCTAAATCGGCAAGTTGTCAAATTTTACTTTATTTTAATCCTATTTGCTAAATAGATCGATCCTAAAAATTGGAACAAGCTTGAATTATCGGTTTTCCAATTTCTAGCTTACTGCAAAAAAATTTCACGAAATTAGTCACTGAATCGCTGAAATTAGTACCGTTACTTCCAACTTCTACCGTTTCAACTCAAATGAGTCACGCTTGCAGATACCGATTCGAGCCTACTTTCGTTGACCTTTACATACATAATGAGGCTGAAATTTTGGAACCTTTTATGTTCCTGACTCAACTTTTTACAATTATGGACCTGTAAAAACCGATATGGGTAATTTTGTAACTCCAATACTGGTTGGTTATTCTAAAAAATTTTACAAGCCTAAGAACTTGAGAAATGAGCAATTGTACTTTGCTTTATGTATCTACAAAATCTATGAATGCAATGCTCATTAACTGTTTATTTTTTTGTGGAAAAAACTTAGTTTTGAATGTCTGGCATAAGACTGTACACAATAATGGTTTTACAAGTTGTCATAAATGATAGTCACTGCCGAATTTTATCTGTCTAAAATTGTTGGGCTCATGTTTTAAAATGATTGAATATTTTAATGCATCGCAGGATTGATCTAGCGATAAATTCGGGTCACGTGTCATTTTGATGCATATTAAAGTGAGACCTTCGAGATAGAATCTAATTTTGCATACGCGCCAAACCGACTGTCAAGTCTGCATTATGCTGCTCGCATGGAGGGAAACTAAATTGCAACCGTTTCAAATTTTTTAAACCGCATTGCAACGATTTACCACTTGAAATCAAAGTCGACAAAAAAAAAATAGACACGACACGCCATAGATGGGAACGAACGAAAATTGCGGACATTTATTCTGTGTGATATAAACACTATGTGTAATTTGAAAAAAAATTAAAGAGTACAGCTAATTGCTTTCGACCCGTTTCTGACCCAAACCCGAAGTTTTTTCTTGAGTTTCGGAACGAAATTTCAAATATTTATATATTCATATATGAAGACATTTTCTGTCACGAACAGGGCCTTCTTGGGTTCTTTAAATCAACCAAGAACGTTGCCAAAATTTTTTGTCTGACTCACAGCTGTATATTACCATATGGGTTTATTTTCCTGCCGGTAATTGCCAACTTGGCATTGCGCGCATATCATACTGGCTGGGTATCAGATATCACATTCGAAGAGAGAGCAAAGGGGTTCAAAGTAGTAGATTTTCGATTTCAATATAAGAAAGAGGAATTCAACAGAGACCCAGTTGGAAAGTTGTAGCTGGCGATTTAGAAGCATGTTCATTGACTATCGGAATAATAGAATTCTAAATACTAAACTATCGTTATAAAAATATTACCGAGATTGCCACGCAAAAATTGCCCAATCGAAAAGAACATCAAAAACTTCAGAAATATTTTTATGACGCAAATTTTCGGAAATCGGAATAATGAAGTTGTCAAAATGCTCCTTATATAAATAACCAAAAAACTTTTACTGTTTCGGTAACATTATACCATACGTGAGTTACGAAATTCTTACTCACAATGTTATTCCTAATTCTCAATATACGATTAAATTTTGGGTCAAATAATTTGTATTTAATATCGATCGATCTGAACAAAAAGTTGTTGACAATTTATTTAGACCAGCAGATAATAAAAAGTTAAGTTGGTATTTGGTATCAGTATTTTATATGGCATATTCAGTCATACTCAAATCTATCATTCCTAATTCCTAATGTAGCCTACGATACGATTTTGCTCCATTATGACTTATATATAATATCGACCTGGGTCTGAACTAGATGTCGTCGGTCGTTCAGTCCAACAGTTGTTAAAAAATTTAGCTACAATAATCATTTTAAAGTAAATCAATGAGCGACATTTTAAATGTATCGCTTTAAACACAGATTAATATGTGCAATCAATTACAATTAATACTGTGCAATACTGTGAGGAAACTAATATATATTTCTATATTATTAATATATAATATTAATATATAATTTTGACAATTACCGTAAAATACCCATATATGTTACATAATTTTTACGTTTTAGTCTATCACTCATTATTAAAAGCCCGAAATATCTTGAATCGCGTTAAATATGATTCATGGAGGGGTTACAAATGAGGCCAAACCCGAAATATATTCGTATGAATATTATGCCGGGAAATTCAACTTTATTATAGTTCAGTATGAGTCCAACGGCATTAAATCTTTAGGTTCACCAAGTGAAAAGATTTTCTCGATGACGAGCGTGGTTGTTTAATTGAGGCAGTCATTTATATGAAATTAATATATTGCATATAAACTCGACAAGAGCATTTTTTAATAATAAAACTCATTTTGCATAAACTTTTTGAAGTAATTAGTGCAACGAATAAATTTCGTTTATATCAAGAAAGATCTAACACACGTAATAAATACCAAAAAAAAATCAAGTCAGGAATGAAAATATGAGTTGAAAGTCCGGATTTGTACTTTTCATAGAAATCCTATTTTTTTGCATTTTCCTGTTTGAACCTTTATAAAAAAGATATTATCTACCAAGTTTCAGCAAAAAGGGAGAAAATACTGCAATGAAAGTCGCATTGATACTATCTATTTCATGACCTGAGTGATTTAGAAAGACGCTAGAACTCTACACTATGCTACGACACTAATAATAGTGTAAAAGTTTTGCAAACAAACTAGATCTGATAAACCCGTGAATGCAGAATTAAAATTATGCAAAAAATAGTTTTGAGAAAAGCCATTTTTGAGTACAAATGTTTTTTTGTCAATATAATTTTTTCTCTAAAATCCAGCACAATATGAATAATTTAATAAAGTTATGAAAGTTATGATAACCACTTGATTGTACAACACTGCTCTTACTACATTGCTTCTACGACTTCCTGAACCCAGACCATATTGATCATATCACATCTGACACTCTCAAGTTGATTTTACGCTTTTGATTTTCAACCAAAAATTTGATTGTATTCACATAGATTGGCCACTTTTCGTGTTTCAAAAATCACCACAGAATACTCGGCCTGAAGTGACTCATTCAGTATATTTAGGACTGTGGAAACGGATGTGCTCCCAGATCACAAAGTTTAACACTTTTGAAAATGCCACTCGAGATAACAAGGGTCATCGTCACTCTTTAGAATATATATATTTCAATTGAATAGAAAATTTTACGACATAATAACTATGTCAGTGCATACATGAAATTATGAGTATCATTAACTTTGAAAACATGAGAACAATACCTCAATACAGACACAAATTTGATTGAAATATCAGGCCTAATAGGACGTAGGAAATTTGAAACAAATAAAAATAATAAACCTCTAACGACTTCTTCCGTGTTAAAGTACTGGAAATTTGAAACCGCAGCAGTACTTTTGGGGAAAAAAGATTTTTCCCAATAACAACATCCAACCAAACAACAACAACAAGACTTTATAACGTCCATTTTTTGTCTAATAAAATTTTGTAATTTTCCGTAACAGTATTGCGCATGACGTTTGAATAAAATCCGTATTCAGTCATAAAAGAGATCCTATTTCTGCACATGCAAGATAACTTACATCATCTCATAAAACTTGACCGTTTTCATAGACAATACAATGGTAATGCAATACACAGCAATTAGAGTTTCATTGCTGTTCAAATTAATCATCAGGGTGCTCAGAGGAATAATAAGATGTAACATACATATAGTGAAAACTTGTGAGAAAGAAAGCAACAATGTTCTAAACAAAAGGATTACATGAAATGTGACATCCGTGATTTTTCATGTTACAGTTTGTCCGTTTCAATGATACATAATAACCACCAATAAACTGATTTTACAAAAAAAACTATCCATATTGAACTAAAAATATCGTCTCGATATTTAAGGTTTCCATTGATTTGTATTATATTTGAAATTATTATTAGTTTTTTTGCCAAACCAAAAGCTCATGTTCGTGATGATAAATGCAACATCAGCGTTCGGTATTAAACTTACCAAATTTATTGCTCAATACTCGTAATATACTACGCGATTAATTATTGATGATTTATGTTATAACTCATCGGGGTGTTGGTCTGGCTGAATAGAGTCCCTGGGGTAATATGGTATGTAGGCATTATAGTCATTAGTTGCGCAGATTTTTAGAATTTCGTTTTTTCTTTGTGGTACTAAATTTATCTCAAGCTGCATAGAGAATATTAAACTATTTCACCAAATACAATGAGTCATCCTAGAAGTTGAAAAATATATAAGAATTTCTACGTTCAGTGTCTTTCAAAAATAACTACCACCGACCACTAGTGGGAGCATGTTAGCAATAACTAGATGTAATTTAGAGAATAATTCACTACATCTCTGCCTAAAATTTCCATTTTATCCTACTTCTACTTCTTCCATCATTATCCTAGTGTGATATTCTATGTATTAGTTCATACATTAGTTACATACTTGATATATTTTGCTTCTGATACGTTAGAGATCATTTTAGTCTTTGGTCTTCTACAGTGAATTACTCATTTCTCAATAACTTTTTGCAATTTTCCCTTCAAAAAATTATAAAAATTATTGAGAATATATTAATTTTTCACTTGCACCAGGTACACTAATTTTGGAAACTTATTCCATATGCCCCGTTTGTTAAATGGGATAGAGAACCTGTATGCTAAATGAATATTGTAATGTAAAATGTTCAGAAATCTAATTTTGGCTGAAATATTTTGCAATATTTACAAAGCATTTAGCGTAACGTATTCGGATCCTTAGTGGCCATTGTGACAAGAAATTAGTAATCTGAGGAATTTTAGGAGATATCTTCAATATTAACAATCGATATAACGTGCGTCACTATCTGCCATGTAATGCCAACGTGTTCAAAATATTTGAACACCCAAATATACAAACATTATTAACTCAATTTTATTGTAATTTTGAGTCTCAATACTCTAATGCAATTTTTGGCAAATTGTTTGTTAAGCTTATTAAGTGCTCGATTGAATGTGGGCAATTACTACATAGTGCTACCAAGTGAGGTCCATCCATGGGCTGCTTTTAATTGGTCATCCTTTTTTTAGAGAATCTCCAACAGAAAAATCGATAAATGACTACAAATGCGTGAAGGGCCTACGAACTTATCGACGGGGGCTTGCGTTTTTCAACCAATCAGAATAGAGAATAGATGAATTGAAAATGTCGTCCGAGATCCCCTGCATAAATTAATACCGTACGCGTTGAATGTTATCTACTTTGTATACGATAACGAGCTGGAACCAGAATTTCATGGTTCACTGCTTTGGAATTTTTGTATTTCTCTCTTTTTTTATGGAGATTGTATTTGGGTAGTAGACTGAACAATTTTTTTAGTTGCTGGAAAAAATCACGTCATTTTAGCGTTTGGCGGATGTCACTATTTACAATGTCCAGTTCCTTTTTTTCCTGCGTTTGACGAATTGAGAATTTGGAAAATGCTAGCA
This sequence comes from Styela clava, assembly GCF_013122585.1. Taxonomy (NCBI): domain Eukaryota; kingdom Metazoa; phylum Chordata; class Ascidiacea; order Stolidobranchia; family Styelidae; genus Styela; species Styela clava. The sequence goes on along the minus strand of NW_024102838.1, from coordinate 22,817,430 downwards.
CCACATACACATCGTTTATAAACTTTGCCCTACGTAAATACGTGCATAAGTACAGTGCCTGAGCTTTAATTTAGAAAGAATATTCACTTATTTATCGAAGTCATATACTTCTTTTAAACATACCAGAATTTTGTAAAATCTTTATCTGGAGCAAGAAAAGCTTAGGAATAGTATTATTCTGGGTCGATGCTGCAACGAACCTCATCTATCACGGGACAAAATACGAAAACTTTCAAATGGGAAAAAATATATAAAATAATAATGATTAACATATTCCAGCATTTTGTAGGAATTGATCGCAATAATCGTCCTCTTTCTTTTATTTGCAAACATCTGCACGTATGATTGTTATAAACTATATATACAGAGAGAAAGAGAGATTATATATTAATACATGATAATGCAATTGATTGGTCATCTGTGAGAAAGGGGGGAAGGGGTTTGTTATTCGTAAACGATAAATAAGTCTCGGTGACCGTGGCTTGGGGGTGAGATAAATCACATTCCTACCTCACCAGCGTCGATATAAATGTTCACCAGTTCAAATGTATTTACACTCCTTGAACACTAAATCTGAGCAAATGTGCAATAAAAGTACATATGGTGAGTGCAAAATGTGTATTTTACCGACGTTTTTCTACAATTGTTCACATAGGTGACTTGTCCTTTTACATCAATTTCTTCGGGAAATGAAAGATTAAGCGGCTATAGATGTTTAAAAATAGGAATTACGATAAATGAAGCATGGAAAGCAAACCTATTTTTGTGATTAATTGGACACTTGAGCCTTAAAGGTATGAATATTGGAAATGTTTGTGAATTGTATTCGACAATTTAGCTATCCGAACCCGACTAAGTAAATTGTCCGATTCCATTAAAAATAATTTAGTTCGAATGAAGCTTTGTCAACGCGTAATATTTTTGGTGATAAAAAAGTGAAAATGCAAAATGATAATATCATTATTATTTCATAAAAACCTGATTGTTCTTGTAAAATGCCTCTGCCTTTAATTGATCGTAATACTGAAAAACAGCTGCGCTACATTATTTGTGTCATATTTTTCCATATGCACTAAGTAGTATTAGTATACTATACTGAAAAACAGATTTACATCCTATGTATGTTTTATTGTATTTATTGCATTAAGTATTTATTTTTCAAAGCTAAGACAGGATAATCAATTGATCGACACGTTCAGTGATTCTTTACTTCTATTTCCTGTCGTGGACATATGGTGTTGATAAATTTTGACCTTGATTATTGTATTGGTTAAAGATGTTAGTTCATTTTTCCTGACTTCTGATAGCAAAATAATTAATTTATTTTCTTACAAAAGCTAGAAAATATATAAGACCTGAAAGCCTGAATTCAACTGAAAAATCACTGTCTTTTACGAATATTTTGAGATTGACCATGGTTCATGGAAAAGTGTATATTGCAATTTCCCAAGGTCGGGTCATTTCTTAAACTCGATGTGTGGATCTGGTGTCAAAGTTGATATGTTTCTTAATTAATCCATATTGAAAAGCACGAATTAACTCATTAAAAAGCTGGACCTAACTAGATTAAGATGGGAATGTCTCAACCTCGCTTCTATAGCATTATTATATACTGCTCATTACTTTAAAATTGGATGTAAAATCTTTCTCAAAAATATTTGCGAAGACATGAAATAGTATAACAATAAAAATTTGGTTGAAAATTACTAAGTATATAAAGATTATCAAAAATTTCTTTGACTAAATTTTTCTTTGACATTTTGTTACTGTTTGTTACTGGTTTTTAGAGAATAAATTTTGTATTCAAAGATTTTACAATTCAAATTTCATAACAAATTTCATCTATCCGTTAATTAAACGCCTATCTTTGCTACTCTTCCATAAAAAACAATATTAGGCCATTTTGTTTTGTTCCTGCAAGTTCAATAGAGAAGGCAACAATATATTCCAGCATGTGTTATCGTTTCGAACGGAATATTGTTTCTAATTATATATAATATTGAATTGCGTAATAGATGAAAAAAAGGTGTTTAACTTTATTTGTTGAAGGTTCGTATGTGTCGTTGTTGTGAATATTTATACTGTCATACCGTTATAATGTAAGCCCAAATGTTAAATTAGCATATTCACGATAATATGAACTGGTAGCCATATACTCGAATTCAGAACTGTGAACATATGTTCTCTTGTCTATATATTTTTATCAAAGTCTCTGGTCAAGCTTGGGTTATGCGATCTGGAATTAATATCATCGATGAGCACATGAATAAGCATGTTTCATAATTGACGTAAGGGTGTAGAAACTGATTTGACGCGGAAACAAAAATGTTATGTTACGATTCACTCGTGCAAAAACAATAAATTTCGAGAAATGTGGACATAAAATTTATTGTTTGTTATAAATTTTTTATAGCATTTCGTTTTGTTTTTATTTAACTGGAATAAACTGAGTGACCAACATTTTTTATATATAGAGCTTATCATTAAACGGGTTTTATGCAGTTCACAAAAATTACATTTTTCATCAAACTGAGCAGTGTTTTTAACGTTATTTTGAATTACTGCGAATGTGACCAGAAAATTTTTGTGTTACATAGCCTCAATCGTTTCAAGAAATTAGTGGGTTTTCCGCATGCTGAACTTACAGTATTTAAAACAAGCGCTCAAGAATTTGGAGTAAACAAAGGCTGTAAATGACTTAGTCCTGTACCTCCTTGCTTATGCAAATCAGTCGGGTTTACCATGGCACGTACGATCAACATTTGTAATGCTATAGTGTACATTTTCCCAGTGCAAATAAATTTCGAGAAATGTATACATAAATTTTTGTTAGTTTCAAATTTTTTATGGCATTTCGTTTTGTTCTGATTTGGAATAAACTGAGTGATCTACATTTCTTGTATCTAGAGTTCATCATTCAGCGGGTTTCAAGCAGTTAAAAAAAATATTACTCTCATCAAACTGAGCCTGAAATGTAATGAATTTGCGACTACACCTTGGAGGTTGGAGTCGACTGAATGTTTTGGAAGCCTTTCCGAATTTTCATATTCCACTGACATAGATTACACTTTAAATTCATGTTTTCATCATTGAGTAGTATAGGCTTTCTTTACGAATATCTGTATCTGAAATCGATTGTCAAAGGTTAGAATCACCGAGAGAAATATTAGAAATTTGGACAATAACATTAATCAATTAGCAAAGCGCAGGCGATTCGAAAATATTATGCTCTGTAAGATATAATTCAGCATAGAGTACATATTATTCTGAAAATTCTTGGCGAAGTGAATGTATATCTCCTAAATCACTCATGCATTATGATCGTGCTGACATGGCCATGAATCTATGCCCTAAACTAACACAGCTTTGTTGTAAGTCACTGACGCGCGTCCTACGTGGATTCATGGTCCAATTATAGTGTTTCGAGCTTAGACTCTGCATCATTTATAATAAAGATGGGTGGTACTTTCCGAAGTTATCAGTTCTTGTCATAAATATAATGAGATTGCCTTTCTTAGTAAACGAACTTCTATAATCGTGGTTACTGGGGAAAATTATAAGAATTTGAAGCTTACATAACTGTTTTTTGCTTATAAATCATCCAAACAGCAATATTTCACTTCAAGGCTCAATTTGGGGTGAACTTGATGTTTTTCTCGACTAATAATTATTCTTTTATATATTAATCAATTCACAATATGCGCATGTAAATCTAGCAGGTCACATGCACAAGTTATTACGTATTACAAACAAATCATTTGTTTCGCAAACCTTTTTTTTTTGTAAAAATATTATTACGTGAAATATAAAACTTTAATTTCAAATTAAAATAAAATTTTAATAATCATTGATATTTCATATTATGTGCGACGTGTGAATATTTTTTTCAAAATAATACTTATCTATCCCAAATGTCCTGAATTGTTATAATTAGAGAAGTTCCCAAATAAATTTTCAAGGCTAAAAAAATGCACATTTCGGATTGAAATCGAAGGTTTTCGAGCATTGTTTTTAACGATATTTTGAATTACTTGCGATTGTGACCAAGAAATATTTTGAGTTACAAAACTTCAAGCGATATTAGTGGGTTTTCCGCATGCTGAACTTACGTCATTCGTTCTCCTCAGGAATTCAAAGTAAACAAAGACTATAAATGATTTATTCCCGTACTTCCTTGCTTATGCAAACCCGACAGGTTTACCATGCCACGTGTGATCAAGTTTTGTATTGCTATATGGTACAATTTAATGGTTGGAATTTAGTCAAATTGTCAAATTTCTCATGATATTAAAATGATTTTTTAGTTGTCAGTTGGCCACCTAACATTATGTAAGACAAGACTATAGACATGTAAGGAATATGGAAACTTTAAATTTACCCATTTTTTATTTTGCACCAATATGCTCAGACAAAGCATGAAAATACCACACGACCCGCGTTAAATTTTGGAAACGTATAGATGACAAACAAAATCGTGCTCTGGTGGTTTTACCCTTAAAATTCCTAAAACAAACAACAACTGATTTTACGGCCTCCTACATTTTTTCTTGGGGAGCATTATCAAAAGATGAGATGCGAATTTAAATATCATGCAGAGTCACTTAGTCTCAATTGTGTGCAAGCGGTTGGGAATTTTTCTTGCGCGTGTTAATCGCATATCAATCTATATTGCATGAAATTCTTGCTTCTATTTTTAAAAACGTTTGAGAAAGAAAGGCACATCAATGCACACTGTGAAATTAAATTCCTAACCACAATTTTAGAATTGTTTTTCATCGCCAAAGGATAACAGATGCAACATTGAGCAAACAGTAAATTCCATATAAATTCGACGAATTACGAAACAAATGTTTTGCTAATAAAATAGGGGTAAATAGACATTTCCTAATTTACGTAAAAACTAATTGAATAAAACAATTTGTATATGCTTAGGATTTTTACAGTTTTACTTTACATTTATTCCGCATAATTTACACGAAATTGACTAATTTAACAAATTATACGCAAGCCGCAAACATTATTCATTCCAACTGCCATCACTGATTGTGGCGAGTAGTGTCTCCCATAAGTTACCAAGAAAGAGAAGAGCCTGACGTCTCCCTGATTGTGGCGAGTAGTGTCTCCCATAAGTTACCAAGAAAGAGAAGAGCCTGACGTCTCCCGCCTTGAATTTACGGTTAAAATCAGTCGACGTGTGATTTTTATGCTAATGCTAATGAATATTCTTTGAAATTTGTACACAATGACGTTTGCTTAATTACGGTGAGTAGTATCTACCATAAGTTATCAAAAAGAAGAATAGCTTGACGTTTCTCACTTGTCACCTTGAATTTACGGTTAAAATTATTCGACGTGTGATTTTTATGCTAATGCCAATGAATATTCTTTGAAATTTGTATATAATGACGTTTGCTTAATTACGGTGAGTAGTATCTACCATAAGTTATCAAAAAGAAGAATAGCTTGACGTTTCTCACTTGTCACCTTGAATTTACGGTTAAAATTATTCGACGTGTGATTTTTATGCTAATGCTAATGAATATTCTTTGAAATTTGTACACAATGACGTTTGCTTAATTACGGTGAGTAGTATCTACCATAAGTTATCAAAAAGAAGAATAGCTTGACGTTTCTCACTTGTCACCTTGAATTTACGGTTAAAATTATTCGACGTGTGATTTTTATGCTAATGCTAATGAATATTCTTTGAAATTTGTACACAATGACGTTTGCTTAATTACGGTGAGTAGTATCTACCATAAGTTATCAAAAAGAAGAATAGCTTGACGTTTCTCACTTGTCACCTTGAATTTACGGTTAAAATTATTCGACGTGTGATTTTTATGCTAATGCCAATGAATATTCTTTGAAAATTGTATATAATGACGTTTGCTTAATTACGGCGAGTAGTATCTACCATAAGTTATCAAAAAGAAGAATAGCTTGACGTTTCTCACTTGTCACCTTGAATTTACGGTTAAAATTATTCGACGTGTGATTTTTATGCTAATGCCAATGAATATTCTTTGAAATTTGTATATAATGACGTTTGCTTAATTACGGTGAGTAGTATCTACCATAAGTTATCAAATAGGAGAATAGCTTGACGTTTCTCACTTGCCAATTGTCACCATGAATTTACGGTTAAAACTATTTGACGTACGATTTTTATACTGATGTTAATGAATATTTATTGAAATTTGTGTACAAAGACTTTGCATAATTAGCGCTGATCAACTCGGACTGAATCTAGACATAGTTACATAAAGTCGATCTAAACAAAACAAACTACGGTAAATTAATATGTAATAATTTTGTTGGTTATTTTTACTATTACTAATTTTTATACTATCCTTGCTCTGACCATTCGGAAATTATTCAGAGGTTATTTGTTTTCTTCCCTCAAATCTGCTTGGAAAGTTTCCTTTCCATTAAACGAGTATTGAACAAAAAATTGTTTCTCGCAAATGTGAGTCATTACAGGAACTAACTCTGGGTGTACGCCAAATAGATTGAGCTTGAGTGTTGTGACTTGTGCTATCAGTCTGATCATCATTTTCTATAATTCAACCAAACATTACCACCATGGTCGATTGGGTTCATAACAAAAACAAGGAGGCTTGTTTTGTTATTCAAGGTGACGACTCCTCAATATACATATAGATTTTGTTATGTTTACTTCATGAGCAACCACGCAATTCTACAAAACAGGAAAGTTTGTTTTGTTACTTGAGACGGCAACTCCGCATACCTTAATTTTACTGAAACGAAACCAGAAAACAAACAAAGCACAAGTTTTTTTTGTTATCTTATTATACTTAATGAACAACCACACAATTCTACATTTCTACAATTTACAAGGAATACCCCATTATTATAAGATTGGTTTACGATTCAAAAGTGGACTGCATTTAATATAATGCATAGTGCACGGGAGTAAACTTTAGGATAAGTCTCCAAATCAAAACTGTGACATTTTCTTCAGAAGTATCAAATGATTATATCTGATACAAGACTAATTTTATTGATTCGTACAAGTCAATAATTGAAGAATGTAATAAAAAATATGAATCAGTGTGAGGTTTTGCGCAATGAATTGTGTCATTTCTCATGTTTGCCATTTTATGCTATTGACGTCACTGAGAAATAAGATCATAAATAAGATCCGTTGCTTTCTTTAGAAATTCATGCACTCGCTTAATAGCTAAATCCGTTGTGTTACATTGAAAGCTTTTTTAAATTCAATGCAAAAGCAAAAATGTTTTTATTAGAAATTGTGTTCCTCAGTTTTGATATCTTTGGATCAATTTTAAAACGAACTTTGATTTTCATAATCTGAATTTATATTTGTTATAACATATATTCATCCAAAAGTTGAAATTTTTGAAATGGCGACATTTCATAACTGTAAAATACTCATTGTTTCATACTGACAACATATAGAAAGGAAAACGTGAGTAGGATACGCGTGAGTGAAAGATAGAGGAAGATCGTCTGATTCTTTACCACTATCACGTTGTTTTGTGTGAGAATACCGACGGATTGCGTGACCGGACCTCGATGGAGCTTGTATTTATTAAATTTCAACGTACTCGAATAACGATTTATTTCACTTGTCCATGGCAAAACTGAGAATTGCCTCGATTTTAGGAATTCTTTCATTTAAAAAAAAAATATCTGCAAGTAATGACATCCGATCTTGTATAGCTTGGCTAAAGCACGAGTTGTTATTAATAGAGGATACAGATATCCGAAGTTCCGATCCGATCCGATCCGATCTGTAATTGCATATATATTGTGGCAGGTATTGCACGAGGGTAGAGAGAAACGATTCCAATAAACGTAAATCATAGCCCGTCTATAAAAACTACAGTGTGATTCATATCTGAAGAATCGTTACATAAAAACGCGTCATGATGCTATTGTTACCATGTCGTCATACGTTAACAATTTGTTTTTTAAAAACAAAAACTATTTTGAATTTATCGCATACAATGGTAGGTATTCACCTACTTCACAAACTGAGTCGAATTTCCTTTATTTTTCGTTAATTTAACTTATACAGTTACCTTAGTGGGTATTTTCATTCTCGATGGAATATTTTACTTGGAATTGGATTGGCCTGATTTAAACTGGGACTTCTCGTGTTTCAACCATCCAGCTTAGTTCTTACGTCACATTAACCATTGTTGTTGTCGATGTTTTTGATATAACATACCAAAATCGCGATTTCAACACGAACCTACAGGGCACGTTTATTGAAATATTACACAGTGATATGTAAAGCTCTCAAAGCGAACCCATTTGTTGAAATTATTGTTTACAAAGGGGAAGTACTGGGATGCGTGCAACATATTAATTTGCTATTGTCAGCTGAATAAATAGGAACAGACTATTACATCTTAACCAAGCGGTCAAATAATCAGCTGATCCATTACTAGAATATTGTTATGTTGCCTGTCCTTCCATATGGAACACAATCGTCGGAAAACTTCTTTGTACATTAGTCGTAACAAATAATTCCATGTTGTTCCAAACAAGATGTTCATTTCACGTAAGACTTTTGGAATGGACGATTGTTATGTTCTAATTTGAGTGCGTAGGATAGACTTACACGTATGATTGATGCTTTCATCTGGGCTCTAAAGTCTAAACGACCGTCCATTAGCAAACTTCCGTCATCTGCCCAATGCCTCAGTTTCAATCGGCCTGATGTGTTCATTTAGAATTCCGCTTATTAGTACCAATGCTGCGAATTCAACTTATGCATCTGTGAGTATTAATTAACATAAACAAGGTAAATGAATTACCTAAATCTGCAGATGTCGGGTATTCCATTTATCTAAATTTTGTTGACGAACGTCTGCTGGGCACGCTATTTCTCATTAAAGCTTTTATGTAGTATGATAAGTAGATTATTTTTACGCCATGCTATGTGAAATTGTAATTAGTGGATCAGGATCAATATTCTTTGAAAATTAGACGTTATCTTCGTACACTCTGAGAGATGTCCGGTAAGTTTATCGTCATTTTAGGAGTGAGAAAATTAAAAAATGTGGTCGCTGAATCGATTCACCGACAAATGTATTAATAATGTAATAATAACCGACATTAGTATTGTCTTAAAAGCTTCAGGCTTTAAAAGGTTAGTATCTAATTACTGAATTACGGAAATAAGATAAACAGGCAAAATCTCAACAGTCTTGTGGTGCTCGCAGACCCATAATAATTGAATAATTGAGAACAGTTTCATTTAAAAATGAGCAATTCCGCTCAACTATATAAAAAAAAAATCAAAACAACATTTATCAAACCAATTCGGCATATTTACCATGACCATTTCTTTAAATTTGTTCGGTTTTCTCTGTTGAATATGACTCAATTTAAACATATTTGATATTATATATTAGAAAATCTAAATGTATTGGGAATGATTAAATATGTGACTTAGGCCAACCCGACGTGAGTGAATCTATTATACTGATAAAAGTTCTTTAGTTCAATTGAAAATGCGTGTGAAGTAGTCGTTGTTTCGGTATAATAAAGTCATAATTAGGGTATGAATACATTCTTTGTTAACAGTATTTTCTCTTTAAGGAGCTGAAGAACTCTAATTATGCAGACATAAACAAATTCTCTGCCATGTAACACTTGTAACTTGAATGTAAAAAAATGCCAGTACAAGGCTTCGAAAAAATTGAGATCCATGCATTTGCTAACATGCTATTCCGAGGAGTTATAATTTGATGTGGATTATAATGTTCATTTTAAGGTGCAAAATAAATACTTTGTCATCTTCTTTGGGAATCAAGTATTTGGGGTTTAATTTCGGATTATTAAATGTTTCATTCCATTTGAATATAATTTCAGGTAGTACCTTATTTATCTGATCCACAAAGTTTGGTAATACTGGAAAATTCTGCATCCATCAGTTGCACACAGATTTTTTCCACTGTCTCGAACTGACATGAAATATCCAAAAGAGAAAATAAAAATAAGAAAGTTAATACAAAGATGAGATACTGTATTGAATGCTAGTACATATAATCATAGTTTTGATGATTGCCCAATTAAATATTTCCAGATATTTCCAACTTGCAAAAGCATTGGGTTGGTTGACGGAATGCTATAAAATGTTAGATCTTATTTGGAAATCAAATGATATTTCCAAATTTAGGCCTTTAACCCTTTGTACATTACATTTCAGATAACTTGAAGATATGGGGAAGAAAATGCGACGATTTTGTAAAAGAAAATGAATAATGCAATACGTTCAGCACGGTCAACTCTAACCCAGAAACACTCCCGACTAATCACTCCTTGCATATCAATGGCTGTCGAGAGACTTGTTTGAAGGGGCCGTGTGAAGGGCCCCTTGCGAGCAAAAACTTCTATAACGGGATGTTTTTGTCTACCTCGCATTTCTAATTTTTCACTGTGCAATTTCCGATACCAATTCAGCTAATCTAGCGAAATTAGGCATGGAAACTTAGCAGTTCTATGGGATTCAATAATGGCCATTCGACTTTATTTGGCAAATCTAGCACATTTTTTGCTTTAGGTAGATATATTGAAGAATTTGTATACGATCAGATGCGACTGATGATTGTATCATGAATTATTCTCGATCTTCTAGCACTATAAAAACATTTTGTCTATGAATGCGATTATTGAGATTTACCCAATAATGAACAAATATTTAAAGTTTCATGCCCTGTATTGAGATTCTTATAGTTAATATCTTCGTATGATATGTCGCTGTGTATTTACGTCCTTTCTAAATATATAATATTTACATAGCCAGTAAAATCTTATTTTCGTAATATCGATGAAAATACTACGTAACATGAAAGCGCTATTCGTTGTTCGGTCATGGGGATTAGAAAAACGTTTCTAATAACAAAAGGGAATTTATTCAACTAAGCCAACAGATGTTGCAATTCAGATGTTATTGAGAAATCATCATAATACTGACTTTGCCACCCATGATTGAATAGTCATCTTCTCAAAAATGCCACTGGCGACACACATCTTAAATGTTGTGCATGGTTGAAGAGTAACAGGGATCACCGCCTAATTTTACAGCAGCATAGATAAATACATCCAACTCTTTTTATAAATTGACTATTATTCAGAAGTTTCCATTGAAACAATGATTTCATTACAAATTAATTTTGTTCCAAATTATTTAAAATTTAGTGTATCAGTTGTGGCAACGCAATGGACGTTTATATCGTATGAAAAAAAAAACTTTTCATATAGAATACTGAAGTATATCCAATTAAACCAGGGTGAATATACTTTTTTGAGAATACTATTTCTCATTGGAAAATAATTAAGGTAAAGTTTAAACAAATGGTTCGATTATAGAATAAAATTTTTCCAATCCAGTGTGCAATCTGTAACAGCCAGTAATTGATTCTCACTTCTAGATGTTTTACAAAAAGTACATAACGCCAGAAGTAATTGCTCTTCTTATAATACAAACCAACCACATTGCACATACATTTCCTATAATTTCCACATTCTTGTAAAACAAAAATAAATATTTTTTTGATAAAATTGTGGTTGCGTTCTGGAACAAGTATGTATGCCACATAAATTGAGATTACATATATTATATTACTGAATGCAATGGCTTTTCTTCTCGTAATTCAATTTTCTCGCTCGCAACCGACATTTACAGAACGTGAGCACTATGAAAATAGCATCCGTATAGCAAATCTACTTTAAATTTTACCAATTAACGAACAAGTGTTTTGATAAAAAGGAGGAAGATAATTTTGAAGTATCAGAAATAATTGTTTCGCAGAAAAATGTCTTTACATTTCTGTAATAATTTATTCGCTCGTTCTACGAACTAAAAATCTAGGGGTACTAATCGCCTGCTTAGATGCACGAACGTTTTAAAATGTTTATATGCAGCAGTTGCAAAGAACTATTGTTTAAAAAGATTATCATTCTCCGCTCTTCGTTGTTTCCAGGCCCGGAACTAATTACGTAGCTTAGACATCGATGGTGCAATATACACAACATGGAAGTCTGACTAATTTACGGATTTCAAACTCACAAACAATACAAACTGTTAATCAAAACCGTTCTATACAAACACAATAACTACGGCCTATAAACAACAACTTGTGGCTTAATGAAGAAAGAAATATATTTGTCCGATGAAACGTCTTAAATTCATCAAACAACTCAATTAACTGATCGATTAAACATGAAAAAACCTTGAATGTAAATTGACAAATTCCTACAGAACTTTTCTATTTGTGTACTCAATCAGGTGACTCAGTTGTAACGTGAACCGAACTATTTGAGCCCGTAAAACAGAAGTGTAAAAAAGTTCCGGTAAAAATATTTTATCACGCTCAATTTCAAATAGAATGTTAATGATAGAGCGAACATTCGTCATTTTTTATGCCTAGAACGCTTCATTGTTATTTGCCACATAGGTAATTCAAATATTTAAATATCGGTCGATATTGTATAAAATTCAACCACATGACGGAGAAATACAAACACCTAACTGCTGAATTCGAGGCCGTTTCCTACGCAATTGCGATAAGAAACCAGCAAAATCGTTTCTAATTCAAAGCTTATATCGATACCGATGACTTACTCATGTTCGGTGTAAATTGAAATGACATGTTTCAAAAAGGTTTAACTTGGTTTAAACGACTATTTGCTTTATTACGTCGTCTCACAATACGTTCCATACGGATGGTAGCTTTTGTATTTTGACTACATGAAAAATAAAAATTACATTTGTTCCATATTTATTTTAGAATTATTTTCGATTGTTAGTCAGTTACGTACATATTACGCACGTTACGTTCAGCACGCACGATATTTTTCACATTTCCAAAAGTCTGTTGTGGAAACACACATCCGTTCACGCAGTCATTAATAATCAATCAACTGCGAGTTCATGCATTATCCTTATATCGAATGCCCCCTATGATGCACAATCTAAATATCTCGACACTTCTGTATTTGTGGTAAAATCAATGTTAAATTGTACCCTTCTGATTGCCCTACGTGGGTTCGCAGTTTCGAATGCCACGGGGTGATAATTATGTACGAGAGAATCTTAGCCGCCGCGTGGTGATTTATGTAACCGCTGTTCGGTTACGGCTTCCTCTACCATCAAGTCCATGCATCTGAAAACAAATAACTGGCTAACTAATCCCATACCCGACATGGACTGGTAACCGGACGAAAGCCGTGGTTCGCCATATGATTGATTGAGTCATCTATCATCGACTTTCCTCTCCCCTGGCCAACTGTGTATATCCTATCCGGGATAAACATCTAAATCATATCTTATTACATGTTGGTTACCAGCACTAACGATTCGTTTAACACTAGTACGCATAGCATATATATACATGAATTATCTTTGCACTTATTGTGGATCTACTATCGTGATATAGGCGTATATGACTTAAATATATCATTGGTATTACATGTAGAGCTGTATGCCTTCGCACCTAAATTCTGTAATATGAAAACAAATTGGGCGCCGCACTTCAATTACCACTTCGTTGCATTTTGTAAATTTATTTATACAATTCAGTCAATTGCTTCCCATCCCATTGGATAAAATTAATTTGCTTTCTCATTATGAAATGCGAATCGTGTACGCTATGTCGCCATGTATCGGTTTAACAAGTCATTATCCGACAGGGAACGTAAAATGGGACTTTCTTTAAACTTTCAAATGACACGAAAGTAAATAAAACGGAGGTGCCTGATAACCCCTATTGATTGCATCACTACATTTGAAAGACAAATATTAGATTTTAAAGCAGTGGCACGCCCTATATTGTGATTTTACATCCATGACAACGAATAAAATACCACTATTTCAACATAGCGGACGTACCAAAATGTTCAATACCGTGTACATTTCCAGGCTAGAACCTATTTCACCCTATATTGTGATTTTACATCCGTGACAACAAATAAAATAACACCATTTCAACACACCGGACGAACCAAAATTGCCAATACGGTGTACTTTTCCAGGCAAGAACCGATTTGGGACCCATTTTATAGCCTTTATTGTCGGCTCGTGCTTGACCGTTCATGCATATTGATTGAATCTGTACAAATGCAGAGCAATTGGTTTGTGGCATTAATCATCGCCTTGATATTTGCTTTTTTGTTGCGCTATCATTTGGCATTGTCACGGAATCAAACGATTTTAAACCATGAAAATGTTTTATATATGTGGAAACAGAAGCAGAACACATTCTTTGGTTTTATTACTTGCCGAGCGAAACATGTCTAGACTTTTCAATTTATATTCCTATAGTAACAGAGTTCTACTAGATACCTAAAAGCAAACAAAAATAAACTTATAGCGCAATAAATAATTTGAAGTCTATTGTTCAAATACACATTGAAGTTCCTTCCCTACACTTGAACCCAATTTTAATAAGGTTTAGTTAAACCCCGATCGATGGAGTATTTTTATTGCTCGTCTGGTATAGACTGATATGTGCCGATTTTTATTTTTAATGGCCTGTAATATAAATTTTAATAAAAATAAAATGTAGAGCTATGAAATTAACGTATGAGGGTAATGTTGAGACTTTATTTATCGGAATGCTCTGGGCTATTTCAAACGATTCGCCATGGAAGAGAATGTGGCAGGCTTCATGCACAAATTGAGATTGAAAGTAGAACAGCATCAAACTTGTTCGTGAGCAGTCAAGATCATAAAATTTACAAATGGTTTCCTGGAGTCAAATCTGTGAATATGAGTTCTCCATTTTGTATTATTCTCTGTGAATTAAACACTTCTAAATTTCATGACTTATGTTTCTAGTTTCATGTTTTATGTTTCTAGACTTATTAAGAATGATGATGTGCCCAAATTTAGCGTTATTTCCTACGTGTACTGTCAGCCAAAAAGATCGTAGATGCTACTACAGTCTGTTAGATGAGAGTCAAATTAGAACCTATTGCTTATTCAATCGAATTGGTTACACACTGTATCAGGGGTTGAGCTTTGGATATATACAAGACTTCTGGTGGCTTACGTGTTGGAGTCAAGATATCTTATATATGAACATGAAAAAGTACCAAGTATCCTACTACTATTTAACATTGGTATTTTTATGGCAAAAGTGTATAGTATAAGCATAAATAATATCCCACCAAGCGTCATAGGCATAAATATTTCGGGCTCGAAGCGAATTAACTCGCTGGTAAATTGTAAATGAGACGGGATTGATAATTAATAAACAACATATATGAGTTGATTATGCAAATCGTTTAGGACATTATGGATAATCAATCTCGACGTTGCAGTATCTATAACGAACACCAAAATTTTGCAATCGACTTCTCTCGATTTCGAAAACATTTTTTCGCCAAACGTCAATGCGCGAAGTATAAAAGATGCCCACATTTTACGATCAGTGAACATTCGCCCACGTTGCCGTCGCGTTGCTTCGCTTTTGGGATACGATGGTAGTAGCGATGGTTACTGTTGGAACAAACAACATCCAATACAACTACACTACATGGCAAGTAGTAGAAGAATATTTACCCAAACAGTTACTCATGGATTATAGAGAAACATTCAAATGTTTTGATCCGAGGAAAACTGGTGTTCTTCGTATTGAGGTGCGTACTTCAATTGCACTTAGTAATTTTCATTCACTAAGTTATGAATGTTTGGCATTTGACCCGTTTATGAAGCTAATATAATTTTTTCATATATTTTATTCACAGGACGTTGTTCTAATACTCAGAAAGATTGGATATAAAGTTACCGTCCGCGATCTTGATCACGTTCTTCGAAACATCATTGGTGCCGACTGCCGAAAAACAGTCAGTGTTGTAGATTTTCAAGAATTCATCGCTCTCATGTCAGTTGTTGTCACGGTAAGTGTTACTACTACAGTTCTGTGTGAAAGGAACTTGGAAATATAATTTTGCTTAACTGATAAAGTAAAGGAAAGGTTTTTTTCGATGTCACATCATGTTTTATAAATATTTATTTACATCACAGAACTGCATTGCCGAAGATGAAATGCATCTCGTATTTCGACAGTTCGATATGGATGGAGACGGATACATTACGGCCGATGAACTTCGGAACATGCTTTCCCGACTCGGAGATGACATAACAGATGATGAATTATTGGTAGGTATTCAAAAAGTGGAATAATGTTCAAACCTTTGAAATTTAAGTTGCATCACATTAAGAAATGAAATCTCCTAATTAGTGCTTTTTGCTTGTGTGTATGATTTTTACTTTCTCATTAACAAAGTTACTTAAGAATATAAAGTAAGTTATTTTGATTCGTTCAAATGTATCTCATTTCAAATATTTATTCTTTTAACAGAAAATGATTAAAGCAGCTGATATGGATGGAGATGGAAAAGTGAGCTACCAGGAGTTTGTTCGTGTAATGACTAATTCTGGTGGCAGCTCCTCTGATTCTTATAAGTGTAACTCTCCCACGCAAAGCACTGAAAGGTTGTCAGAAAAAGATGAAAACATGGAGAATGTATTCGAGGATTTACCTGATTTACAGAAAGAACCAACTCGTTGTTGTTCCGCACAAAACGACCAACCGACTTCAACTCAATATCAACAATTCGAGTTTCGCCATGTGAAGCACAGAAGATCGTGGTTTTCGAGACTTTCTCTAAGTAAAAAATCCACAAACGATAAAAAGAAACTAGAAGGCCGACTCAGTTGTCCAGCGTTTTTAAACTCCCCTGCTACCGAAATGTTTAGCGGTGAAAGGCGCGTTGAAATGGAGAAAACTCTGAGCTCTTCTCATGGTGGTTCTTCCTTTCGTTTGAGCGGATTTCGGAGAAAAAACAAAAAGTTGTCTCGCTAATATTTATTATTGCTATTTTACAATGGAATCAAATTGCTTTTACACTGTGTTTTATACTTATTTATTC
>NW_024102838.1:22551321-22800392 GCF_013122585.1 Styela clava | reverse complement strand
TCTCAAATTAATTTTCACGATTTCTGATGTTTATTTTCAAATGCGGGTTCTGCTGACTACGATTAATGGTCGATATTTGAAATAGGACTTCACCATAAACCGCCAGGCACATTAGAGGCGGGCTACACGTAACTGTGGAATTTCGCTGTGAACGACGCATTCTTTTCAGTTTAACGGCCTACGTCGTCGTGAATTGCACTTTGGGTGCTCTGTTTTTATTTCATCGAAAATTTTGGCTGCGCCCATGTCGGTACCTATCCGATATCAACCCGGCTATATTCCGGCACTGATAAACCAAGTCATAATTTGTCACCCATGTCATCAATAACCAAATCTTTTGTGCTTGCTATTACCAGAAAGCCTATGTTGAATGAAAGTGCGACCTGCGGTTTTACTCAGTTATCTTTATCTGGTCCTCCTGTATTAAATGTTGCACACCCTTGATTTTAACTACTTGAATTGCTTTGCAACTTAGTTCTTCGCTTGATATTTATCATGATTTTTCCAAGTTTCGTCATTTTTTTCTGTAAACTTAGAGCAATAAGAGAATAATTCAGGTAGTTTGTAGACTAATATGATATGTAAAAGTTAATAATGTCCCGAGCAGATGTTGACATTATCTATCAAACCAATAAATTATAGCCCCATCTTACATGAATACTACCTATTATTTTTGATATTTTTACCATTCTATTGCATTTTTCTCTCCGATTTTATATGTAACTGCAATACTTTATATTTTTTCTGCCAAGATGTTTGTTATTTTATTGCAAGCATGAATTGATTTTACTATTTTATACCAATTTCTTTTTATTTCTATGTTAAATTCCCTTATTTTTTTCATCTTCAAGTCATTCGTACTTTATGATACTAGCCCAATTGAAAAAATACTACAATCACAATTTCTTAAATCATTGTGATCATATATTTTTGGCGCATCCACTACAAAGAACTTAAAGTAATGTTTTTGATGGAATTAGTCTGCTTTACAAATGCGTCTTTCTAACAAAAATAAACGAATTGTTTCAATTGAGCATTGACTGATTGATCATATACTATAGCTAAAGATAGTATTATTTATTACGTAATTTGTCTACAAATATCTCATTCATTGGGGGCACGTTTTCCAAACTGGAAAAAAATTTATCCCCGGCGAGCAACTTTGTCCTTTTGAGAAGGAATCGGCTCTGTATTTGCTGTAGCATTACTGATTTCCCAAAGTTCGCTCTGCCTATTATAATACAATGCACACATTTAATTAGAAAATACTGGAACTGTACAAAATCGGTTTTTTAACTAGGGCAATAGACAAAGATCTAAGGATTAAATTAATACAGTAGTTTTATGCATAGTGAGGGAAGAATAAAAAGGTTGAAAGATTTGATAAGGGAGTGGTTTAACGGATAAGGTTTGGAACCACATGACTGTTTTGTCCACATGTACAATATGTATTTTGTGCACATGTATCCCATTTATCATACATACCATTTAACAGATGTTTTGTCCACCAACAGCTCATTTGTGAAATGTTTTCTTTTCATACATGTCGTTCAGAGGTTTTGTCCACATATATCTCATTCGCCAAATATTTTTCCACATGAATCCCGTTTATCATATATTCATTCACCATATATTTTGTCTATATATATTTCGTTTCCTCATATACCAGTCGTCGTGATTATTCACTCGTTAAAAAAACGACTTTTTCTGTGAGACTCTTCTGTGGCGTATAATATTCAATCCATGGTGATTAACTTAATTGTGTCTAACGTAACTCGCGGTGGCGACTTTCAAATACAACTCTAAAAAAAACAGATGTTATATGCGGACATAAACACACGGGATAAACAGTCTAATAATAATTTTTGATAGGTATGTTTGCAATCTTGCTAATTCGTTATCGCCATTAGGAATCCGTATTTTTGCCATTCTGCGAATTAGAAGTGGTACACGTGGGACAAGTGGTACACATGGGACACGTGGAACAAGTGGTACACATTGGACACGTGGAACAAGTGGTACACATGGGACAGTGGACACGTGGGACAAGTGAGACGCGTGGGATATGTGGGATAAGTGGGACACGCCTATTGGAGATACGTGTGCAGCCCGCCAATTGCAACCCTTAATTTCGGCCCGCGAGCGAAAGAAGGTTGTCGACCCCTGGTTTAAACAGACAAATACCAGGCAAATATAGGATAAGGAATATTACTTCATATTATCGCCAATAGGAATTATTTTGGATGCTTCCTAACCTCGGGTGAAAAACGATATTTCTTAACTTAAATGCGACCTATTTTTACAGATAGAATATGAATTTCGCATAACATATAAATGTATTATTTGCTAAATTTGATACCGCATTGAAGATGGTCACGTAACCTTGAAATTGAGGCCTTATACGAAACTATGCACTTGGAAGGTAGTGATTTGTGTGCATATCTCTTAGCATCGCTCCTTGTTCTGTCGTGACTTTGTTATTGCCTGAATTGAGGGGAATGATCTCATTGGAAAACAGAGAATCTCGTAACGTCTGCATTTTGATATTGCATAAACTGAGCATGCAGTGGAAACGTGCGTACTGCATGGAAAACTAGGGAAGTATACTTGCTTCTGCTGACATTCCCGATTTAATATTGCTTTATCTGGACATATTTTCTCATTTCGTTCAAAACTGTCGAACGTATAACAATGATCTTCTCAAGTTGTGTCTTTGTTTTGATGGTCTGCTTGATGTTCAAACCAGCAGTTGGAAAACCAGAATACCGTCGCGAAAACGAAAACTGCGCATTGCCTGTATCTGATGAAGTGAATTATAATATGGTGAGCATTGGTAATAATCATTAAGTTGAAAGAACAAATACTTGGCGATAAAAGGGGTTCAATTAAATTACGCCACCAGCTGTTTATATCTATGTAAGGAATGTAGGCTATCTCTTCTATATAAATCTTGTATCACTATATTGCAGCTTCCTGATTCTTGGTATCACATCCTAATCACCAATGATCGAATTGAACGCGGTGTACCATGTTATGTGATCAAATATTTCAGAGAAACTCCTGACGAATTTTTGCTCAAATCCAGGGTATTTCATCAGCGGAAAAGTAAAGAATTTTGATATACGTAGATAATTTATTTTAAAATGGTTACCTACTAATCGGTTCCACTATTCACTGCCTTATAGGTCTTCGGGATTATAGAAGTTAAAAAAAAATTCAACCGGAATAAGCGGCGTTAAAAGACAATAGCGAATATAGTCGAACGAATAGGTGAACTTTCGACTTGAGATCCGAAATTGAACACACCGACGTGTTATCGCTTCTAACTTTGTCGTCTGGTCAGCATTGAGTTGGTTACGGATTGAGCCAAAATTAATTTTGCACCCGTATACTGAGCTAAAGTTTTCCTTATCAAGGATATAAATCTGGTTTTTTGAGTGAGAATCTGTCTGACATTTTCTGAATTTAAGATTTATAAAAGTTGTAACAGCCGACAAATCATAACAAATCATAGGAGTGAATTCTCCAGACCTAGGGAATTGCTCAGCCGGATATTCTATGAACTGATGCTGGGAGTGGTATACAATATTACTTTTTAACTGAATGTTTTAAGACTGACGTAAATGAGATTACAAATTAAATATTTAGTTTCTGAGTAAAGGCTTACGTTTTCCTTAATTTTTTCTACACAGAGAACAATGTCAATCAGTGAAGTCATACCATTCCGTTGGTATCAGAACGGAACTTCAATTACAAGATACGACACAAGTTTCGGTTTACAAAAAAAATTTTTCACTTATTAAATTTATATTTGAAGTATTTTAAACTTAGATAAAAAGATGATCATTTTTTGCAGATTTTTTGGGGATGGATGTGGAAAAACGTAACGGAGCGTCGGGAGGTGAACTCCTATGATAACTTTCATTTTCACTACTATTTATATTGTTATAAATTATTTTAGTTGAAAAATTGATCAAATCAGATGCACTCAGAAAACACCTATGTTGCAAATATATATAAAAAGGAAACCAAAGTTGAAAAAACCTTAATGTCAAACTCTTGATGAACAAACTTATTATCAGAATACAATCTTTATACTACTAGACATATGTACCGAACGTGAATGCATAGAGGAAGATAGTGACATAGCTGATTAATAATACACTTTTTTGCATTGCAGAGATGCGGTACATTTATGAGCATCCGTTTAGTTGCTTTACAAATTATGGGCATTATTTACTGTGCTTGCAGTGTGGTAGAGAAGGTCGGTATGGATTTCAACAAAACACTTTCCTGCTTTAATACAAACAAATATCAGTATAAAAATATATTCTTAAATACTCTACATTCACCAAGCCTTGCACGGACGGTTTATTTAAAACACTCGAATTTTGATTATTGGGTAGATATTTCGATTCGCAATTTTCTTACATTAAATCTATAAAATTATTCGTTCGTTATCATCTGCCAATAGTATGAATGTTTTCCCGACCCTTGACCCCAAGAAAATACTTTCTAGACATTGACACAGAAATAAACAAGAAACCCAAACCTCTTGGAAACATAGCATTGCATTCTTTTAAAAATTGTATGTCAAAAATCACGTTCCCATTGCTGAAATCAAAACTATTTCATGATATCTTAGAATTGGTTTTAAAAAAGGAAGCTGGTTAGCTTCCACGGTTACTTGGAAATCAATTACTTTGTATGAAAAATACTTTCAATTCTTATTTTCCAGGTCCAAAGTATATATGGGCTCTCAGTCGAAATCCACACCCCACTGCAGAAGACATTCTACGAGTGCACAACAAGCTTGTTACGATCGGTGGTGGCTGGAGCGCTGTTCCCTTGTACTTATCAGGCTGTCGTAAATTTAGCATGCCAGAAAGAATTGCTTATTAAAATGCTAATGTCTACATATTTGTCAACCAAGTGTGTTTATATTTACATAATAACTAAATATTATATCTAATATATGTAATTGATGTTATACAATGTTAAACATATCGAAAAAGTAACCCAGTAATCGCATGACCTATTCAAAAATGTAAGTTTTAGAGTAAGTTTGTTATATCTAATGGCATACCCTTTAACTTTAGGACAGCTGAATAAAATTGCTAGAACATTTAACAACAAAAATATTAATTCATATTCAGCTTTTGCCCTTTCATTTCAAAATCGTTAGTCGTAGGGACTGTGTCCGAAGTGTGTTTCAGCTATCCGTCTCATCCGGCTAACTGTAGGCTAGACTTTGACTTCAGATTAGCCTTTTACATGCGAATGAACATTCTGGTGAAACTCGCGGCTGGTTTTACGCAACGGGCGGCAACTAACTTGCCTAATGTTAATCGCTGTACTCTCATGTTTCTAACCGTCTTCTCCCTAATAGAGAATTCTTCACCCACATGAATAACGAATAAATACTGCACACAATGTGCTGATTGTGGGCTAACGTTGTCGAATTCATCCTAGACGCGTCGTTTTCAATATAACGATTATGATTTGTTACCCAACTATTGCTTGTTATACAGTCTGGTTCATAGGGACATAATAACGATGAAACATCATCATAACAAATAGTTATATTCTTACGCAAAAATCAAGAGAATTGAAAAATTACGTTTTATTTACAATTTTCACAATGTAAACCATGTAATCCGGGCGGACTCACAGTAAGCAAATCTATCAGACAAGCCTTGTAAAATGCAACTAGATTTATCGTCGAGAAATTCTTGTAAGAGAGCATACATTAGATGCACATATAACCATTCGAGATTGGGAAAATAGTACCCTGGTCGGGATTTGAAAAGAGAGTAAAGTCATGAGCTGTGTTTGGCATTGATCTTGCATCATCAGGTGATTTGAAGAAAAACCACCCATTTGGAAACGCACCATAGTATTTTCGAATCTGCTGCAGTTCATAATCCATACTCCATCCTTCCCAATATAATCGAGTTCCAAACGTTTCTTCCAGTATAGAACGAATTGTGCCAGCAGTTGAAGCCGCCGAGCTGATGAACACGTTGCTCAAGGACCTGATCTTACAAGTAGAACCATATAAACACATGAAATGCCCACATAGAACTTGTTCAATCATTTTGGTGAAGGCTCCGATAGCAAATAGTTTTAAATCATCATCCGCGTTTGTAGCTAAAGAGTAATGTAATAAATTATGAGCAATGGAAAGAAATATCAGTAAAAGATTGAAAGACGTTTTACCTCTGGTTTTAAACCCATCCGGATCCTCTTCTACGCTAACTTTTTCCGAAGCTTTTAAATGTCCAAGACGATGTAACTGGTTCAAATGTACTAAATTGTTTTCTATAAGCCTTCTCAGAATATCCAATTGATTTTTTGTGTATGTTGTTTGCACTAAAAGACAACAAAAGTAACGTTGTCATTGATTGGCTTTTTAATAATCCATGGCAGAAAATTGAACAAGATGACGACCAAATTATAACCTACAATTTTAACCGTTACGTTCCATAACCGTATACGAATAAAAAAATTATACGCCTTACCAGATGGACACCACTCCGTTGCCAAAAATGAAGGAAGTTCTAATGCCAAATAGATCAATACGTGTTGCTTCACCCTCATTTCGTTTGTGAGGGCATCGTGATAGCTTCGTCCAGATAATCACAGCAATGCAGCATAAACTCTGAATGGGATGTGCGTAAGTGAAAAATAACAGGAAATGGCCAATGATGACGCAAATAATTAGCTCGCTTTTCAGGACAAATCAGTCCACCCTTTTCGTCAAATCTTGGCAAATATTTCAAGGTTAAAATATGTACCAAAACTACCAATTAGATATTCTAATGATCACTCCAAATCGGCGTTGATTTACTCGATTGTATTGGGAACAGTCCACATCGTAAATTTTCGTTTGTATTTGAATTGATGTGGTGGTATATTACAATTAAAACGACAGTATAGTTACTGCGAGAGTCCACAACAAGCTTTTCGATGGTTTATGAACCATTGTCCCCATAATATGTAACTCAAATAAATATATGTCTTACACACATATATAATATAAATGTATTGTTGACTTATTGTAATTCTTCGAGATTTCTGTTATTTCCCACACGATTGTAATTAATGAAGTGCTGGGAGGTGACCACACGATAGTTAAAACTGATTACATCATAACACAAGTGAATGGCACAAGTGTGTGTGTATGTGTTGTATGAAAGTATATGGCGCTTTCAATAATTCTTCAATAAGTCTTTTGCGCCAGGAAATTTGAAAACCAATTTTTAATATGCCCATATTCATCTCCTGATGGAGTTTACAAAATCATCAGTGGAGGGAATAAATTAGGTATTTGTCTTCCATTACTGTACGCACGGCAGTTCATTCGAAAATGTCTCTTGAAAAATCGCAAAAGCCAGTATTATGAAATCCTATATTATGGAGGTGCTCATTTAAACGGCAATGTCCCGTCTGGAGTCGAAATAAAATTGTGTCCATTAATCGTGGTAACCATGTCGATCTTTATGCAATTTTTAATTGAGGGGAAAATGGTCTTGTAATGAGTCTATTGGTCACTTTATTTAAATTACTTATCCTGGACAATCTTTTACTAACATAATTATATATATTATATCCAATTAAAGAGTCCAGCTGCACACTACCCCAAATGTATTTCTGTGTAAAGTTTCGTTAGACCAAAGTCTTTACTCAACTTTAATTGGATAGAATAGTCATATTTATTCCTACGCATACGAATCCACTAACATAAAGGCATGCCATATAGAGGAAAGCTATAGTGAGCTAGTCTCGCGCAACCCAACTCAAATCATTATATTTTGTCGGCCTTTTCGTTACCCGGAATGGCAACATTTCCGGGAGACCGAAGTAAAGTGATTTCGCATCTCTGTTCTTGTAATTAAAAATGCAGGCTTGAATATTTGAAGCTAAATTACTTATTTTATTGGAGTTATAATTGAAAGCGTGAATGTAAGACATACAATCTGAGCTTACAAGTTCATTCCCTGCGGGATAGTTATTTATTGCCCATTCCAATGCACTATAGACTGCAAAAACTTTGCAATCGAAAGAGGAACAGTCCTTGTCAGGTCTAAATCCCATACAAATATTCCTATATAAAATAAAAATCGCAGAACCGGATTCATTGAAAAATTTGAACTATCTGTACATGTGCAATGGTTATGATTCGCTCATATAATCTAAATTCTAAACGTATGGATTTTATTTGATCCGTCATATATATAACAAGGTAAGAGTATACTCGATAATGTATTGTCGACGTTAATTTCATACATGTACAATGGTAGAATTTCTTCAAGTATAACAATACTTATATTAATTTTTATAATATCAAAAGTCCATACAATCATACCAAATGTACGGAAACTTGTAGAGTTGGGAAATATCTGATGTTGTGAATGGTCGATGTTTTCTTAGCGAGGATGATCAACAAATGTCAGCAGTTTAGCTTTATATAGAGTAATTGCATCTGCGTTTATTAAATGGCATCTCGTTACAAAATAACTTGTAGTACACATATTGTCGTAGCCTACTCGTCAGGCCACATGCAGCGATGCGTAGACATGGAGATGCCATTGCCATTTTTGTATGGCATATATTAATGCTGAAAAATACACTTCCACAGCATATTCGATAAGGGGTCGAAATAATAATCTGTTCAATGATAAAAGAGGGAAGTTTTTAGCTCCCCAAGTAGTTCCATTAGGCAAGCGCAGTGGATTAGTCTGTTCACTGCATTTTTCTACAACATATTCGGTATGTCTTTTGTAATTTAGGCGTTTATCAAAATATACCCCCAACGTACTTCATTTCCGATTTTTATGACGTTTTGATTCTGTTTTTCACTCTTGTTTAATGTGTAGTTGTATTGGTGGTGATTTTTTCGGCTGAAGATTAGTAAGTACTACGGTAATGTTGATTTGGCGACCGAGATCCTAAAACCTCAATGATTGCATCAGGATTGAATACAATTCCGTGTTCCGCGAGGAAACGATCGAATCCTCAATTTTGAGTTTAATGTGCCATAGTGCGCTATCGTCGGCGCAAACAACCCAACATTATCTGATGGAATAGTCCTAGGCAGTAGGCATATCGTTTATCATTATATTAAGGAACCTAGAGTTTCTGTGATGAAGGCCAAAAATTGTATTGGGTCCTCAGATATATGTGCACTTTCATTTTCGTTTACTGTTCAAAATTTAGGCAACTAGATTAGCTGATAATAGGCGCTTCTTGAGGCGACTTGTATAGGGGAAGATGTCCAGTAGTGGAATTCAAATTTTTTCGTCAGCCGATTCCATCACAAAAGAGGGGAGATGTGGGACCTGCGACGCAAGGGGGCCGATGCAACAACGCTAATTCTCGACACCTAGTGGCCGAATTCTAATTTCAATTTCGCCATGGCATCGAGGTTGAGTCGTCTTGCATTCTTGAGAAACGGTGGTAAATGTATTTTTGAAAAGCGATCAGGCTAAGCGAATGGCATATGCGTATGCGTTGAAGAATAGAAAAAATATTCCTAGCAGTTGGAGCAGGAACGGTTGTGCAGGTGAGGATTGGCTTAAAGGATTTCGGAGGAGAACAGAAAACTTGAGCCTTTGCCAGCCAGTGCCAACAAGCAAGGCTAGAGCAATGGCTTTTAACAAGCATAACGTTGAAATTTTTTCGATAACTTGAAAAAACTGTACATGAAACAAAGACCGATTTTACCACAAAATATTTGGAATCCTGACGAAACAGTCATTAACACTGTTGTTAAAACCCCGCAAGTTATCGCAGAAATAAGGAAGAAAACAGGTCGGAAGCATACCATCAGCGGAACGCGGCGTTACTGTCACAATGTGCGCATGCGTGAACGCCATAGGAAACGCATTGCCACCGGCTTTTGTCTTTCCTCACGTCCAATTCCAAGATAGAATGCTTAGAGATGCCTACCTGAGTGTCTTGGTCTTGCTTGCCGGTCAGGGTGGATGACAACAGAAATTTTTTCAGAGGTTCTCGCACATTTCCCCTGGTTGATGAAAGTTTCGAAGTCAAATCCCGCAATTCTTCTAGTGAATTATCATACCAGCCACATATCGCTGGGAGTTATTGATATGTCACGCAGTCATGGATTGCATATTCGCACGTTTTCTCTGCACTGCAGCCACAAGCTTCAACCTCTGGATGTTAGCGTATTTGACCCTTTTAAAAGAGAATACGCATCTCAATGTGATTCCTGGTCAGCTACCCATCCAGAAAAAGTGATCACTATACACGAAGTTACTGCATACGCTGGCGCCGTTATGTTGAACATTACAGCTAGATTTCTTACAACTGGAGTGTACCCGTTCGATGTCCGAGGGTTTCTTCGTCGAATAAAAGATCCAACAAAAGAAAATTATAATCCGCAACTATAACAAGCACACCGGAAAAGACGAAGCTGGAGCAGCTCAAGAAAATAAAACCTTACCAACGACGAAAACGCCAGGCCTTGAATAGCAGCAGCAACTCATACAAGTGAAGATGGTGTAATTTCTGTTCATCCAGATTCTTCGGTAAATGATGATGCTTCATCCGTAAAAAATACTGGAGACAATTAGGTGTTACGAAAAACGTCCTACGATGACTATGTTTTAGCAAAAGTATACGACGACACTAACGAGAGATGCAAGATTTTCGTTGGGTTATTGGTTGGTGGACCCGATGATGATGATGAATTTGAAGTAAAATTCATGAAAAAGTCTGAAAAAATAAGGAATGGATTTGTGTTTCCACAATTTGAAGACGTAGCTTCTGTTAGACGAGGAGATATCGTTAGGGTGCGGAATGACCCCGCACCTGTGGCAACAACCAAACGCCTCTCTGGCATTTATAGGCTTATGGATGTTGATAAACATGAAATCTTACAAAGATAAAACATATTGTTTCGTTGTTTCACCCTATTTATGCTCTTCTGCACAAATTTTCATAAAGTACTGTTTTACCGTTCCATAAACTCAACTCAACTCAACCAATTATACAAAATTTTATAAATTTATTTTTCAATAAAGTCCACAGTTTGTATGAAGCGAAAATATTTGACCGTTTAATGCGTTATGGGCACCGTCTCACGGAATTTTATGAGATCAGCGAACCGGTTAGCATTACTGAAAAAAAAACATGACTTTTTGCAACGAAACCGGCTGAAAATATGACATTTGTGTGATGGAACCGGCTGACAAGAAATTTGAATCCCACCACTGGGTATAGTACTTAGTAGAATGCAGGAGGCCAACCTAGCTGCTGTAGTTAATAAAATATTATATTAAAACCAAAAATGTCTCGCAGGTCCCACATCCCCCCGACATATTTTTCAGTCGGTTCTGTTACAAAAAGTCCCATGTTTTTTAGCAAATAAACTGATCTTTTTTAATTACTTCCCAATTAATATTTCAAAATAATGGTCAAGTAAGCATCATTATGTCAGAATTAGCAACGAAATTTTTGATGATGTGAAGGATTGTTACTTATCGATTTTAATCGGTAAGTATGTTGATAGGTATTTGTCTGTCTGGTAGATGCAAGCGATATCTCACGAAAGCGAGATTGAATCTGCTCCAGATTTTTCATGTGCATTCATATCATATGTCGGACCCGAATTCTATTGATTTTGGATGAATTATGTCGTATAATTAGCGAGGTAATAAATAATTAGTGATGTGACACAAGGTGTCACTATGGGGTAAGATCGCTGTTTTGGGGGATCCCCTAACTTTCGATCGATAAATCTTCGGTCTTTGACAGATATTCTCGTTTATATATTGCTGTATATATTATATACTCGTTGATAATGAACTTAAAAACCTGAGGGGTGTATGATCTAATGAAAACACATGCTTGAATGTTGATATTCTATAAAAATGCTGTTATTCTATACCGTGTTTCCCCGAAAATAAGACTTACCCTGAAAATAGGACCTAGCCTGAATTTTAAAAATGATTTTAATATAAGCCCTTCCCTTAAAATAAGACCTAGTCAATACGTGAATTTTTTTTTACCTAGTCCATAGCAAGAAATCTCTCCTACCCGTTTTAAATGATTAATAATATACGTTTTGCAGTTATTTTTAATGAAAACGTGTTACGGTATTTATAAGTAAATAGATATAGATTTTCATCGATTGTATATTTGAAAATATCGCTAATCTCTATTTTGATTTTGATAAATGAAAATAAACATCCACGAAAATAAACCCTAGTGTTATTTTGCGAAAGAAAATTGAAATAACCCCCAGTCTTATATTCGGGGAAACACGGTATAAACAACACATTATTACGTCATTATAAAGCAACAAGACTGAGAGCTGCACGGAATTTCAAAATTAAAAGCGTATTGTTTATAAGTAAATAAATAACGATTTCCATAGTTTGTATATTTGAAAATCTCTCAATTCTCTATTTTGTTTTTGATAAATGAAAATATAAGACTTCCCCCCAAAATAAGCCCTAGTATTATTTTTCGAAAGAAAATTGAAATAAGACCCAATCTAATTTTCGGGGAAACACGGTAATAAAAATAAACACAGGAAATCTTTATCAAAGAAAAAAAAGTTCACTGAAATTAAACTTTTGCTGTTTTTACATCAAATATTTCCAACCGGTTCGCTGATCTTATAAAATTCCGTGAGACGGTTCTATAGAAGCGGTGCGAACCGGCTGAATCCCACCACTGAAGATGACCCTAACTGCGTGTCAGATTAGCAGAGTAAACCCCAACTGACTCCTACAGAGGTCAATAGGCACACAATATATTGTAATGCCAAATGTTCGTGTATTTGTGAAGTTGCACGATCGAATTGAATCCTAATAGATATTTTGAAATATACACTGGAATCTTAATACCAGATATACGGTTGAAGTCCAAATCAGTAAGCAACATAAAAACATGAAAAACACTAAATTCTGAACTCTCGAATGGAGGCCGGAAACTAGTCACAAATTCGTCGATACTAAGCAACATAAAGAGTAAAGCCTTCGCTAAGTTAATCGTCAACAGGGAAATTGAATGAGCTATTTTAATTGAATTCAACTTGATATTAATACAAAAGGGTTAATTATTATCAGCGTAAACTTGGAGGGAGCTGACTCCGTTGACCGCATGGTCGCTCCGTCCAATCTATACCGAAAAAAGTGTATTTTTTTGTAGCCATTATTTATTTATTGTTATGACTGTTTTTTCTGGTTGACGAAACAAAATCTCTCTCGCATCAAAATTCATAGTTATACTCCACATTCGCTACACTAGTATGTTCACACAATGACATATAACAACATGATGCGCAACTCCGCATTTTTGTCCGAAGATCGTATTCGATAGCACGCTCCAATGCACATACTTGACGAGACGAAAACGAGCGGATGTGTGCTGCTTTCAAGGCGTAGCACGAATGGTGTTCGTGGCCTGCTTTGACAGTTGTTGTCGATTTCAATGATATTTTTGAAAGTTGGGGTAAAAAGAAATCGGTTAAAAGGTTAAGGTGAATACTATTGTTGTATATCACACCCGGGCATCGCACTGTTAAGTACATGTGGGAAAGCCAGCCTTTGTCAAATACTACGAAGTTATTAATTCATTACGGTACGTAGTTGCCCATTTGCCGAAATTACATATTTACTTACTCCTTCTGGTTTTCAAATAGTTCATGCACTCCAGTTAGATTTTTCAATCAGTGAGGATATATACTCATTGTTGATTGCTGCTCATTGTAACATACTATTACGCATTCACTTTTATTTGCGTATTGAATCAAAGTGTTAACAAGTTCACCTAAACATTTCACTCATACCGGTCTATATTGTATAGTCTGATTTCTCAAGTATTTGGAGCCACGAATGCTTGTAATTTTTCTGACTAAACCCTTTTATTAGTTGGTTTATTTTCCAAAATTCAGTAAAATATTTTTTAAATAAAACATGAGATATTGGATTTATTAGCTTTTCCATTCTGAATCATATAGACTGCTTTATTTATTCTTAACGAAAATTAATAAATCTCCTCTCTTTCTTCAGATGTGAAAGTTGTGGACAACCTGTCTAAGCATTGTGAGACTCTTGCAGCACAAGAGGCAATAGCAGAAATAGTAAGTATATCAATCAAGAAATTAAGCCGACATAAAGCAAAACTTTCAACTATTCGTCTAATCTCAATTTCCTATTATTTATTCACAGGACAACTATAGCAGACGGGGAGATATCAGAAGTCTGGCGACATATCAGTGACAGTGTGATTCCAAGAAATATAATGCAATTGAAAATAGAAAATTGCAATAGAAAAACTATAGCAACTAACCCCCAAATGTACCCATTTCATGTTGAAATCATCATGACAAAGTTAATTTTTCCCAAAATTCGAACAAAGACTTTCGTAGGAATCAAATTACACCAGTTTAAGAAACATAACATGTTCCACCCAGTCATTATCAAATTTAAAATTTATATTCTCAAGACCTTTGGCACTGATTGAAATAATTATATCTAAGTTCCCATCCGTACGATGTACATAATTACCCTTATGGAGATAACAGGAGTTTCTGTTTATAACGTAAATCACGAGCTCACGTTTACAGCATTAATTGGATTTATGATCAACGTATAAATACGACTCCGATATCTTTCGATAGGGAGAGAAGACGATGTAAACCATTCTAAGCTAGTCTGGATAAATGTTATAAGATTTATATTCTGTGTGTTGTGGAAATTTACGAATAAAAAATATAGAGATTTTTAACGCATCTTCATTCACGTGGGCGTTGAAGCTGAAGGGTGAACGGGTGACTTGCAAGTTCTGAGACAATCTACGAAATAGCAATATACGGTAACATACATACATTTACCAATCATATATGCTAAAAAAACAACCTATGGAGGCATGCAAAGGACATTTGACCCTCCGGTAGAGTTGTGTATGGCCCCCACATCCTGCAGGGCTTGAGGAAAATAACTTAAAATTCCAAAGCGTAAGATTGCATAAGCGGTCTTATTTGTAAAAAGGCACAAAACACGCCAGACATACTTAAAACAGCTTTGGAAATGAGGATTCACGGGTACCTCACTGCACCTGTGTTATATTTGGTTCATCAACTTTTGGTAGTACTATAGAAGAAATTCCGGAAGGGGTATAATCATCATTCATGATAAAATACTATCATATATTTTTTGAACAACTTCAATCTAGACCAGGGATCTCAAACTCGCGGCCCCAGAGAACTTCCAGTGCGGCCCTCGAACGCTTAACAATAATTGTAATAGTATTTTGGAAGTTTTTTTTTATCTAAATGTAATAGATTTTTCAAACCTTCTAAAGTGAAATTGATTATTCACACAGAAAACAATTTACTGAAAGTAGTTTTGGAATATTAATTTTTTTTGTCCACATTTTGACCCAATTAGGAATACACATCAAGCTAGCAAAAGAATACTTGAATAAAACACTTGAGTAATTAAATTAAACGCAAAGTACACGAAGAAGGTGGCATTTTCGAAGAAAATGGGAGTTGTAACATTTCTGCTCTTCACAAAATTCTGAAGCACATTGTTTAATTTGTCATATTTCCATCAATACAATCAAAAAACACAATAAGCTCAGCAGTCAATATGACAAATTCGAAGACCAACTTCGAACAGAAAATTTCCATGTGTTTGTATATTAATATATTATACAACGACTTAGTTACTAAAAATCAATATCAATAATAATTCAAGCAATCATATGCCACGCAAGGTAGTGCGAAATGTCTTGTCGGAAAAAATCTGTCATTTGTTTTTTTACTGATCTATACATGAAATGATAAAAGTAACTTTTTTGCATTACTGGAATTAATTAAACATTCGTAAAGATCCAGATAAACCCATGATCATGTGGCCTCGTTAGTTAGAGTTGGTACTATAAAATCATTTCAGACTGGCCTTAGTATGCTGGTGACACAAAAAAGATGCCAAACGCCAGGACGAATGTAATTATTAAAACATTGAGTTTATACTGTAGTATTTTTGTTAATTTTAGGTTCATATATTTAGATTAAGTTATTTTTAGTGTATGTATTATTCTTTCCTTATTCAAAGCTTGTTCAAAAATGATTTTGATGGTTGTACATAGAATTTTACGATTTTTTATAATAAATACTGTAACTTGCAAATGTTGCAATAATAGTGGAATGCAAATATTAATATGTAATTGCATTTGAAATTGAAGAAAATAATAAAACTTAATCCAACTGTTTAGTTGCATCACAATATATGAGCTATGTTCTATGAACATTTGTTCTTTTCTTTGTCTTGAACTTTCCATACTCCACAGCCCCTATTAATTTTTTTTAATTTTAATTACCATGTGATGGTCATACATATCTTTAACTTGTATTTTCTGTCATGATGTATTATCTCAATGTGCCAAACTATTAATTTGTGTGCATATTTTGCTTCCAGATGACATAAATGTATTGTCATGTTTATTACCTCAGCTTGGAGTATTGACAAGAAAAAGGTGCCAGTAAATTAGGTAAAAAAATTTTCAACTCATTGTTATAATCAGAATTCACAATCAATAGGAATTATAAACAGCCAACAATCAGTGAGATTATATGCGAAATCCCTCAGAATAAATTTGTCTAAAATCGGAGGAAGGCAAAAAATATAGGTAGTTTCCATTCACACAAGCATTTCAAGAAGACTTGCTCGAGCCAAACTAAATGAGCATCGTCAGGTGATCGGTAAGGCTGCAAGTTGAATTCAGCCCTGCAACCTCCTGCATAAAAGATAATATTAATTAGTGGGCTATGAGCTAAATTCCTAAATTTAAACAAACCTATCTACGATGCATTATGTACCAGCAATGTTACCTACGATTAACTGAATATGTAATATGTCTAATAAATTCACCTACAAAAGCAAGTTCGATAGGTGCAAACTTTGTGTTATGGAATTGTATCGCAGCACAGTTTTGTATGACACCCTCTTTAAATGAAATTTCAATGATTAAGCGCAAACATTAAAATTACTAACTTTGAACTTTGTCATTATCTGCAAAATGTTCCACACAAATCTTTCCGCTATCGCGTTTGTAATCTTCTCTGATAAAAAAAAAACGTCTATGATGTCCAGAATTGCTCTTTACAGCTTGCCTGTTATTCCAGCTTTCCAAGTAAGCAAAACTTCTTAGATATAGAGATTATTTTGTTTCGTTACAGGCGCAAAAAGGCAGGTACTACACGTAAAAAAGACGCCGAGTAGCAAAAGCGAGCGGAAAACGGACGCGAAAGGCGACGAGAAATATGTGCATTGGAGCGTATCATGAAATACAATGTTTTGCCTGTAGTCTTATGGAGTGACGTCAGAGTTGCCTATCATGTTGTTTAATGTCATTGGCCCCAGCGACTAACTCATGCCCTGATGAAGTTTTTCTGAATAGAAATTCGAAACGTCGGCAAATGATATCGTTTTGCTATACACCGGTTGTGCTTTATTTATCTTTGACATGAATATACCTGGTGGCAATCATGCGCTATCGCCTTTGTTTATTTATTATACGGCAAGCGGAGTTGGACATCTATTAGTAGTATATATTTACGATTAAACATTAATGTCATAGGTACGACAGTCGAGACAGAACAATACGACCTGAAGATGGCGCTGCGATCAGGGAATTCCCTTGGATATTATTGTGCAAAGCTGTTCCACTTTCACAATACGCACGGACTTTCACAATACGGAGTGGCATGAGACGGTACCGGTAGTACTGTAGTAGGATGGCACTGGTACAGACACAGTTAATAGAAATTACCTTTTTATAACCACCCTTATACATTAGTACGGTACTGGGGGTCTAGTATAGTTTAGTACCACAAGTATTTCTGGTGCGCGTATTATAACGAATTTTGGGGTCTGGTATACAGGTATAGTTTACTTCTAGTACTTCTAGTTTAGGTACCTGGCTCAACAATTTTAGCATATGTCAATCCTAACCCCCACCTGACTACGTCACCGAAAAATTACGTTATTTCGACGTCACGGTGGCGTAATAAGGCCCACCAAAGTATGCGGAGGGTTGTCCAAAACGCGCAGACGATTATCCGAAATCGAGCAAGCTATTTCTCTCGTTTTCTCCTCACAAACAAAGTGACTGTGTCATCAAAAAATTACGTCACCACGAAGTCACAATCACGTCATAGAGCTTGCCAAGTATAGCTACCATCGTCCGAAGATACCAAACTCACTAACGCCAAAGGTCTCTCTCATACCGGGATCCATGCGAGGAGAAAACAAGTGAAATAGTTTGCTCGATTTCGGGTGATTGTCTACTCATTTTGGATGACTATCTGTACACTTTGGGGGTGTTTATAACGCCACTGTGTCTTTGCAGTGACGTAATTTTTTGGTGATATAGTCAGGTGGGGGTTAGGAATGACATGTGCAAATATTGTTGAGCCAGGCCAACTAGAAGTAAGTTACATGTGGTTACCAAACTATACCAGACCTCATAGTGGTACCGCCATTGGTACTGTTTATCCAGTTAATCAGTTAGAATATAGGGTGGCTTACCCACTTTGCGGCCACGACCTATTTGCGACCATCAACTTCATCGATTAAATTAATAACGTAAAAATTAACGAACCGCGACGATATTTCTCACGCGTTATCGTCCACTTATTCCTCGTAGATCTGCGAAATTAAACTAAAATGCGGCCACAAACAAAAAAGTTACGACCGAAAACCCAACCAAAGAAAAAAAACAGACCATTTTTCCATGTCGCCAACTACCCATTGTTCCTTTGAAAAAGCTTGAAAATCCACACAAATATAAGAGATAAAAATATGAAACTTGGCAGGTGGGTAGAGTTGTGTTTCTTTTAATCATCTTTAAAGTTTCGCGTTTCTATATTCAAAGGAAAGGGGATAGGAGGGTGCGCATTTCCGATACGTCGATAATATCTTTGTCCACCAATTTGCGACCACCGTGTTTTAGTCTGTTTGATTGCTGTGATGCGGCGTTTTGTTTATAATTTGACAAGTTTTGTTCGAAATAACCGTGTTCTTAAAATATATGACGGTCAGAAATGCAATTAGAAGCCCATTTTTTTCACGCATGGCTGCGTATGCCTTAGCCTCGACGCAGCAGAAACGATGTTCAAGGCTTGAAATCCGTGGTCGCACACTGGTCGTTCGGTCGCAAATACGTCTTCAGAGTGTCGTACTTTGGTGGTTTGTATAGCTTTAACCCCTGGTCGTAGGAAGTTAATTCGAGTTTTAGCGTGTAGAATAAATGCCAATGCACCTACTGTGAAAAAATTAATGGGTTAGAAATATTGGTTTTTGTTTTATAGCGGTTTGAATGAAATCGTCCGCGGCTACACCACCCTATCATTTTGCTATTTCTGTTTTTGTCATATACATGTATCCTCTATTCTGCTATTGCAGTTTTGGCTATTTTAATTTGGTTTTAAGAAATCCCCTATTCCAGGAGTCAAAGGATTTGGCTTCTCTTTGCTTATAAACTAATTCAGACGTTAACTTCATATTTTTCATTTTTTTTATCAGTCATACTATGATTGCTAAGACGATTTTACGTAGACATTGTACGTCAAAAACTATTTTGTTTTGGAGGAACCTTGTTTCTGTATCCGATGCACAGCAGATGAAAATGGAATCAGCTTTTATTGAGAAAGACCCTGATCCAACAAAACGCACTTTTGGGCAGGATGACAAATTACCATCACTTCCATTACCAAAGCTAAATGAAACTATCCAGAAATACATGGATTCTTGCAAAGCAGGTGCTATATTCTAATTTCCAGATTACCATTCCAGAACACACATTCGTAAAATATGCTTGCTTCTGGATGTAATTTTCAGTATTCATTTTCAGGGCAGTAATGATAATGAGATATGACCTATCATACTGACATTTGGAAAGTTTATCAAGTTTATAGAATGCATTTGATAAAATAATAAAACCACAGTCAATGTCAAACCATGGCTCTTCATCCTTTCGATAAGAACAAGACTGATCTTCTTTCATCCATCCCTGATGCACGCTTGTATAGATTATGCTGGAAGAAATGACTATACCAGAAATATATTACTTACTAATATAATACTAAAACTGCTTATTTTTTTATTTCAAATATTTCATTTTAAATATTTTTAGCTGTCACTAAAGAAGATTTTGTAAACACTCAACAAATTTCTGAGAACTTTGTAAAAAATGAAGGAGTACAGCTTCATAAATCTCTTCTGGAAAGAAGTCAAGGTAAAATGCATTCAATATCACTAAGTTGGTGAAAGCTATATTAAGGCTCAAGATGACATGAATATTGCTGAAATAAAATTTGCAAGATTGTAGTGCAAGGACAGGTAGCTCCAATCCTTTATTGGACTAAGTTGTAAATCAGTAACATATTGTGACTACATAATGGTCCGCAAGGTGTGACCTATCCACATGATAATTATTATAGTCTGTTTGTTTATACAGTAAATTGATTGTACTCTCAAGACAACACTTATTTTTGGTTCATGGTTTCTATCTGTACCTAAACATCATTTTAGTTTGAATACTTGTGTTTTTTGGTAATATTGGGATTTTGTTTACTCACCATGATAGTTAGAAGAAACTGGATGGATGAATGGTGGACTGATGCTTACTTAAAATTCCGTGGAGTGTCCGGAAATCTCAATTTTACTGGAATCCCTGTGTTTAGTTTTTGGCCAGTTGATACATCAGATCAGGTTTGTTGAAATATATTTATATAACCTGGAAAATCTTTTGTGAAAGAAAAACAAATGTAATATTGCAAATGATGTTTCAGTGATGCTTCACGCCCCTGTAATAAATTAGTGCAATATAGGATGAATTTGCTTGTCGAATTGATGGTTAAAATAAGCCTATGATTGACAGTTGACACTCCACCTGCAAACCAAATTTCACTATCATTGGTTTTTCATTTCTGTTCTGTAGTTCTTTCATAATATGTGTATTCCATTGGGAATATTTTTGTGAATTGAGGTAATATTTTCGATTTCATCTTGTCTATTGTTGAAATATTCAGCTCAAAAGTGCAGCATGGCAATTACACTTTGTGATGAAATATTGGTCTCTGCTGCGGGAGGAAAAGTTGAAACAACAAAAAGACCGTAAAGGAAATAACTTCTCAATGTATCAGTTCAGGTTTGTCTTCTTTATTAATTTTTTCCACTATGGGTGAATCGATAAGCATAAAAGTGGAAACTCAATATCTTAATCTACAACACCAACCGATATTGGTCAACCCTTCGTGTTAACTGCAGTGAACAATTAATCATTGATAAGATATATTTGCTCTGGTATTTTTAGTTTCATTGCATGCAATTGATCATTCAGAATTAAATTGAATAATGTCATTAGATATCTGAATCCTACACTTTGAAATTCCTACATGTTGTGACTGTGTTAACTCTGACCCTTTTACCCCTAATTAAATGGATTACAATTCCAGATTTTCTTACAGAAGTTATGTATAAGATATAATGTATTTTTAACAGGTTCTTATTCAATACCTGTCGAATACCATATAAAGAAACAGATGAATTGTTCAATTGTTTTAAAACAATTTATGAGGGTGACTGTCCAACACATGTTATTATTTTTTATCACAAAAGAATATATAAAATAGCAAGCATCTCCAATAAAACAGGTAGGTAAAACAGGTAAATTTATATTGGATAGCATCAGCACAAATGAAGTTGTTCCATATTTCCCATACAGAAAACGAAAACAGTTAGATATTTATAATTCTTAAAATTTGCATCAAAACTCTTTTGACAACTTACAAGTTGAAACAAAATCAAATAAGAAGGGGATGTGTATTCGCTTATTACTGTATGTACGGTTATACACCATCACACCATATGTAATTTTCTGATCCATTTTTGCAGCACTTGTATTTGCTTACAGTATGTCTACAGTACTGAATTCCTTTAACAGGGCAAATATACACTCCCAGTCAATTTTATAAAGTTGTTTCTCAAATCGTGGAAGACAAAGAAAGTGGTGAAGGTATTTCTACACTGACTGAACTAGATAGGGATACTTGGGCTGATGCTCGATCACATCTGATTGAACTATCTCCTCAAAACAAAAAGAATATTCATGACATTGACACTGCATTGTTTTGTTTTAATTTATCTGATGATTCTCCACAGGTATGTATGATGAATTACCGATTGTGATAAAAATTGTTGATGATATGATACCTTCCAACTAAATTTCAGAGTGACACAGATTTGCTTAGATGTGGTGCTACAATGTCCTATGGAAACAGATGGATGGATAAGTTTAATTATATCTGCACTAAGAATGGTAAATTTGTAGTTCATGCCGATCATACACCATTAGATGGAATGGTTTTTGTGACGATGATGGCCTATATTGAAGCAGTGCTACAAGATATGAAGAAACAGAAGTTGTTGGAATTATGGAATGCTGGTAAGTTGACTTTCATTTATTCAAATCCTCAATCCTTAGTCCCATTCAGTATACAGTATTTATTTTCTCATGATTCATACTACAATTTCTTTAAAATTATATATGTTATGAATAAAATATTTACACTTTCACGTAGTGTTCAAATAATGTTAGGATATGAACAATATTGTTTTTATCTTTGATATTCCACAGTAAATGACATTGGCACTCAGTATCTTTCCTGAATGCATGTTTTCTAGATCAAAGTCCAGTTGATTCTCCTGTTGAACTGACTTTTGTTGTGAATGAAAAGCTTAAAAGCTGGATTGAAGAGGCATCAAAAATAGCTGAGAATCTGAACCTAAACTTTGATTGTAACTTTTTCAACTTTCAACAGTTTGGAAAAAAAGCATTGAAAAAACTGAAAAATGTAAATGAAGGCTTTATATTACATTGAAAATTGAAATACTGCTGTATTGCATGAAACTAACTAAAAAAATGACTATTTTAGTCCCAATTTTCATTTAAAATACTGATTTCGATTTGTTCTCAAGTATTTCTGAATTCATGTTGAGAAATCATCTGCCATTCGTGGTTTTCACAATTCTCAAAATAGATTGACTTTAATTCCATAAAAATGTTATCATATTGCTTAACAGGTGACCTAAAAAACCGAATTCATAAATTTCATAATTATTTCTACGAAAATGAAGAAAATTCCTTTCACCTTTGAACTTTTGTTTGTGAATTATTGTACCTAGAATTTTTAGTAATCTAAGATGCTTTGCACAAAAGTTATATTCTCTTTAGAATATGTTTCAATGGCCTGGGTTCTGTTTCTGGTGTCACCCTTTAACTTAAGTGATGGAACTATTTAAAGAGAACTTGGAATTTGGACTTACAAATTACAATTATGACATGAAGATATTATGCGTATGCTACCTAACATATTTACTATTTCATTAATTTTTTCAGATTCATCCTTGCGGATTCGTACAGATTTGTATTCAACTTGCTTATATGAGAAAACATGGCCATCCTGCTCCTACTTATGAGACTGCAACAACTCGAATGTGAGAATATCATTTATTGCTGGAAGTGGTACTAATGTCATATTTCCTTGCATATAAAATGTATATTTTTTTCAGCTTTTATCGTGGAAGAACAGAGACCATACGCACTTGTACCTCTGAAGTTGTTGAATTTTGTGAGGCAATGATTTCTGGTTCGTACTTTTTATTCAGTTTCCTTCAATCAATATTGAATAACCAGAGTTATTTTATTGTGTTTTTTGGCAGATCTTCCAAACAAGAAAGAGTTGTTCATGAAAGCCTGTAAAAAATATGTTTGGTTGATGGAGGAATGCAAAGCAGGAAGGGGATGTGATCGATATATGCTTGGTATTGCTGCCATAGCTAATGTAAGTTTTATAATCTTTGCATCCAGAGTATTTAACCCTGTGCTTGCTTTTCGCATTATTTTACCCATTGACAACAAAATTTTGAGACCGTAACCAAGACTATACTTGCAATTTGTGGCTGATTTTGATTCTCATTATTAATATAATAATTTACTTTTTTAATACCATGCAATTATCTTTGATTTCGATTATACATGGGTCCAAAGGTGCCATAGCCTGTTCATTATCTTTCTAAATGTCCTGTAACAGAATTCTCAATAGTTCCCTTGAATTTTGCAGGAAAATGGGGAAAAGCTACCTGAAATATTCTCTGATTCTTCATTCGAAAAATCTGGAGGAAATGGAAACTTTATTCTTTCAACAAGTTTTTCAGGATATGCTAACGTCAGTGCAAAATTTTCTCAAATTTTTTATTGAGGCGAATGTATTTTTGATTTTATAAGATTTGCTCATTTGTAGTTTGAAATTAAATTTCAGAATTTCAACTTTTATTTGTTTTATTTATTTGAGTAGAAAGAGCTCCACTGTATCAAAAAATTAGTGGAAACTGTAAGTTTTATATGATCTCAATGATGTTTTTACAGGCTGCAGGATCAGCTATGCCAATGCGTGATGATGGATATGGTGCATTCTATAAAATAAATGATGACCATATGACATTTGTTATCACAGCAATGAGGAGTGGACCAGAAACGGATGCAAAGGACATGGCACTACATATTGGGAAAGCTTTGCAAGATGTTTATGACTTGATGGTTGATTATTATCCCAATTTGTAATGTTCAATATCTAAACAGATATCAATATCTAAACAGATATTGAATACATTTAATATCAATTTGTGGATTACATGATCTTGTAAATGTCTTGATTTTTTAATAACAAAACTATGTGCTTTATTTCTATATTGTTTTACTAATTGATTGGTCAAATAGCTTGTTTGCTTTGAATCTTCTTCTTCATACATCACTCATTCATTATTCTGCTGGTTATATTTTGTTTTAATCAGATTATTACTTACAGGGAAAGCTCACTGTAACATCTATAGATTGTAAAACTTCAATTATCCTCTACTGAAAAGGTGTGAATTAAGAAGTAATATCAGTACCATAACTTCTGAAACTTATTTTTACATTCCTTGATTTGATGAATACAATATCTGTGCTCCATACTGTACTGAAATTTCTTCAATATATATATGTATTGTGTACTAGTTACCACAATTAGAACTAACTATTCCGATTCATTTTAACTCTCTTAAAGTGCTGCTTGCTGAATTTAAATGTTTTTAGTAATGTATTTATATATCATACCTAATGCAATCTTTCATTTTTAATTATCTAAAATGATTCTTAATAATTGACTGTGCAATTTATATAATGTAGCAAATGTTGTCTGTCCTTTCCAATAATGTATGCAATAATTTTTATGTATAATTGATGCTATATTGAAGTCTGACACAATTTTGTATTGACCATTTTGAACCATCAGGTTGTTAATGAATGTCTTTCGACGGCTAGAACTTAGTTATTTTAATACGATTTATTCTATACAATCAGATAAATTCAATATAATCCTCACACGCTACTTTATTTTAACAATAATGAGAAAGCAATTAGTAAAAATATTCGTTTACCAACATAAGAACAAAATGCCAAAAACGTCGATTTATTGGATACTGTGAGCTTGTCTCTGAGTATGTTGAATTCATGTCGAGGCTTTTGGAAAAATAAGTCCAGCTGATGCTTTAGAAAAAGTACAGTCTTACCTCTATTAATGAAAGACCCCGAATACGACATTTTCAAGTTACGAAACGCGCATTCGCATTGTTGTCAATTGAACAAACTAACCGAACAAAGCAAGAGATAAAAAAGAAAATGAAAAACAGTAAAGCGAAACAGAATAATAAATAAAATGCACAAAAGAAAAATTTTTGACACATACTACGTGCCGGTGTCCGCCATCTTAGTTCACATACTACGGGAGTACCTTTTCCACGACGTAGTGATTCATATATTTGTTCTAAATCGCGTAATCATGAATTTTGCTTTACTTGCATAAATTTGCCATCTCCCAGTGCTAGCTATATCTGCCAAACGTGTCTTGATTCAAAAGTCCATACCTTCGAGTTTGCCTTCAACCGTTTACCCCATTACAAGTAAATAGGTGTAGAGTTCTCTAGCATTGTGATAGTTCCATCTCAATAGAAATCAACCGATTTCAATCTTCTCCACCTAAATGTAAGATCACTGTAAAAGCATATTGATGTAAATGATGACAAACTTTATACAACTTCCCTTGTTATCGCAATAAGCGAATACCAGATTCAGCATACCTGCTATTATCCCCATACGTATAGATTGCTACAACTTTGTTAATGTTGCTTCTCCTAGAAATGCTGGAGGAGTTGGTTTCTATACGCTCTGATATTTCGTTCACGGAAACCCAGGAGCATGGTCTCAGTTTCTCATCGTGAAGAAATGTGGACTTAAGTCAATGAATCACCCAACAACAACTAATAAAATAATCGCAGGTGCTATTTCCAAATACCGTCTATCTGAGTTTTCTAATTTCCCAGAAACAATGGATTCGCTACTTTCCAAATTCGAAAAACCCTTTCATACAGACCAAACAAAATAAATAGCAAATGTTATGTAAGGTAATTCCCATATTTGATAAGATATATTAGCAAACACGGTAATACCAGTTGCACTTCAGTTATAGAACGTTTGTAAATGGAATGATGAAACGGGAAGTTGAGCGATTATTCCCAAGTCCATATATACTTGAGTTTGTGGGTTCCGAAGAGTAAAGTTACTGTTTTGCTATTTCGTTGGGTGGTTGTCGATGTTTTGTCGAACAAAATCGTCGCGAGTATCCCTTTTTTAACTTTGTATTTAGCTTCATAAATTCATAGAGAATTTTGTAATAAAAGTGAAGACTTGGATTATATCATCCAGTATGCTAGTTTTAATTATACTATTAGTTAATAGCTCTTAGCCTACTACTGCGTTTTTGTACGCAAAAACAAGATGGAAATCAATGCGACTGATTGACAGAGACTCTTTCAGTGAGTAGCATATAATAAGTACTATATTATAAAATAGCTCAGCCCTGTAGCTGTTTAATTTTCGGTTATGTTTTACTTCGTGTTTTATCCATATACATCCATTTTCCCAGAGTCCCTTATGGAGAATCTTACCAAAATCTGATACGTGACCATCTTACCATCTTTTCTATATTCTATACTGTTTGCTGGTATCTTTTCCAGAAAAAC
This sequence comes from Styela clava, assembly GCF_013122585.1. Classification (NCBI taxonomy): domain Eukaryota; kingdom Metazoa; phylum Chordata; class Ascidiacea; order Stolidobranchia; family Styelidae; genus Styela; species Styela clava. Next base: position 22,773,225 of record NW_024102838.1, on the reverse strand, counting down.
GAAAGGAAATGGTTGGTTTCATTTCGTTCAATTTTACCTGAAATTTTTTTTAAATAATCAAATTAAAACAAATATTGCCTAGTAATATTCCAGAGATTAAACACCTTTTACGTTTCATTGTTCATCCTTGCGCTAACATTTTATAATTGGAGAATATTTTGACAAGATAATTCAACTTTCAGAAGTGAAGCTGATCATAAAACTCGGAATAGCAAATTTGCTTCATGTGACTGGTTTGTCGGAGATGTTGAGGGTACGTGCCCTATATCATTATCATTTTAGAGCACCCAATGGATATAAAACAATATTAAGCAACGCGGAAATGGCTGCTGTGTATTGGGAAGCTCTGAAATTCAAGATTAGAGATGAATTCGAGTCGAATTCTTTTTCTTGAAACAGTAGATATAACGGGCAACGTGTCATTGGAAATACAAACGCTTGAAAAATGGCAAAAGAATAACCAAAGGTTATAGTATCATATCTGTTTGATAGATATTAGTCAGTAGCTAGTTTTCGGAATTGACCCGTCCTTTCAGCAATGAGTAATATGTTTTTGTATTTAAAATCTTTGAAAAGTAAATGTAATGGCGCTTCATGCTCTAACACTGACAGGGGCGAACTGCGATCGCGTTCCAAATCCTGCCAGTTGAGTAATTCAATTTGGCCCGCGTGATTCTGCCACAACCAAACTAAAACCAAATTTTGATGTTTTAGCTAAAATAAATAGCTCAAGGAATTTTTGAGATTTCGATTAAATTTAGTTTTGGCACGAGGCTTATTGTTTTCCACTTTTGCTCTTGTAACGCCGTAAATATCGTTCATAAAATGTAACTTTTTACCTTACATTTACTCCAGTCAAAGAATACATGTGATTTTGTAATTTATTTGGGTAAGGTAACATTTCTATCTCCTTGCATTAATAAAATTTGTGTGTGTATGTTACATCAGTTACCAGATATTCTTTATAACACTCCATTTATTAAGTTACTGTACAGTGTGGACTAACATTTTTCGCTTCACTTCTCGCCTCATTCAACTTGTTACACCTGACTTTTGCAACATTTCTTGCATCGTTTCGCATTGCAAAATCCAGTCCATTGAATCATACCGTATAGAGGTTCGTGAATCATGAATAAAAAGCTATCGTTTAAACAAAATACACATGGTATAGCATTGAAGCGTCAGTAACTAGTAGGCATGACGTTTTTTGAGACAACGTGTATTAGTATATATTTTGATTTGAATTATTACTTTTTTGACAGGTATACCAAGTCAAGTCAAGTTTATTTTTTCCAACCAGTAAAAAACAAAAACAAAACAAAAAACACATGCAAAAATATATAGAAAAAAATGATATTTAAATACCTATACCTTTCTATACAAATCCATTTTATGAACGCTGTGTTTGTTTTCATTTGAATGAATATAAATTTTTCTTTTTCTTTTTTGATTAGATATTTAGTTTTTCCAGAATTATCAGTCAGACAAAGAACGTATCTACTTTACTACATACGAAGCTACAAAGAAAGACTTGAAAGGTGAAATAACGTATTTAGTATTCCGGGAAGGAATCTTACTGATAGACAAATAAATACGATATTCAAACACCGCACAGTCAAGAATATAAGTTAAAATAAAAGTACAAATGGCTCTCATGCCAAAAATGCAGGGATAAATATTTAATTGTCCAAATTCACGAGAAGGGAGAAGTTGGTGACAGGAAGAATTACTCCACACTGAACGAAAATGCAGCTTTTGATGAGCTCGACAAAAAGGAAATGAAAAATAGCAATATTGAACTTCAATTTTAATTCAAATTTTGGTATAGGAAATGTATAATTTTTCCCGCCACATGTTATCTATACATTTTAGAAAAACAGGATTACTCTGTTAAACACGACTAATAATCAGTCCAGCATTTGGGTTACATAACATACTGATCTAAACGTTGGAGTAAAATACTGTAAAGAGAGAAGAATGGGTCTTAGACATCTGATAATTCAAAAATCACTTCTCCTATGGTATTAATTAATTATAGGAATTTGTTTATATTTTTCAAATTTTGCTATTACATGTTTTTCAAATGGAACGATTACTAATGAGTCTCAACAATTTTCATAAATATTCGTAGCAAATCAAAGTTGTAAACTGGCAGACAACTCTAGAGCCAGTTGTCTTTTCTTGGTGATTTTATATGCCATAGTTAGCGCCAGTGGCGGCCCGTCAATAGGGCCAACCGGGGCAATGCCCCGGTTGTTTTTTCGGTATAATAAAAAATATTCGAAAAATACCTCAATATCGGTTGCACAGACTGTCTACACTAGCCATATTCTCCCGACATGGTTCATTTTTCGCTCGCAAAGCCTTCGCCGAACGTCGACGGGGCGACGCCGATTTTGCCCCGGTTGCTCATTGTATATCGTATTCTCTCTTTTATCTTCCACTCGCCGCATTTGTCTCGTTTGTTTTCTGTTTCTTTTACTAAATCATCGGGGCTAGCCCCGAAATTATGACGACACAATCCCGACGTTTCTTACAACAACGGGTTGACATATTCACGCATTCCTTCTCGTTCGTTGGTTGCTTCAAGAGTTGATAGTTTCCTCGCCTTCGTTTTTGTCGCTTGTTCCGCTATTTGAATCAGTTAGAGACCTTTAGTCCATTTGCTTTCGATTTTCCACATTCCTTTTGAGCTCCTCACTTCTTTCCGGCTTCGCATTTCTTAGCCTTAGACCTCATAATGAATAAGGTTGATGCACTACTTCGCACTCCGTTTTCGCAGCTGCCGCTGGAACAAAAATTAGAGGTACAACGTCTTGGGCCTTATCAACCAAAAAATTGTTCACTGGAACAATCCCATGACGGAGGAAAGCGTCGGCGTACATTCTGCGCAGAAACTTGGTATAAAAAACACGAATGGTTGTGTTACAGCGAGGACAAAAATGCACTTTTTTGTTTTTATTGCCTACTTTTTGCTACCGCCCGTGACTCACGTTGGTGTAAAATTGGTTTTAGAGATCTTAAACATCTTTCCAAGCGTGCCAGGGATCATCAATCTTCTATGGAGCATCTGGACAAAGCAGTAAAATACCGAACATTCGGAAATGTTATTATTGCAGCACAGTTGGATGAAGGACGCGCGGTTTCTATTCGTCGGCACAACCAAAACGTCGAGAAAAACCGCCATGTTCTCGGTCGATTGATAGATGTTTTGAAGTTCATTGGTTGTCACGAGCTGTCAACGAGCTGGCTCTTCTAATAGAGGGGTATTTTTGGATATGGTGGAATACACCGCATCCCTAGATACAGTATTGAGCGATCATCTTGATGCCGCAACTGTTTCGAAAGGGGCATCTTAGGATATCCAAAATGATTTGCTCGACTCAATGTATAAAATTTATTTACAACATTTGGCTCTGGAAATTGAGAATTGCCAGTTCCTTTCGATTCAGTCTGACGAGACAACTGACATCACGTGCTTTCAAGTTTATATAAAAGAAGATTTTCCTCATGCGCATTTTTTACATTGTTATGCACACCAATTTAACCTCGTTATTAAAAATATGTGTCTTGATACCCCTCTCGTCCGTATAATTTTTTCAAATGTTTTGGGGTTTTCTTCATTTCTTTCCGTTTCGCCGAAGCGCTCTGACCTCCTTTGCCAGATATGTAGCCGCCGTCTCCCAGCTTGTGCACCAACACGTTAGAACTTCCAATTACGCGTGGTGCAGGGCGTGTCCGAACTTAGGTCTGAGCTCATTGAGTGTTTCAATGGCATTCAGAGCTTTCCGGTTTGGGACGAACGCTCTGTGAGGGAGGCGGCAGGTATAAAGCGTCTGCTAGAAGATGGTGAGTTTTCATTTTTTCTCGCTTTTTTCTCCACAATATTCTATCACGTGGATGTATTATACGGCGCATTGCAGTCAAGGCTAATGGATGGAGCGTCTGTGCAGTCGTGTATTTCAGACTTCTGCGATGCTGTATCTCGTATCCGGGAAACAATGAAATACGATGACACATCGAGTGCTTCTTTACGCCGCGGGCAAACAACGCAGCGTTTGATTTTGTCTGCAAAGGAATGCTGTGACATTCTGGTGAATCAAATAGACGATCGTCTGCGCACTGAACACCTTGCCGCGTTCTCTTTGATGAACCCCAAAAATTTTTCAAAATTTGCACTTCAATTTCCCATCCATTTGTTGGCTACTGTCTCCAAATTTTACCCCATGATAAACGTGGGTAAATTGGAAAATGAATTGCGATGTATATACACCAATCAAACTTTTTTGAACATCACATCAACTTGCGCGCTCTATGGGTTCCTCATAGATAACACTCTAGTAACTACCTTTGCGGCGTCTGCAAAATTTCTGGACATCATTTTGACGACGCCTATTTCTTCCGCCGACGCAGAGCGAACACGCTGGAGCGTATTAAAACGTACCTCAGAAACACAATGAAGCAAGATAGATTAAATTCCTTGGCTGTTTTATCCATTCACAGAGACGTTATTTCTGGGATGCATGACTTTAATCAGCGCGTTATTGAGCATTTTGCTTTCAAGAAACCGCGGCGTGTTGCATATATGTTCAAGCAGTAGAAGTCTAGCAGCATATATATCTATGAGTGAGCGACGCATGTCCTTATCTTTGCATTACCTTTCCTTTCTTCATAGCAACGTTTTAAACCTTATTTTAGGTTTTGTCTGCTTTCCCGAAGTTTCTGTTAATATGTCATTGTATTTATCTGGGTAAATATTGCCTTTCCTTTTGAAAGAGGTTTCAAAATAAACTATGTCTATATTTATTAATCTCTTGACTTGGACCGGTTTTAAAGACACCTTCTTATCGTTAAAAATTGTCGCTTTTGCCGATTGGTTGTTACAGATGGAATGGTTTTTATACTCATAAAATGATGGGAGAACTTACAGCGCTCATCCTGTCCCCGTAGATGGGGGTGACTTGGTCCCGCAGTAGCTTGCCCCGGTTGTCAAAATGACCACGCGTAGCGCGCTGATACGGTTACACAAAAATTGTAGATTTGAAATTTCAGTTTCTTTTCCGTATTGAGTTGTGTCGATCTATATGCATAATCGACATTCAATTTTATTCGCATATCATACACACTGAGATAACGAACGACGAGCCGAGTGACAGTATGCTAATATTTGATATTTTGCAATAAATAAATGTAGGATATTGTTTGTTTTATCGCTGGTACCTCAATTATATCTCAAATGCCGAACTACATTTGGACGTTTGTGTTAATGTTCATGGCAATTAATTTTGGTAGGCTGCGTCCACAATTAGCGCACGTCCATAGCGTTGTCTATATACATGCTACACGGAAAGTCGAAATTTTGTTAAGTTAAATATATTGTGATGAATGTGGACTATTGGATTATTAACCTAGCATCGCTGTAAAATTCCTAAATTCTAAAACTTAAAGAATTTAAAACTGTGTGTAGCTGTATCAATCCTCAACACGAAGAAGAGCGTTTAACAATAGTATGAACAACGATCCTATTATGTATATATATAGATAGTTTTTAGATTTATTACAGGTCTATGTATTAGTTTATGACTATGGAGTGAAAATGACAATAACATGTTTGAGCTGTATAAACAACCAATGCTTTGCGCACCAAAGACATTTTACCTGGCGTACCTTAGGTACCTACATGATGTGATAAATGCATTTGAAGGCCGTTTTATAAAGGAGTATTTTCTATGAGGAACAAATCTGCATTCATATCAGCTCATGTGTAACGTATATATATCTAATATGTAAATACGTATACAATGGACATTGGTAAAGATAAGAGGATAGAGTTGTATCAAGTATGTAAATTAGAATACTTGGAGTAAAATAATATAAATTGTATATTAGTTAACTACTTGTGCTATTAGTAGAAGGTATAAATTGCCTACCCCAAAAGCCGTATCTATCTTCGAAGCAACACAATGCAAAAAGTTTAATGCATATTCATCCTTAAATTCCTGCACGACATAGTAAAAGTATTTATAACGGAGACTACGGGCCATGCCTGATAACCAACCAACCAAAATAAATATTAAATGTTATATAAGGAAATGCCCATATTTGAAAAGATGTATTAGCAACACGATACTACCAGTTGCAGTACAGTTATGGGACGTTTGCAAATGAAATGGGAAGTTGAGCGATTGTATCCAAGGCCGTACTTGAGCTTGTGAGTTCCTGATGGGTAAAGGTACTGTTTTGCTATTTCGTTGGGTGGTTGTCGATGTCCAGTTGAATGCAATCGTCGCGACAATTTTTTGTATTTTGCTCTATAAAATTACGTAGAGAATTATAGAATAAAACTGAAAACTTGGATCATCCAGAATGCAAGTTTTTATTATACTGTCAATATCTCTTACTACTGCGTTTTTATACGCAAGAACAAGATGGAAATCAATGCGACTGATTGACAGAGACTCTTTCAGTAAGTAGTATATAATAAGAACTCTATATAATAGCTAAGTCCTATGGGTGTCTTTAATTTTCAGTTTATGTTTAACTAACTTTAACTATACAACTCCATTAAACCAAATATTGCCTTATTTCCAGAGTTTGAACATTTTTCACTTTACATTGTTCATCTGGAGAATATTTTGACAAGATAATTCAACTTTCAGAAGTGAAGCTGATCATAAAACTTGGAATAGCACATTTGCTTCATGTGACTGGTTTGTCAGAGACGTTGAGGGTGCGTGCATTATATCATTTTAGAGCATCCAATGGGTATAAAACAATATTAAGCAACACCGGAATGGCTGCTGTGTATGAGGAAGCTCTGAAATTCAAAATTAGAGATGACGATGTTTTTATTGCTACTTATCCAAAATCAGGTGAGTGCATTGCATTGTACAGTGTAACATTTAAGAATACCCTACATTCAACGACAAGTTATTTCTCGATCACATCTTCGAATGATTTTGAAGTCAGATGCCAGTAATGTTACACATCCCCATGACTTTAAAAAATAAAATTGTGAAGTCAAAAATTGTGATTAGGCTTTTCATTTGTCTTTCCCTTTTTATTCCATCTCTGTTCAATATATATCATATTATGACATTTATTTTATAATACTTATATGACATAATGTTTCTCATTTAGTTCATCTCTCTTTTTCACCAAGATTACAAATGCTCCATTGAACACTCTTTAACAATATTATCTTATACAATCTACAGCAAAGTGCAATTTCACAGTATGCAACGCTATGAAAAACTATTCTTCTCAGTAAAATGTTTTCAAGTCGTAGAAACTTATAGAAGTTTATTGAACTATTGACTTTAACGAAGGTACAACATGGATGCAGCAACTTGTTTGGTTAATTTGCAACAATGCTGATACCTACTTTGATAAGGACAAGCCACTTACGAGTCGAATTCCTTATCTTGAAACAGTGGATGTGACGGACAACGTGTCATTGGGAATACAAACGCTTGAAAGATGGCAAAAGAATAGGCAAAGGTCAATTTCATATCTGTTTGATATACCGGTCAGCGACCATAATGTTTGTAGGAATTTACGTATTATTTTTCTAACAATATTTTCAGTAAATATTGGAGAGTAAGAAATATGCCCTTTATTCGAGCGTTCGTTAAAAAGGGAACGTAATGGTGCCTTATGGCCCTAACATATCATTTTAAATCGAATTTTACAATCCCGTTACATACACAAATTCAGAGTGTTTGATTTTAAACTCGAATAACTCAGTAATGCCATTGAATCCGCATATTATACCTTCGCAGGCTAATAAAGACTCATCTCCCTTATGGACTCCTGCCTGAAGATATTCAATCGGGTAACAAATGCAAGATAATTTATGTCGCCCGAAATGCGAAAGACGTTTGTGTTTCTTTCTACTTCTTTCACGTCATGAATATATTACTACCGCACCCAGGCACCTGAAGTGAATTTTTAGAAAATTATAGCTCTGGAAACATCATGTTTGGAGGCTGGTTTCCCCACGTTCTCAAATACTGGGAGGTAAGAACATATTTATGAACATGGTGCATGTAAATGGCTTCTTGGCGAAGGTGAAATCTGCGCTAATTCCAATAATTAATTATTGGATGTAATTATATATTACGACGGATAGGCCACGAAAATAATCGTTCAATAAAATATTTCCGTATAAGTATTAGTTGAGTTTAAAGTTTTAAAAACACCATTTGATTGTTCAATAAATAAGATAACTACAATAACTTATCCAACCCGTTCATGCTTTATAACACAGGTCAACACAAGCAATGTGTTAAATGAAACTACAATGGTTATTTGAAAAAAAAAAAATTAAATTTTGTTCCAAAGTTTTGCGCCCTTTCAAAGATCTAGGCCAGGGTATTCCGTGACTGTCAAACCTAAATGTCAAAAGCTACGGTAGCTCATTTTTCTTTAATTTTCAATTAGGAAAATATAGTATGCTAAAATTTATCCAATGTTTTTGTCTTACTTATTGGATACAAAGTGAACATGTGAATCGTTTTGCTGAATTATTGTTGTTGTTAGGATGAATGCCACAATAACTGATGAACGCAATGACTGATTGTAAATTTATAATACTTAAAGATGGAAATAGTCGACGGAAGGCCATTTCTTTTAGTATATTTTCTTTTTTCGAGTCCTATGGAAATTGATATTTTACGCAATTTTTTTCTGTTTTATTTCATTATAGAAAAACACTTATTCCACCACGCCTAACAACCTCGTCCATTAACCTTTCCTGCAAACCTTCGTGTCAATATATTTGAGCTTTCTTCTCATATTTTCTAGAAATTTCAGACAGACAAAGAACGCATCTATTTTACTACGTACGAAGCTATGAAGACGGACTTGAAAGGGGAAATAGTTGCTGTATCCAACTTTCTTGGAAAGAAACTAACTAATGAACAAATAGATATCATATTTAATTTTTGCACATTCGACAGTATGAGCAAAGACAGAAGTACAAATTACTCACATGTTAAAAATTTGGGGATGGATTTTAAAAAGTCAAAGTTCATGAGAAAAGGCGAAGTTGGTGATTGGAAGAACTATTTCACAATAAATGTAAAAGGGATGGTTTTGATGAATTATACGGTGAAAAAATGAAAGATAGTGGACTTGACATTCCTTTCGAAATATGATTTTTATTTTAAAATTGAATTTACATTTTTTGAATACATCAATTGCCGGTGTCTTTATCGTAGTAAATATTAGATTAAACGGATCATTCAAATATTAAAACATAGAACAAGATTCTGTTCCAAATTATTTCTTTTTATATATCTATATATTCAAACTGATATTATCTGATATTGTTGACAGAACGAATCAAAGCAAGTCTTACTGGGTCTTCATGAACGTACGTCGGTGACAATATATGTCTTAAAACTCTGATTGCTTCGCAGTGTTTGTTGTCCAATATCATTTGGTGGCAACTTATGGGCCAAGGAAGGACCTAATGTAAATACTGTGCATAATTCGTGTTCGTCGTCAACAACAATGATTAAACGATTGAATTACTTTATGTGGATAGGAATACCTTTAGTGGAGTAAATTTACAGGTTCAAATCCCAGCTATTCGTGAGTTCTACAAAGAAAAAATGAAAGACATTGGTCATGACATTCCATTACTGATTGTAATGTGCCAATGAATGTGCTTTACAGCAGCGGTTCCCAAACTATGGGTCGCGACTCACTGGTGGGTCACAAAAAGGAATCTTAGTGGATCGCGGAAATAAAGCTTTGGATTAATTATACTGGTTATTTAGGATCGGTGGCGACTCGAATACGTAAATCTTCCAAAAAATAAAAAAATTGACTTTGAAATGCCAATCTGTGAAAGTTCCTTTTGCGATCTTCTCAAAGGAACAAAAATTGCTACACAAAGAATGACCATGTGGCTTTTTTACGGATAACAGTTTGTACACTGTACAAGCACTTCTTACCGTGTTCCCCGAAATTTAGACAGGATTCAGCCTTTATTTTTCTTTTTGAAGAGTATTTTGTGTTCATTATAAAAAAAATAAAATTACATTGTAGAAAATTAGAGATTGTTAATAAACATTATATAAAAAGCGACATCCAGTGTTTTCATTTGTATTTCCTAGACAAAAATCAAGTGACAAATATCATAATTGTGACATCACACAATCTTGAACAGTGGTCTGATCTTCACCATTACCTCAGGTCATTGAACCTTTCCTCTCCCACACATATTTAAATTTATTTTAAGGGTAGGGTTTAATTAAAATAATTTTGAGACACTTTAGTGGACATAACGATCGTTTCAATATTATGTTGTTGTTTGTTATTTTTCTTTTTCTTCGTCACCATCATGTATAAATCTCCTTTCTCTTTGAATACTGGACCAATTGCTTAGAAATTTTCAGTGGTTAAAGTTTGATTTTTTTTCCAGAAGACTATTATTTTTATTTATTCCTAAATTTCCTATGAATATCCTAACGAGTTTTTATGTTTGCTGTCTACTTTTTGTTTTGTTTACGCTTTGTTTGTTTACCAAGTAAAACAGAAGCTAATCACCCAAATGCTATTATTATTAGGATTTGCATTTCGGCACAGGCATCGCCACATGACTTAAAATTGTTTTCAACACTTTCGCTCATCAAAATTTATTTATAATTCTACAAGTAAGCTTTGCCCGTGAATTTTACTTTCTCGTGTTTATGTACATGCCGTATATTAATTTTCAGTATAATTGCTGTGATGAGTTTTCCACTTGTGTGAGTGTGGGTAAATGTGCACAAACGCTTGCAGCGTTCGCTACAAATCTTTCTCTAGGTTTTGCCTATTTTCCCGATCTTTTCGTCGCCCTTATCTGTGTTTTTATTTTGTGTTTTGTGTTGTCAAGTTGTAGACGAAAGATCAAAATAAAATTGTATTGTATTGTAAGGAAGAACCGTTCCGCGAACGAATATCAGTCAGCCTACTGGTAAGTTACCGTACCGCAAATGAATATCGGGGAAGCGATATTTTCTTTTTATTTTGGCCTGGTACCGTAATGGAGAAGTGACTAGGATCACTTGGTAATTCAATTCACGTTGAAATTGGATGGAGAAGAATAGATCATTACCACAGGGCATGGAAGAGCTATGACAGTCCCTGTACCGTTATTTGTACCCAAGTACTAGTAAGTCAGTTACCATAGCCATGTAGCTGTTTCACTGTTCACATTCGTGCAGGATACCGTACCGAAGGCGCAGGGTACCCTATGGTTTTCGGTGAAGTGATGATAATATATATATTTCGTTTCATTCTAAGTGTCCATATATTTGAGCATAGCTCTTTTGTTAAAATTCAAATTAGGTCTTATTTTCAGGCCAGGTCTTATTTTTGAGGAAACACGGTAGTTTTGCGATGATTAGCCATTGCTGTGTTCTGATTTATGTCATAGAAAGTTAAATGGGCCGCCATAAGCTGTGGTAATAAATAGTGGGTCCCAACTCTAAAAAGTTTGGGAACCACTGTTTTACAGTGATCATCAATATTAATCCCTTTACTTTCAATGTACAACTACACAATAAGTTAATTAAATATTTTTATCGAAATTATTATTTTATGTGAGAATCACAACTCGTAGGTGTTTTTCCATTTTGGAGTCTCAGATCAGTCTTCATTTTGTTTCGTAATACTCCATAAATCTATATAGTCTCAGTAGCTTGTGGCATCCAAGTTATGGCCTGTACCTTTACTTGGATGAGTCTCTTTTACTTTTTGATTAGTGCACTTGACATTATTTATAGCAAATTTTTCTGGAAAGATTTATAACCTAAAATTAATTTTAGGTCAAATTTTATCAGTTCAATAATATTAAATTTTAATATTTAATTTGCTTAAGGTAGGTGTATAATTACGTGCACAATAATATATTTTATTTTTAACCTTCGACCTTTTCGTCTTTATATTGACAATAAAAATACAATATGACTAAAATAATAACAAGAGAGCTATGCTCAAATATATGGACACGTAGCGCCACCTAACGGCAATAATTTTGGTGACGTCATAGCAAAAAAAAATAAGCCTTCTGAAGAAAATATTTATCTTTAACCACTAAATTTCAAAGCAATTGGTCCAGTAATCAAAGAGAAAAGCGACTTTTTAAAAACGTGTCAAAGAACAAGAACAGCAACATAATATTGAACGATCGCTATGTACACTACGTGTCCAATAATACGTATAATTATTTTTACTAAGCGGATTCAGGTTTATCAAATTGATTTACGGAATTATGAAATAATATTCACAAAGATCAAGTTCGAAAATTGGCAAGAATCAATCTGATGTTGGGTAAATTATAGGCAATATTAGAATAAATGTTATTGCGTCCATAGGATGCGTTTTTTTGTTTGTAATGCAACACGATATATGCATAGTTTCATCATAATCGCTGATTGTCTTTGTCACCGCGAACGTTTCTGCGGCGATATCCTAAAGTTGGTATTTTATATCCCCGCCCTTTTTTCGTTTTTTTGCAAGAATAAGGGGTAGCCTTATATCGAAGTTTCATATTTCTATGATACCCTTGCGTTCACATTAGCGACAGTTGTTGAATACATTAAGGGCTGATTTCAAAACCAAATAAATTTTAATTTGAGTGTTATCCTCTGCCTTGAATTTGATCTTCCTTTTCATCGCTTGTAAATTGCCTGTTTTAAAGTGCACGGTAACCGAGATGCAGATATTTAATAAAATGATAAATAAGTTTCTTATGCTTTCCTATGGTGTTCGTGTTATTTTAGTATTATATAAATAAACCTAGCAAATTTACAATTGCGTGAATCATGAATGTTGATTTGAAAGAACGATTAAATAAATTGCAAATAAAGGCACTTCTAGGCCTTTGTGCCTAATAGAGGGTCCAGACGTCATTTATACCTAATTCCTTAAAGTTTTAACGTTTTTTTTTAACAAAACAACACCCCGATGGTTATTACAGCTAAAATACTTACTGAGTAATGCTCAATTTTCTTTACGGAATTTGCAAATTCAGCACTTCACTTTATGATTTTGAATATGTCATGCCTTAAGGGTTAATTATTACTGCCCAAATGCTTCAAAATTTAACAATTGTAATCATTTTCGATGATAATAAACGCAACAGTTCGTGAACGAGTCAGTGTGCATTGTTACAACGAAATTCACGATTGATTTTAAGTTCTACTCTTGGGCTTGGCTCAACGGCCATGCATGGTCGAGTGAAATGTTTACAAATTCGAAACATTACTTGGTCAAGGATGGAATGGATCGCTAAAGAGCTAATTACAAAGTGCTTTAAAGGGAGTAGGACATGACATTTCTTATCTAGTTACAACTTAATGAGTGTTTTTCACACAAGTAACTCATACCAACCATATAACTAGAGTTTTTCAGCGACCTAAAATCGCCTTTTTCACAATGAAACGCCGAAAAGTCATTTTGACATTCAATTTTAATCAACTTTATGTTCGTTTAAGAAGTCAGGAAAGGACTAACGACATGTCACCAAGCATGCGGAGTTTAAAATCTGGGAAATTTATTTTAAATACCTAATCTGGTTTGACGTTTCTAAATTTACGAAAACGGTCGGTACGTTTTTTGCAAAATATGGAATTGAAACGATACGTTAAGTGCAAAGATAAGCATATAACACCATAACGCAAAGAGAACGACTTTTCAAACTTGTCGTTTTTTTCTGATAGCGATCGCCGTTGGGAAATCTCGCACAATTCAAAATGGAGTTGGAGACGCACGAGTTCAGTGTCCAAGCAGAGCGGCGCAGGTTCACGTGGTACCGGATATTCGAATAGTAAAATGCCATTCGAATATTTTATTATTCGAATATTATGCCCAGCCCTAGTTGTTACGTGTGTTGTTGTTACGATGACTTGATATTTTAAATACACGCTTAGGGTTCGTTGCTATTTTACCTTGCGTTGTTTGTGTGCGGCTCTTCATAACTTTGAGATTTGAAATGCGCTCTGGGACTAAAAAAGTTTGAGAACCACTGGCTTACAGTGTTGAGTATACTAGTTGTGTGTATCCGACATGCTCTGATATGTAGAAAAAATAAAGATTCGTAGTCTGATTGTCAACGATTACAATATAAACTAGAACTTTACATCTTTGCAGAGTAGTAGGCCTATTAGTATAGACTGATCCATTTATTGTACTCGATAAAAATAATAAAATATGATTATATATGCGTCACATTTATATTTACTAAAACCATTATTAATATTTCAGAAGATCCCCTAGTGAAAGAGCCAAGGATATCTTCGAAACGAATCATGCAAAATTCAGAAATTTGAAAACCCAAAGTCTACCCGGGGCCGTTGGAGATTTGCCCAACAAAATTCTTGATGCATCTCCAGGTACTGTAAACCTATATATATTTATAATCTAGCCTTACAAAAAATGAAATCATACCCCTATCGTTGTGTTTGATTGTTGATTGTGTTTAAAATTTAACATTAAAGTTTGTGAAAACCAAGATATTTACATTAAATGCATGTGATAAAGTCACGATTGATCATACCAATCCTTTGATAACTGTAGGAGTCTTAAAATAACTATCACCTGCCGATTTCTGAAGTACGCAGTTGCGATTTGCATACATGGTAATTACTGTTGTACTCTAAGCGATATTGCAGTGTGAACCCCGTCGAGACAATCCATGCTTGTTTTTTTTATGACAGCTTCAATATTTAATACAAATAGATTCTAAAGGTTCGAATGATCAAGAACAAATGTTTTCAATGCAGCCGGTTCCAACGTCAACGACAGAAATATTGCCATCATCTTGCTGCCCATGTGCATGCGTAATGCATCTGCGGACACAGAAATGGGGGATAACATGGTTCGTTCAGAAGATACTGGAAAAGTTGTTAGATCATAATGATGTAGCTGAACAAAAGTTGATCATTTATCAAATTAGATTTACACGCCAACAAAACAGTTCAATTTTTATTCATTTGCAGTTAAAGTTTGTCAGCTTATTGGAACTCAACCTTCCAACAAACTATTGCGTTTCATTGTTTTATTTAAGTGAATTTTGTAAAACAATTAAAGGAGCAGAAGTTCTTATTAATTCGTGGTTTGGAATAGGTAACTTCAGCAAAATTATGGTTTGAAAAAGCTTGAATATTGTTAACGAAAAACAAAACCAAATGAACGTAAGAACAATAGAAGATGGTGATTCAAGGATAATATCAACGCCATCAAAAAAGATTTGAAATAACGGTTGGTTCTTAAAAATTTCACTTTGTGATTAATTTGCGTGAATGGCTATGTCTTATGTACGCCCAGAGTATATGTTTCATGTTTTAATTTCAAATTATAACCAGCTTAAATGATGTAACAAGTCATTGCCTTCATTTGAAATAAATTTATCAGAATCTCAAGACTTCACAGTTGACAGCATAAACGAAATGCAAAAGAGGATGAGATCGCTGATTGACACCTCAATAAAGTTTTTGACATCTTCAAGAATTTGGGAAAAACCGGTAAGAGGCTGTTTAATCTATAGAAATGTCTTGACTTTGTAAAAATTAAAAAGAAAGGAGATTTTCTTTGATAATCGCATTCTAGGTAAAATATACCTTTATACCCTTAAAAGTGCCACCCATGTCTTTCTGCTGCCCACTAAGATCTCATTGCCCAGGCCCTGCAAGTGCTGTCATGGCGCCCAACTATTTTAGTATACTATACTCTTAAACGCAACTATAGTCTAGCTACGAATCGCTTCGTGTTGGCATTTTGGAATGTAAAACTGTTTTGATTTGAAGAAAAATGACCCTAAATCAATACAAACTAATAACTTCACAAAATATATTCGGAATATATCGAAACCAAGGTGAGATATTGCATTGTTGATAAATATCAAAAAGAAAAATATTAAATGGTATATAAAACATAGAGTGTATTAATTAAATTTCATATCTCTTTTAACCTGTATGATAATTATAATATTATTTTCAATCGATGGACGAGGTACAACCAAAAATCGACCAGATAAACAATCACCATCATATGTAAATGAAATAAATACTCAGTGTTAAGTTTAAAAAAATATTTCAAAAAATGATCCAACCATATGTCATTCTGACATAAAAATACCCAATCCAATCCAATCTCTAATTTATCAGTTTATAAAATTATTTAATAAATAGTATTTCTGGTTTATAATATTTCATTTCAAACAAATCAAAAGTCCGCACCACAGGAAAAGTTTTTGCTGAATGTATGGTGGGCTTTTCGACAAAGAGAGCTCTTTTACAAATCAAAATTTTTCTAGAAGAGATTCTTTGTTTTTCGATGCGATATTGCGCAAAACTAATCTAACTAATTTGTCACGTTATGGGTAAATACGTAACTTTCATTAATATCTGAATAACGGTTCAACACCGTCTGATTCTGTCATTGTGTACGACTTTGCAAAATATAAAAACAAAAAATTCTTGATGTAATTTATGGCGGATAGAATTTTTGATCCTTTTTAATACTAAATTTTTAATACGCCAAGTTTTCATTCATTAATGTTGTATGTTTTGAATCACAATGAATGGTTCAAATGTTTACGTTTTCAAATAAAATCAACATTTTGACAGAGTTCAATATTTCCAGGTTTAACTCGGAGACTATTTGCATCCTTTCTCTCTTTTAACTTATTTTATTTTATATATTATCCACTACACTGCATATGCCTACTACTTTCTTAAAGGCGACCATTTCTTACAGTAAGGCAATTTTTTAACAATATTGCCGGTTTGTAGTGATAAAGAACAAATATTATGTACATTGTGGTATTATTTTTCATCCATCTTGCGGGAAATAGCGAGAAACAGAGTAATCCATTACACTAGTCAATTCAGTAACATTAGTGATGCAACAATATGTCAAAATGTTTTTTGGTTAATTTTATTTAAGAAATGCGATTTTTTGATTCCTCTCCGAATGCGACGCGGGCCACGGATAATGAAGTGGCCGGTCACATGTGGCCCACGTGCCTGGGTTTGGACCACCCTGATTTAGAGCAATCGCTTAGAGGTAATTAACACTAAAAATTTTATTATTTTGTCTTACGTCTTTGATTCTAGAACAATTCAAAAATATTAAAGTTATTAAATAATTGTTGAGGCGCCTCAGCCAAGCGTTGCACATTTTTGCCTTCATAAAAGAATAAACTGTGTATGCATTTGTTGTTGCAGCTATACGTTTTTAGACGATAATACATCGTTCACATACACTCTTGTCCCCGAATGGAACCTTAACAATAAAACACAATATCGACATTGTATTACTCGTTTCATTACAGCTTGTAAAAGATAGCACAAAACTAATATATATAATTTCTTGACAGTACATCGGAACAAGATAACAACGAGAATATCGAACGGAGACCGAAGACTTATCGATCGAAGCTGCGGTTTCTATTCATGACTCTATAGTGACACCGCGTGTCTCATCACTAATTAATTAATAACCCGCTAATTATACGAAATAATCCATCCAAAATAGGCTTCTGGTCCGAGATATGATGAATGTACATGCAAAATTTGGAGCAGATTCAACCACGCCTTCGTGAGATATTGCGTGCATCTAACAGACAGACAGACAAATACCTATCAACATACTTACCGATCTAAAGATCATGAGGTGACTTTATTTGACACGTCCTAATATTTATCTGCTTCACATTTTTTCATATATGATCTCTTGATAATATATATCAATGAAAGATACAGCTAGAAAGATTAAAATCTTGGTGTGTACATTCATGGATCAGACATTATAATATTATTCAGAAGCAGGTACCTTTGTAATAAAGGCAAAAATTGTAAGAGGGTATAAATGTAAATTTACTTATATTGACTGATTTATTTTGCAATTCAGCCACAGTATTGTTTATAATGAAGTTTTCATTCAGAACCATTTTGATATCATTTATCTGCTTCACTGCTAATTAACACTCAACAAAATTTTTCGACCAAAATTGTGATTCTATTATTTTAGAAAATTATTCATATAGAGCAGTGTTTTCCAAACTTTTTTCTGCCAGCGCCCCCTTGGACGACTTTTTACCTATCAAACGCCCCCCTGACAAAAAAAAGTCAAGGCAACTTTATTCTCCATTTTCATTAGTATAATGTGAAGGTTGAGCCTAGTGAAACACCACCAGCTTGATAATATCTGGTTTCATTTCAGCCAAAAACAGTCTTGAGTCTCGTCTGACATTGTCGAGGGTACCTCTCCTGATATGTAAAAGTGCGGTCACTGCACTAAATACACGCTCTACCAAGAATGAGCTGGCAAGAGCAATACAAAAAACCTTTTGACCCTATCTCACTCGTGAGGATATTTCAATTTGGTTCTGTTGCCAAAAAGACGGAACACTGAACATGGGTTTGAAAGTATAAACCCCATGGTAGTGGTGCATTTTCGCTTCTGGAAATTCAGGGTTATCTAGAAAACGGGAACCAAAAATTTCTTAACTATCTCCAAAGAAATTATTACTTATCGATTTTAATCCGTAAGTATGTTGATAGGTGTTTGTCTGTCTGTCTGTTAGATGCACGCGATATCTCACGAAAGCGAGATTGAATTTGCTCCAGATTTTGCATGTGCATCCATCATATGTCGTACCAGAAGCTTATTGATTTGGATGAACTATGTCGTATAATTAGCGAGTCATTAATTAATTAGTGATGGGACACAAGGTGTCACTATGGAGTGAAAGCGCTGTTTTGGCGGATCCCCTAACTTTCGATCGATAAGTCTTCGGTCTCTGACCGATATTCTCGTTTAATTTTATTTGCGCTTGAACTTCTGTTTGCGTATAATTATAATCAGGAGTTTCGCAAAGTTTTTAACCACTCACTCAATTTTCTGCCGAAGCGCACCTTCTGCTGTCATTACGTGGTTGTGCCGAGAAGAAATCTGGACATTACTTGAGGGATTGATAAAGATGACCAGCAGGGATCCAGCATGACGATGCGACCCCCATAAATCAAATCAGACGCTTGCTTTCCTGAGAAAAAAGTAAGCAATGACATCCAGTGGGCACCTTAATTATCGGACTGAAACTATTTAGATTCTGATATGTAGGGTGTTCAAAGGACAATTTGTATCAAGACAATCTTCAGGACGATTGATGAACTCAAGGCTGCAATTGCAGGAATAATATAGAGAAATACCCAAAGTGGAGTAATTGACAATGTTGCAAAAAAATGCAATTCTTTCCTCAATGCCAAGGAGAGCATTTGGAACATATTCTAGTAACAACATAATTTTAGTGCCAAACGTCCTAGATTTTCCGATACTTTTAGGTACAAACATACGCAAACAGAAGTTCAAGCGTAGACAAAATTAAATATTTCACTCCATTTTCGTAGAAGTAATTGAGAAATTGATGGTTCCGTTTTGGGGGACCACGCCAACCGGGAAGTTTACCACACATTTTTATTTCCGCGGATTGCCGTGGTATTTTAGAGTAGTGAAGCATTTATTTTGTCGACGCATCCGCAGGTTAAATTCAAGACAAGTAAATTAGAATAAAGCAAGACAATTGAAATATGGCCGTATCTGTCATGGATTGATTACTTTGCACAATTCTGGATTTCGAGGCGATAAATATGTATTTTTTGATTTACTGATATATACTTTATATGTGTTTAATTGTACTATGTGGGATTTTTATTACAGATCTTGAGATTTTTCTAACAGCGACAACGAATTCGTAAGATCACAAAAAAAAGTTATGTAACTAAATACAAGTAGGCATGTTTATCTCATATTTTTAGGTCAAAAGATTGAGCGGTATTTTAGACTAGTAATTTTTATATTTTGACGAAAAAAGACACAACCGCGAGTTACGTTGGACACCATCATATTAATAGAAGAAAGTTTTATAGATTCTCGTAGCTGTCGTGAATTGAATATTTTACGCGACAGAAAAGTCGGTATACACTGAAAAAGTCTTCTTACGAGCGCTTAATCGCGGAGATTGTTTCAGGAGGAAATGGAAATTTCCCATTTTAACCACCCTGCTTTTTGAAAATCCTGGTCGCGCGCCTGGCTGACTGGGTACCTCACTGAAGCCAATTTTTTTGATCATTTCAGCGTTCGCTACATGTATCCCTAACAAAAATGATGGAATAAATCTTCCTTTCTTCAGTATTGACGCGTTCACGTCTTTTCGGGCTACAAAACTAATCGTGAATAGCCTTCAAACCTATTAATTAAGTCGTGCAAAGACAGATCGAAGGTAGAGATGGCGTATGCCGAAATCTCGCGTTAGCTAATTTCCATGCACGTTATCCTATAAAATAAATCTGTTTTACATCCTCTTACTATTCAAATCAGGTAGTTGACTATGCAAACCAAACACATGAAAATGTTTGGCACGCGAAGGTGCTCATTATTCATAAAATGGCACTCTGAGTTCAAAAGGTTGCCGACCCCTGCTCTATGTCTATCTATATTACGTAACCTGCAGGTTGAATGAACAAACCTAACTACAAAGGGAATAACCTTTGAATCAGATAGTAGGTATTTAATTCGAAATGGAATATTTAAACTATGTGCATGATTTATCATAATATTTCTTTCGTCAATATACTTTGAACAAAATAGTAAAAAATGGACTACCGCATACCGGTACAGTTTCTTGTACGGAGCAAGTATCGCATTCACCATCTGGGTGACAGCCTATTTTAAAAAGATGGTGAGAGAGCCTGCAATGTCCAGTCTGGAGTCTAAATAAAATGGATTGATGATATCGCATTGCCATAAGAGAAAAGTCCTTGCTTCTGGAAAAAATTGACTGGCTAACTAATCACATGCCCGACGTGGACTGATAACCAGACGAGAGGCCGTCGTTCGCCATATGACAGTATGATTAAGCCGCCTTGTCACTTTCCTCTCCCCGGGATAAATAAGTAAATGCCATCCATCCTACTCTTATGTTATGTTCAGCATAAACCTCATCCGAACTTTGGCCAACTTTCCTGAATTCCCATTCTCTGATGCACTGCGTTGTTTTGTCTCTTGTCAGTTTTTGTTTAACACTAGGCCTATTATTGCATGATATTCGAGTTCCGGTTCAAAATACTGATATAAATTCGCATTTATTTCACCTGGATCCCAGATGACTGGATGGTGCTGATCTAAACAGTCTACTGTCTGACTGTAGTTTATGTCAGCCATTTTATTAGGTATTGGTACTGTACTGTTCACTAACAGACAAAGCAGACAGTCAAATATGCACAAACAGATAAACCAATTGGCAATTAAAATCTGAATACCAGTACCGTAACTGTCATATTTGTTATGCAAAACTTTACCTCACCATCAAAAGAATTTCAAAATTTGTACGATAGTCACCTCTTTGTGCTTTGAATTTTATACAGATGCCTTTATTAAAATCTGAATATGGTCAGACAGTAACTTAGGCTGTATCTGATATATGGCTATATCTGTAACACATGGTTAATCTATGGTCTGATTTATTACATAGATCTAGGTTTGATTGTATTTAACATAGACTGTTAGACATATATCTGTATACAGGTATATACAGACATAATTCATAGTGTACAAAATTAGGTTCTACAGGAAACAATTCAAACTAAATCTAGATTTTTTGGGATTCGGGAATACACAACTACAGAATCATGAGTATTGTTTGTGCAGAAAACAATGTCAGGGAAGATATTCAAGACATAGAAATATCTATTAAAAAGGTTTGGTGCATTTATTTTAATTTCAGAATATAGCTTTTTGGGGTACCATTACATTTGAACCCATGACAATTTCACCTGTATGCTATTGCACCTATGGAATTTTTTTTGTTTCACGGATAGTTAAACCCATACTAACCCTAACCCATGGGTTTTAGCACCCGCATATAGATTGAACCCGTGGATATACGCATGGGTTCAAATGTACATGGGTTCAAATGTACGGTCACCATATGTAATAGCTATATTTGTATATTTATGTTTTTTCAGATCATTTCCCCTACAAAGTTTTGGGCCCAAATTATGAAAGATCATGACATTGATGCATTTCAAAGCTTAAGTGAGGATATTCAACAATACTTTAGTGATGCAACTTTCAGTAAGTCGAGACTTTCAAATCCAGTGGAAGGAAAGGTAACGTTTTCTTTATTTGGGAATCTTCAATAAATGGAAATGCAACATGACAGACATGATGCAAATTTCATTTGTTCAGAGGTGTGTTGTGAAAAAGGATGATCGTACATGGCACCGTGCTTTCATTGATAAAGTGTTTGTATCAGCACGCGGATTGATTATGTATTGCAATTTAGTGGATGAAGTTGATTACAGCAGCATTCCTTCTCAATGGTATTTGTTCTTTTTTTTCAATTTTGGTCATCAATTGGACTAAGCTCTCTGTTGTAATGGTTACTAAGGCATTGTAATTTGAATGTTGATTCAATCGATTCAAGTTGTGAAGAATTAATATGCAACAGAACTACAGAAGCATTAATGAAATGATCATGGTTACTTTTGAATATGACAAAATATCATTATTTCGAAGGAAAAATAATACAATGCAAAATATTTTTCTACTGACCAAGCAATACCAGAACTGGGATTTGGTATTTGAAACACAAGATATTGGTATTTTTGACAAATCACTCAATTCATAACAGGTTTTTTTCCTTTTTATAAAACTGAATCCATTTGTTTCATTTAATTGCAATATTTGGTTTTAGCGTTTATGAAGCACCTGCATGGGTGTGGAATCACCCAATACGGTCTGCTTGTTTTGGACTGTATGGAATCGCTCCTCTGAGGCTTCGAACTGATTATGCTGATGAAAGAGTAGATATTGTGTAAGCTTAGTCATTATTTGTTCTAGGTAAAATAAGCAAGAAATGGGAGTAGGTGCATGTTATTGAAAATAATAAATAAGTTGTGATTCCTGTTTTCTGATTTTAATTTTTTTGCTGGAGTCATGTAAACAGATACGGTATATCTGAAGCCTTCATATGTTGGTTCAATATTTGTAATGGTGCATGCTCTGAAATATTCAAAAAAATAAGTCAAGATCTTAGTAAGTTCATGTATATGTTTATAGGGATGCCTTCCATTTTTTACCCAAATGTTTTTGAAATACTACAGAGGTTATCAACAATTTTCTATCTGAATTGAATTTCTAAATCTCACCCAATGATAAAGAATTATGCGCTTCGTTATGTCTGAACACCATGATGATGACAGTTGACTATTAAATTTGGAAAATAAATGTTTTATGATCCTATTTCTGCTAAAGTGAACAATGAAAC
The DNA here is from genome assembly GCF_013122585.1 of Styela clava. NCBI lineage: Eukaryota > Metazoa > Chordata > Ascidiacea > Stolidobranchia > Styelidae > Styela > Styela clava. The sequence continues at coordinate 22,749,899 of NW_024102838.1, read as the reverse complement.
CTAAATTTAAAATTTTTTATGTATAAGGTTGTAAAACGTTTAATTCATACGATTGCTATAGGGAATCGAGAAATCTTGAGAGATGGGATGAAGCAAGCAATAAACACTTCCAAAATATGTGCAAGGGTAAGTATCCGGATATCTAAATTCACACAAGATATAACATTTTTAAGGAAAATATATCATTTACTAATAACTTGTTGAGAAATATTAGTATCAGATCAAAATGTTATGAATTATGATAGGTTCATAGCCATAGAATATATTTCACTTATTATTTATCTCTCATTTATTCTTTCCAGGTTTTCAATCCTTAGGAGCACAAATTATTGAAGTCGATGAGAAAAATGTTATATGGATTAAACTCTTCAGTCAAACTGGTGAAAAAGGGGTAATACTTCAATAAATATAATTCATCATAAATAGATATTGTTTCCATTGACTAGATTTTTCAACCTGGTATCCCAACTTGATCCATCCTATCTTCAAGCCCAGATTTGTTGGAAAATACCAGTAGTTTGTTCATATACTGTTGCATTGCTTGTTCAATATCTGTTTAGATTTAATGTTACAGTTTTGAAACTGTAACTTTATGTACTGTATATGCTATATCATATATAAGTATATTGTATAAAATAATATACTTGAAGTTATGAATCGTGAAAGGACTTTTGGTTTGTATACAGGGTGGACAACAATCCTTTCGTATTTTATTAATTAATTCATAAAGAATCTAGAATGTTGGAGGTTTCTTCAACTCCCCTGTACTTCTATTTTTATCATACAGCCTGAACCTGTGAGTATGTAGCTCACTACTAAGTTTTGAAGATGATATATTTTTCAAATTGATTTCATTTATATTTAGGAGTCGTTTTGTGTGAATGAGGAGCTGATTAAATATAAGTATGCTGCTGTGAAATCTGTTAAAAAATTGAACTCAGCGGGAGATAGGTGAGCCATGCATATTCGATGCTCACAATAGTTCAGTTTGCAGTTCCCTGAATGCACTTACGCTTTACCCTCTGAAAAGACAGGCAGCGAGTTTTTTCATTTTCTTGTGACAATAAATTGCATTTTTTACTTATTTACCCCATTGAAAACGTCATTTTTATTCTTGGTTTCTGACAATAATTTTTCAGCTATGAGCATGCATTAAATGACTGATAACATACCAACAGGCATTGTGAGATTGCGATATCTCGGTTTGAATGAACGCAAGGAAACATCATTAAACCAGTTAAGGGAGAATCATTTACGCGTGTATCGGGGCTGCTGCTTTATATTTGCTCAAGTTATAAACTTAGTTCTTTTAATGAGTATAGCGTTTTCTTGAGTACCTATGGTATAAGAAAAAGTTAAAACGAGAGCTAAGGCATCTTGTCCAAATCTGCCAGGGCACTCTCGCACTTTTTTCTGACTTACGAGAAACCTTTGCATTCATAATTCCCCTAAATGATCACTGAGTTTGATATTGTTTCTTCCTTCAAAGTTTTTAAATTGTTCATATTTGGATGGAATAATGATTTTTATGTTCAGCGATGAATCTGATAAAGAAGGAAAATATCTATCTCTGAAGCAACTTACTGCTCTACGTGATAATCTCAGTACACTTTTAAAAGAGGTAAGTCAATTTGCCATTCTCATCAATTATTAACTCTTACCAAATTTTTTTATGGACTGTTAGAATTGCATGTTTGAGTGTAAGTGAATATAATTGTGCTATTTTGTTACAAACATTCAAATCTATTTTTGTTTGTTTATTTATAAACAGAACACAAAACACCCGAAGTGGCTATCAGATACTGATTCCCCAAGCAGCGATGGATCTCAAATTCCTCGTAGTAGTGATGATGTGCATGCAAGTGGAGTCTTATCATCACACAAAATATTTCAAAATCTGCAGAGTGGTCATTTTACTGGGGACCAAAACGTAGATCCAACTCAAAATCCATCAGAATATATTGATGGTGATGTGCGAAAGTTTGGTGGAGAAAATTTACTCAATGTTAATTTGAATGATTTTATTGGTGACAATGTTATAACATCCAGCCATTCCATGTTGGGGAATCATCCTACAAACCTTCTTCCTAGAAGCTCATTAGGAATAAATTCGACAGAAAAGCTTGATTCAAAAGGTTCTTCTGGCCGATTGCTTCCTCATGCTTCTTCTGATAGTACTAAGATGATAAATTCTAGGACAGAAAGAAATCGAATTGCCATAGTTGAAAATTCACAAAGTTCAAAAGGTGTTCCTTTGCGTTCTATTGCAATGCAAACTGGATTGGATAGTTCATCTGATTCTGAAGAAGAAAAATTTGGCCTAAAAAGTTTTGGAACACAAGTAAACTTTGACGATGATGGGATAACTTCTGATAAACCTCAGCTCAAAACTATGGAAGTGTTTAATTTTAAAGAACAATCCGGATCACAAATATCAAATGTACAAACTTCTATTTCCAATTCTGATTCATTGCTTGAGGATTATACTATGAAAAGTTGTCGCAAGGAGATGATAGACCAGAATTTCAAGGATCAAAAAGATATAATCAACATCCAAATTCAATCTCAAGGTGGAAACGGCTCTTTAAAGTCGTACACATCTAAAGTACTGCCTAGAGTAAATGATTTTTATGTCAATGCTCCATTGGTAAACATCAAAACCGGCGATAACTGTTCAGGTCTGTTCTAATTTGTTGTTCCAAATACGGTAATATCTTTGTTACCCTCATTTTAGGAACTTTGTTATCCAGGACTTTTTATAAGACTGGTTTTGATCTGGGATTGCATAAACTTAGTGCGCTATTTATAGCTACTGATGCCGAGTTTTTATAGAATTATCATTGAAAATGGTGATATAGAAAATTGTTTATCTTAGACTTGATTGTTGATGACAATACTATCACATAGGCATCAAACTTTTCTTATCCCTTGGAAAATATGAATATCTTATTCCTCCATAAGAAGTTTTTTTAATGAGTTTAAGAGTCAGCAATCCCATTTATTTAATTTTTTTGATGGTGAGAATTTGATATTGTAAGTAAAATCCAACATTGTCTTTAGATGGCAAACTTCAGGAAGATAATATAGAACATGATCATTCTGAAAATGATGAATATACCAAAGAAGTCAAAGAACCTGCCAGTTCTCTTCTTCAAACTGTATTTATTCCTGACAACTTGCATTCGGGAAGCGTTATTCTCATTCGTGGTGTTAATCCACCTGACCCGATTTCACTGTTTTGCAAATCACCATTTCCATCTGATATTCTACACTTGATGGAGGTAATGATTGGTAGCTGCATTTTTTCTATTTATTTTATAGAAATAAAAGTTATTGTAGTAATAACAAACAACAGGGAATTATTGAGTGAAATTTGGATCTTTTTACTTATCGATCTTTAGATCGGTAAGTATGTTGATAGGTATTTGTCTGTCTGTTTGTGTTAGATGCACGCGATATCTCACGAAGGCGTGGTTGAATCTGCTCCAAATTTTGCATGTGCATTCATCATATCTCGGACCAGAAGCCTATTGATTTTGGATGAATTATGTCGTATAATTAGCGAGTTATTAATTAATTAGTTATGGGACACGCGGTGTCACTATAGAGTCATGAATCGTAACCTCAGTTTCGATCGATAAGTCTTCGGTTTCTGACCGATATTCTCGTTTATTTTTTGTTGATAAAGGTTTTGGATTTTTTTAATTGACGCAAGGTAAAATATTCCTATATTTGGTTGTTATCTGATGTGACATGTGTTATTTGGATGTAATATAGGCATGAATTAGATAGAAATTCTCTAGATTCACACTAACATAGTTCATTTCCATATTTCTTCGTGTGTGTACTAAACTTTCAATATTTTATCAAGTCAACCTTCAGATATAAGGGGCCAAGACTTATTCAAGCACATGCATGGCCTGCAATTATCTCTCACCGTGATGTACTAGCGATTGCTCCTACTTCTGGTGGGAAAACAATAGCATATCTTGTTCCTATTGTTCACATGATATTGAGGAATAAGGAACATGATATTGGATCAAAACAACCTATAGCAGTGATTGTCACTGCTGACTGGAGTGATGTACAGGTTTGAAAGGATTCCTTGCTTTTCAATATTTTTGTTATTAATCAATTAGAAATGAGCTTTGTTTCAACTAAATCTGTCTAGAATTGAATTATATGTAATTCATAGACTACATGTCATGCTCAATCTATTTCAATGATGTCACTTTCAGTAGTTACCTTGTCAAAACATCTTATTCAGGTTCGTTTGTTTCGTATATATTTGTTTTACTGGATTTTTGGTATTGTACCTCCTGTACAACCATTATAATCCTTAAGAGTCAAGCCCCTATTTTTTGAAGAATGTTATTTTTATGCTATTTTTCCGATCATTTTCAAATATCTTTTGTAAACATGAATCGTTTTCAGAATCTGCATGAAATGTTTGAAACCTTCTTTTTTGATGAAGCGAAAGAAATTGGTGTTGTTGCCGTATATGGCGGAACCCATGCTGAAAAGTTAAAAGCATCGGAAATAGCTTCAGGATGTAGTGTATTGATTTGTACACCTCCTGCATTGCTCCGCATGTTCGAGGCAAAATACATGAACTTTTCAAGGTATATATCTTTAATTAAATTTGTTACTGTGGATGTGGAGTAAACATGCAGTGTGTAGGACTGTAATTGACATTGCTAGAGAAATGTTAATATTAATTTAGTTTTTCATGTCATAGGTGTGAATGAAAATCTAAACTCTATGTCGTCATTGCTATGCTGATAACAGTTTCCCCTTGTGGGATAATTGTGTGCAAAAGCACTTCGCGCCCCTTACATATATCAATGATTGGGTACTGATTCTTCCACAGCAAGTACATTCATTTGAATGATAAACTGGTTGGCTACGCACATCCCCTCCACTACCAGTAATCTGAGGAAAGCCCTCATTTTGTCATACGATGGAGCTGTTCTAACTTTTATTCGGGCTAAGTTACCCTCCCACAGAATGATTAAAATCCTTATTCATAGTACCATATATCACTTACAAATGTTCAGACTTCAATTTCTTGTACTGGATGATATCAATGTACTTGCTGAGGAATTCACAGAAGAATTGAAAGAAGTGATGAAGCATCGAGTTAACACCCTTACGATGGCGGCTGCTCATTTGAAACCTCACAAACCATCTCAGGCAAGTAATCAATTCATCTTTGAGGTTTTCTAAATGGAAATTTGATTAATGATTATATTAGAAAAGTGGTATCTCGTCATATATTACAGTGTTGTTTCACTTTGTAAGCACTTTTGAAAGTAAATTGAGCCTGAGTATGCAGTTTACAAGCAGAAATGCATGCAACAGAAATCTTCGATTGATCGAGATTAAGGTTGAAAATATTATATGAGAGTAAAGTACACGAAAATGATAATAGACAATTAAAATCTTCATTGACAAAACATGACCATGTGCAAATTTTATTTTATTTTGATCTAATTTTCTCAGTTGATTTGCATGGGATCACAGTGGACAGAAGGTGTACATTCATTCAGTAAAAGATTTATGAAACATCAACCTCTCCTTCTGATAAGTCATCCTTTGGAAGCTGCAGTTTATGGAAATGTAAGTTTTTTTTCATTGTGTTGGAGAATCAGACTATATCGTATATTAAAAACACTGTGATCAACTGTGATAGGTTCAGCATCGAGTGATAACATGTCATGAAGGACAGCGTACTGATCATGTATCAAATATTCTGCAACATTGGGAAGAAAACAAACATGGAGGAATCTCAATATTTGTTGAAAAACCAGAAGATGTAGAAAGAATACAATCAATTGTTCAATCATTAGGATATTATTGTTTGCAAGGTATTTTTCTGTTTTGACTCCTTGATTGAGACAAATATCTTGTTGTTTTGCAATGATAGTTCGCAAAGACTGGCAAATTACTCACTTCCTCCCCATCTAGACATAGGAAGTAATGAGTTTATCAAGTCGGGAAAACGTAATCATCAATATGATGTAATAACATAGGAATTGAACTCAAGACATTTCACCTGTGACATCACGACCACAAAATGACTCAACAACTTAATACATAAACAAAGTTAATAATTTTCTTAGCACACAGCAATATGTGTCAGTGGGAGATTGATGAAGTACGAAGACAATTCGAGGATGAATCTTGTTCTCCTGTTCTTGTTGCTACTGATGACATCATTACTGAGCTTGATATCTATTCAATGCAGGTGTGATTGCTTGAACAATGTTTCTTTGTAATTATTATCTGTCAAATTATGATAATTTAATCACATTTCAGGTGTAGCTTACAAAAACCAATGTCTATTGATATTTCTGTATTTAGCAGATCTTTATATAGATAAAGCTTTGAGTATTTTGTTTCTGAAATTACTAGTCTGCATGTATTATTTGCCATATAAAATTATTAGAAAAGAAGACTGATTTAATAAGCATAAAGTAACGATAGTTATTCTTTGATATTACAGTACACTAATAATGCATAATATGCAATTAATGAGGTGCTTCTGACTGTATATCAGCACAGCACTTTTTCCACTTCCAATTTACTGTTTTCAGCAAACTTTTATTGCTTTATAGTTGTCTATCTACCATATGGGATAGTTGTCTATCTACCATATCGGCCACCAAGCACTCTTCATTCATAGTGTGAAATGCAATATTTTTTGTTATTAGATGGTAATCCATTTCTCATTTCCGATGAGTCAGCACAAGCTGGGGTTGCGGTTATCAACAATGCAGACATATTTTCGATCTAAAGAAAACTTGGATGATTGTGTTTTACCATCGTAAGTTTATTGGTAGATTTAGGTCTTAATACATTCAGAATATTTTGTGTCAGCTTAGTGATGTTCATACTAATTCTTAATCAATTTTGTATAGTAGATCTATGATTTTATTTGAGATTGTGAGACCAACCAGATCAAATTGGCTTGGTATTATCAATAACAATTTAATTTGTTGAAAACCGCTGCCGTCAATGTTTCATTTTATACGATACCAAACATGTACAACTCTGCCCTCAGTATTAAAACACATTTCAATTCATTGTACTCGTTTAATTTCTGGAACACCCATTAAACAGAACCCATAAATTTCTTTATTTCAATGAAAATGGAGAGCGTTTATTTAACACTTTCACTTCTATTTATGTATGATGTACCCAAATGTTTCTGTAATCTAGGATCTTAGTTTTGTTTTTGGTGTCGTTACAATCTTCTGGTTGCTCCCCTGGTTTTAACTGTTCAAAACACGGGGGTTCGATAAAAGCTCCTAGAGTAACGCAGGGGTTTGGTAGGAAGGTTAAGAAACACTGCTCTATAGTCTTTTAGGAAATACACTCAAAAATGATTTATTTGCCAAAGCTATTTTATTAATGACATTGGTTTTCACCTGCGTGTTAATGTCCAAAAACCATTTAGAGATTATTTCGAAGGTCACCTGACCTCGTGACAAATTCACTTTTTTATATCTACTATTTTTCAGATCCTATTTTCTAATGTCAATGAATGATTGTCATCATGCATCGGATTTAATGAGATTTTTAGAAAGAGTTGGTCAAAGTTTCCCAAAGGAATTGTCATCATTAGTTGATTTTGCAAGCAAGGTAGGGAGGAGACTTATTTTTTTATCTTTCTTTGGTTAGTTCTCTAATAGCATATCTCAAACCATCTGTGTGGAGTGCTTTACATTTGTTTGGAAATATTAGTATTTACATATTTAGTCTTGTCTTTTTATTTCAGGCTCAAAATAATGTGAAAACTACAATTTCACTTTGTCCCGTCATGAAATCGTTTGGACTTTGCAGAGATGAGAGTATTTGTTCTTTCAGACATAAGATAACTGCAATAGATGGGCCAAACTTAAATCCGAAATTTTTAAAGGTACTGTTTACTGACATATGATTTTTTGTGGGTAGTGAAAGATATATTTTGGGTCATGGACATGGTAATATCAAATACCTATTAAAGCTACATTGATACCTTGCTTTTCCTTTTGCTCAATGTTCTCAATTTGTTTGTATAAATTTTGATGTAAACATTGGATATTAGTGAATGTTAATTCTTTACAAATCTCTGAATCGCCTCGAACTTTTTTATTTTCTGCCGTTGTTTCTGTAATCTATAGTTTATTTGTTGTATTTTTTAAGCTATGATTCATAATCAATCCTTACATCAGAACCTTAATTTAGATTCCAACATCTGGACATGTTTGTGTGCAGATAACTCATATTGTTGATGCTACTCATTATTATGCGAGACCCCTAGCTATTAAAAATGAATCGAACAATCAGATTTTGACATTCAAAGCTGGTTATGCAAAATTGACTATGGACATGGCAATGTATTTCAGGTAATATTTATTTTGTATCGAAAGTATGGTAGTAAAGTTGCTGTTAATTTATTCTAATAGTCAAAAATGAAATAAGGTTCTGGATTTTGAACCTAAATAATATTGTTTCTGTCATTTGAAAAGTTGAAAATGTGATTTACATGCTGTTTCTGTTCTTATTTTGGCTTATATATATATAGATATATATTTATATTCTTGTATGGTACGATACGAATACGATTATTCACTGAATTGTCATATTCTAGATGGATAATTTGAGGTGATATATATGTATATGAGAACTATTAGTTCGTTCATTAATGTGAAATGATTTTATGTGCACGGTTATGCAAAAGCAGAAAAATATATTTTATTTGAAAGCCAAGAAAATCATCTCAAACGTTTATCGGAGGATCCTGTCCCTGACACTGTTTATGCCATTGCAAAATCATATGACAGAGTTTGTGTTCTGAGACTAGCAAAACCTGATGAGATGAACAAAAAAGATGTTAAGGAATGGTCTACTGTTAAAAATAAGGTTCGTGATAGAGTGGTTGCTGTTGTAAATACTACGAGTCATTGAATTTCTCAGGTCATCACGATGTAATACTATTAGACTGTGGTGAGCTGTAGCCAGAACGTCGTTCAGGATGTTATATATTTTATTGCATTTGTGTTCCTGTTGAAATGAAGTTATATTGTTAAAAGTTTAGTTTCTCGGGTAAACTTGGTTATCAACTGTACGTTTTCTTACATCATAAATATTTCAACATCCAGCAGATAAATAATAAGTCCAGCGGTAACGTGTAATGGATGTCTCACCGATCCCAGAAAAATTTTTCCTATACCCTACAATTATGCTATTTGTCATGGCTATTTTGAAGAGGTTTTTGAGTTCTGGCCTGTGCCGACAGGTTAAACGCTTCAAAACACCATTTTATCTAGCATATTTTATCCTAGCATTTGATTTCATTTATACTCAGATTTTGAAAACAATCAAAATCGTACAAACGAAACCGAAAACTGCGAAAACGGGGCAATGTTTACAATTGGCTTAAAAATCTGTACAAATGAAAAAAGTGTCTCGGCTGCTGACTAAATTTCAATTATTACATCACAACGAATTTTAAGATAATATGCCATTGTTACTGGAAAAAGGCAAGGAAGTTAGTTGATGCTTAGGGAAGCATCCTTTCAGCAATGTTTTCTCCTGCTGGCTCATTATCTCTGGTGATAAGAGAAGATTCAGCAGAGAAATCTAAATCTACAAAGACTATATAGTTTGCAGGGCCAATGCTAGAAGTTTTCTAACAAGCTAGTCATTTTAATTGTTTCTCATTTATATCATCAATATATCAGGCTGACAAGAAATCATTGGTATGTTGGACAACACCGGGAGGAGCAAGAAAAACTTGTGTTAGATTGGTTGATACTGGTTCAGTCAGAATCATAAGATGTGATGAACTACTCAAACTTCCAAAGAATTTTACGTCAATTCCTTTTCAGGTATGAACTCATGTTTGGTTATATTTTTAATGTAAACAAGTTAACAAAACCTAATTTTTATAAATTATGGAATCTCTTGGAAAGCTTGCATGTTCTGGCTTCTTTAAGTAAGAATTACCGGTAGTAGTATTGGCATTTGACATATAAAATTCTTGTATACGATAATACCTGTTTGACTCTTTTGAATTTGTATGCTGCTTCTGCTCACCCAATTAATTTAGGATGCTTTCTGATAGTACATTGCATTTAAAATATCGGTATGTCCATCCTACCTACATTTTATACTAACAGGCAATTGAAGTTATTGTTTGTGGTGCTCGACCTGTCGACAAGGATACAAAATGGTTAGCTCAAGCCAATGAATTCATTCATAATCATATTTACAACAAGGTAATCTTTTACATTGTCAATAGTTGTTTTGGTCTATATCAGGAATGTCAAACCTTTTTTAATGAATGGATCAAAAATTATATTTTTATTGTGTAAAATTAGACCGTGGGTCATACCCATTTGATCACAGTTTGCATCATGAGAAACTTACAATTGCGACTTTTCAACAAGTCTTATAATTCTTGTATGATATTATGTAGTTTTAAGATTTACACATGACATGCAGCACTTGTTGAAATACATGTGCGAAAACACAGACTTGCATATCGAAAAATGTTCATAAAATGAGGCAAATCTATTCTTAGTTTGGAAGGGAATTTTACCCCAATAGAATTATATGTTTTGCTATATGGTTTTCAATCACATTTAAGCCATTACAGTTCAGATCCATTGTTATTTTCGATTCCTGAACTTTAAATGCATTTTTATAATCTTATAGTCGCACAATATTCATACTTTTTTGTTCTATTCTGATTGTGACATCATTCATAGTGGTATGTTGGTTCATAAACATCTTGACAATTAGAAAAGTCAAACAGGGCTGTGTATGTCCACTTCACTGACTATTTATTTTTTTTTTACAAGATATTGCCGGCAACGTGGCCTGCTTGTTTCTGTATTTTTCATTCAATATCGACTGATTTTTGTCACATTGTTCACTTTCAAATTACAATTATTCTGAATGTTTAGGAATTGGAAGGCAATATTGTGGCTGCATTGGGTCATACAATATGGCTTCATCCTGCTGTTATTCGTTCGAAACTTCCTCTCACAAAATGTACAGTCACTGATTTCAATGTCACTCAGGAACTCATCAAAATGAAGTCTGCTGACAAGAATTTCCAACAACTTGAGATGTAGGTGTCGCAATATAGATCTAGGCTAGAATCCTGAAATATGGTTTTCAATAATGAATACTATTATTTTGTTAGTCTGTGTATGTATCGATGAGGAATTTTATTAATCCTTTTACCAGTGTATGTCAAGTCAAGTTCATTCTTTCCAGCTAGTAAATAAATAAGAACAACTGAACACAGAAAATACGAGAGAAAAAAAATGAAAATTACAGTTTTACTGGGGAAGGGAAGTCATGAGGAACCAAAGCTGGTTATCGAGCAGAAATGGAGTGACACCGAGAAATTATTGCAAAAAATTGTTGTTAAGAAATTATTGCGAAAAATTGTTGTTAAGAAATTATTGCGAAAAATTGTTGTTAAGAAATTATTGCGAAAAATTATCCCTCATGTACCTTATCTAAACCAGAAAAAATCAATTCCTCACCTGGAGCCAATAAAGTATCCTTGTCTTGAATGCCACTTCCAGATCTGAAGTAGGAAGTAAACAAAGGGAAAATAACGCAGTTCAATATATATATATACACATACACACCTGTAATCTAAAGGTTGCAAAGCATTCAATACTGCACTTTACATTGCTCATTCCTATGCTATTGAGAAGTACAATAGTAAATTTGCATATTTTTGTGCATAATTTTTCATATTAAGCTTCTTACTAACAGCTCAGCCTTGTTTTATTACAGTATTAAAAAAGCTTACCCTGAAATATCGGATGGAGCGAATGTTATCCCACAAATAGAAAGAAACACCACATCACGGAAAAAATTGTTGAACCAACAGCCTAGTGAAAAATGTAGAAATCGGATTTTTATGTCTTCGGTGGCATTGGAAAAATCTGTAAAAGGTGATTATTTTCAGGTTGCTTTTTGTTTTATACATCATGCACCGAGTGTTATCCGAATAATATTGAATGTTATATTTTATTTAGCCAGATCAGCTCATGATGATGTGACCGCTGTCATGAGTGATACAGAAACCAAGGTTTCACTTCAGTCAATCAAGAAAAGATCCGAATCATTGTCAAGTTCTAGTTCAACTTTGAGTAGCCCATCTTCAAATGATAAAGAGAATGCAGATTCTTCTACGGTCACAGGAAACAATTTTAGTCAATCTAAAAACTCAGTTCCTGTTGGAGGTGATGTTCCAACAAAGCCATATTTTTCAGGTAGTAGGCAAAAATATTGGTGTTGGTTAAGTTTTAGATGTCTTAATCTTGTTGTCTGCTAATATAGAGATCTGGTTAATTAAGTGTCAAATGAATTTATTCTGTGATTCAGCTTGATACTTCAATTTATCTAATTTCATTATTATACTTCAAATAGTATTTGTTCCCATACTGCTAGTGAAACCATGTTAATTCCATCTGCTGTGATGGTGAAATGAGTCGTTTACTTTGAAAAATATAAAATAGGTTAATTGACTGGTTGTAACTATTGATGGTATACATTTAAGAAACTTCTATTTCTGAACTGAGACCACAGACATATTCAAGTGATGTTGCACAAAAAAAGGATGAAAAACAGGATCAAGGAATACTGACAGAGAAAGGTGTTGTATATTTAAATATGCTTTTGTATAATTTCTGATTTCCGGAAGCGGTAGTTGACTGGCTCGGCGGCGTGGCGCTTTGTGCTAAGCGTTCGGAACACGCTCGCTCCCGCAGGGTGGTTCACGTAACCGCTGGTAGGTTATGGTTTCCTCCACCATCAAGTCCATGCTTCCGAAAACAAATAACTGGCTATTCTAATTCCATACCTGACATGAACTGGTAGCCGGATGAGAGGCTGTGGTTCGCCATATGATTAGGTCGTCGGTTTTCCACTCCCCCAGGATAAATTTGTAAATCCTAATTCCTAATTTGTGATTTTTATTGTTCTTGCTTGGCGTCATTTCTGTTGCAATATTTTTAAAAATGACTTCTCCAATTACTAGGTCAACTTTGTGTTCTAGGTCATATCACTGATGACACCGGTTCATTGCATCTTCTTGGTTCTCTGTGTGATCATTTTTGTAATGCAGAAAGTATTGGTATCAACAGGACAAAAATATTACATGAAATTCACATGAGAGCTGTTGGAGCTTTTTATGATCTTACTGAGAAAGATATGACAGGACTTGCCAAAGTTCTGCACAATACTAAGAATATCCAAGAAAGTCGAATCGTGAGTGGATGTTTATTTAGGGAGTAAATCTCAACAGTCGATAGTCCCTATGCTAAGTCACATTATTAGCAAAATTCATTTATTTTTCGTGGAAATATGCTGTAATTATTTCCTATAGATCACCTAAAATATGCTGCGTTCAAGTAGCAATAATTTTTTTCATATGCTTTGCTTTTATTTTACAAACTTCATTCACCACATTTGGAAATAACCTTATTTACTTAATTTAATGTTCCCACAAAAGCAATGAATATAGATTTAAGGATTCTCTCTGTAAACACTTGTTTATTACTCATTAGCTTTGAAAATCTTTTTTTTTCAATAATATAGGTCATTGGAGCATTGTTGTCTCTCAGTATTGACCAAGTTCCAGTTGCAAGTTTTGTTAAGTTGTCTCATCTTGTTAAACTTGGTTGTTCACTATCTTACAAAGTGTTGCAATTGGATGAGAAAAGGCTGCACTTGGCTGAAGATATTTTTCGTCTTTGTCAGGCTATTATTGAGAGTATACAACATAATACTAGGGTGAGGGTGCTTTATTAGGTTCTGCAACTCTTCAATGATGTTTAAAATTATTGCGAATTGAATTTTATAATGTTCCAAGTACTATATAGGAACCAAAATTTAGATATTTACTGACTATTTCTATTACAATCACAAGATAATCTACCAGTGCTTTTTTGAAGGTGGTGAAGAATTGTCTGGCATTATCGGATGTGAATGGAATGATATACTGTATTGAAAAGTATTTGCGAAGTAACATGCAACAAGATGTAAAACTACTAGATGAAGCAGGCACCACTCTACACATGCTAGTGATATACAAGTGGGTACAGTGATTCAACTTGACACTTAAGATAGGATGGATTTTTCATATTTATCCCAGGGGAGAAAAAAGCGGATAGGGCGACTGGATTATATGGTGTACCGCTGCCTCTTGCCCGGATAACAGTCCATGTTGCGTATGGAACTAGTTGACCATTTCTTGTTTCTGGTGCATGGACTTGATAGTGGAGGAAGCTGTACATGCTAGTCAGTGGTGTGATGGCAAGCGTGTTCCTCACGCTTAGTACAATAGGCCAACTGCTGAGCCATGAAACTTGAAATAGTATCAATTTCATTTAAGATTCAAGCAATTTTTGATAGCAAGAAATTGAGCCACACAAATAATTTGATTTGTGGCCAATGGTTTCGTGTTTTTTGGAGAATTAATGTGTTTGATAGAAATATCCATCTCCATAATATTGTGACACCAAAAACCATGCATGAAAACTCATGTATGTTTCAAAACATCTTTCACATTATCAGAAATGTATTGAGTCTATGCAGATACAAGCTTTCACTCACAAGTTTTGTGTATTGTCAATTTTTTTCTAAATAGGTCTTAGTATAAACCACCATTTTAAAGTTGAATTCGTTTTTATTGTAGTGAAATATTTACCACAAAAATCTTTATGTGAGAGAAATTGGAAAATTATTCACAAGTTGTGAATGTGTAGTGTTCATTAATAAAAATTATTGGAAATTCTCATTTTCCCTGAAATAATTTATCCCGCACTTGCAATCGAAAGTATATTTCCACTTTAGAAAAGAGTTGATGTCCAAAACAGAAACAAAGGAAACAAATAATAATGTTGTTGAGAAAATGGAGATCTTGAATAAGGTATGGTGAATATATGGCCAATCCACATCATGTTTGTAGGTTTGCCTAAAGCTTTTTTGTGTTTTAAACAGGATTTTATCATATGATTATGAGTAATTTTGAATCTTGATCTATATTATCTTTTAAACTGACCTTATTGTGTCCAGGTGATATTCAAACTGATTTACCATAATCTGTTTGTTTACTGCAGTGGTGGCATATTCATAGAGTATGTTATTTAGTAAACTCCAATTTTAATGTAATGCAAGAAGTCAAACTATGTGCTGGAGAAATAATACTTGATTAACCTTTTTCAGACAGTTCCGGTGAAGGGCCAATTGAATTATGAAAGGTTTAATTGCATTGATACTGACACTGATGATTCCGTAATTCGTCCATATACTCCTGTTATATGCAGATTTGGTTGGTTTCTATTTACTGTTTTCATATGCACGGTTAAATGTGCAGAATGTTTTTGATTTGTTCAAATATTCACAGATACAGCTACTGAAGCATCAACTACCGAAACAGATACAGAATCCAATAACTTCTATTGTATGTAAATGTCAATTATCAGAAGTGCTGATGGACAAATTGAAATTGCTAGAAGAATACTACAAAAGAATGTTCTGCAGGAAATACAACTGCTATATGCTAGATGGGACTTTTCTTGTCATTGTTGTAAACTTTTTGTCAGAGGAAGTCTGATTTTGGTCAGACGAAACGTTACAGAAATACATTTGTGTTAGTGTGCAGCGGGACTCTTGAGATAGTGTAACTAGATGCTACTATGTATTTTATTCTTTTCTTGCATACAATGGATGTTTCCTTTTTTATTTCCGTAACAATGGCCAATCAGCAAAAGCCATTAATGGCGTAACAATTGATTTAATTTACAGTTTCATTCCGCAATATTCTTCGAATTTTGTTTACGTTTCTTTACTCACAATATGTTATTTTGATTTGTAAATATAATTATGTCGCAATGAGCCACATTACTCGTATTTCTCCGATATCTTCTTTCTGTTTTTGAACATAAAGATTTCTTTACTTTGAATTGTTTTGCTGAATCAATATTTTTCTTGTTGGGGATCATAAATATAATTTTTCTCCACTGCTAATGGACCAATCGCTTTCAAATTTTCAGTATTTCAGAAAGAAAAATGTCTCAACAAGGCTATTCTAGTTTTTTGTTATTGACTATATTTTGGCTATAACACAACTCCATGTGACATTACTGGTTATTCTTTTTTTCATCATTTATCTGGAATTTAGCATGCAAATATTTGAGCATAGTTAGTAGCTATCCTAGTGGAACAATTTCAAACAATTTTTTAGGCAAAAGTGAGAATTTCAGGCTAACGAAGTCTGTTGTGATACGCCTCCTTTTGTTAATCCAAATGTAGCTATGGTATAAAATTGTCTGAAAATTCAAATTTTTTATTACCGCATTGTACAAGTTTCAATCCATTCTTGGGTATGATTATTGTTATCATTATATTGATTTCAACCAGTACTTATGGCCGCTTGTAGGGTCATTATCCCCACTTTAAAGGGCATTTGTTCTTCTCGTGCCTACTTATATCATTGTGATATATTCAGGGTCGTGCCAAACTTTTCTGCTGCCCAGTACGAGTTTTTGACTATTATGCTCTTTATACCTAACTTCCAAAATATTTCGGGATTGTGGCACAATAATGATTTAACAGATTTAATAACCTTTAAATTAGATTTATTACCAAATGTACTTGCTTGCAACTAGAATTCTACAGCTTAGCAAAAACCTATTTGAGCGATGTAATTATGGCACAATAATGCATTTAACAGTTTAATATGTCACAATAACATCTCGCCCGCTCCTTGCGTAAAATACAAAAAATGAAATATTATGACGTCACATATTAAATGCCCAACCCCTACGTCTTTAAATGGAACCAAGCGTATGTCCTAACTCAGGGGTTCTCAAACTTTTGGTGTTGCGGAGCCCCTGAAAAGGTTGACTATTATTCGCGGAGTCCCAAAAGAAATGTTAAAATTGTAGCTTTCCGATAAGTATTCCTGAGTAAGTTAAAAGTACTTAATTTAAATGCTACACCTTTTTTCAATGGAGTTAATGCAAGTCATAAATAAATCAAAATTTCAAAGATAAATTATATATACTCTTAATAAAGCTGTAAATTTGACACTTGACAAACATATTAATAAACTAGGGGTCGAATCTTTTCCCTTTTAACATTTTCGGAAGACTTAAAAGGCCGCTAATAACGTGCGCGATTGCATTTTGTTACAATCACCGATAGTTTTCGTCAGCATGGCATGTTTTTAAACATCTTTATGCCGGTGTTTATTCTCCCTAAATCAAAAATTTTCTTTGCCTATACATGTATTGATCCACAATGACGACGATAATTGCTTTTTTGTTCTCGTGGGGAATTATGAGTTCAATGTGAAAACATGTTACCATATGGTCATCGGCGACGAAATGCTAAAAATAATAATTAATAATAAAGAGGTAAATCCGCAACTCAAATTTCTTGATTGAAAAACGGCATTCTAAAATATTAAAACTTAAAATAAAAGATCACACTATAAGTTTGGTTTTAGCAGACTCACATCAGATCAAAAACGCTTTTATAGGCATTGTTAATCACAAAATTTGGTGTAATGTTAGGTTTTCTTTGGTTATTCATCGTATAGTAACTGCGAAATCGAAACATAGTCAATCGTGTGCGCGATTTACCTTTTTTTTCATTCTGAAACTACCGACGGAGCCGCATGCATTAAAATAAATTCAATCGTATTTTGCCCAGATCTTGTGATTTTTTAAACGGCGATATCTTGCTTAATAATAATCTCGAGTGCAAAAGAACAAATCAAGTTTGACAGATTCCAAGATCGCAAAAATACGACTCCAATTTATTTATAGTTGGCAGTTTATCACGTATTTTATGTTATTTTAGAATAGTATTCTTTCATTTTAGTAATCCTAATAGCAATCTCGAATGAAACTTGTGTAACTATGAGTACAATTGAATTATTACGACAAGACACTTTAAATGCTCGCATCGGCCATTCATTGAATATTTTACGCAACAGAAATCTCGTTATCCGTTTTTTATAATCGCAAAGAATGTTGCGCGGAAATTTCCGTTTCAAATCCCCACCTCTTGAGAATCCTGGCTGCGCTCCAGCTTATAAATAATGTCATTTTTTAATTTCTCTCGCGGAGCCCTGGGGCTCCGTACGGAGCACTTTGAGAACCTATGCCCTAACTAACCCTAAGTTATTCGGGATTTTGTCTGCTTTCCAGAAATCGCTATTATATACCCTTGTGTGTGTCGTGCAGTTAGTATTGTTTCTTTGCCTTGTTGGTGTTTCCGAATAAATTTCTTTGTTTGGAACCGGATTGTGTGCACTTGGTCATTCGGAATGTACATCCGTGTCGCATTTACATCGTCATGTCAGTCGTTAAGATTGATGCAATTCAATTACAATGTTCTTTTGTGTACGGAACACTAGGGTCAAGCAAATTATAGAAGCCGTTTCGCTATGCACATGCACTATGAATCGCGATGTCTGCTACTATACCTTGAAATACAAGTCAAGTTTATATTTTCAAACCAGTAAAAAAGGTAAGTTTCATACAAAATACGAAAAAAAAAGATAATCACACACTTCAACTGGGAAGGGAAGTCGCGAGGAACCAAAGCTGGTTATCGAGCAGCGACACCTGTATACTTTACACATATATTTTATCACTAATCTAATCACTCGCTATACTGTCTAGTGTAGAGTTTCTATAGCACAGGCAGTAAATGCCACGTCTTTGACCCCTTCGCGGCAAAAACGTTTTCTATTGCCAATATCTTTATACTAAGTTTTACTGAGAGTCATCACAACACCAAATATACATAATGATGAAATAAAACCTTGGAAATAGATAGGCCTACTATAGATATTGTAGTTCTGATACCATATAATATGAATGGGGGAAATAGTTAAGTTTAGTGTTTACATGTCCCAGTGTTGAGTATTCTTGTTCTAATCTGATAATGCAAAAGGTGATAAGAATTAAAGAAGACTTGATGAAACGCATTTCAACAAAACCTATCATGATTGCATTTTTGCAAGATAATAAAAGTAAAATTTAATGGAGGTTTATATTTTTAAAGAAGAATGGTATGAAGAATGAGTATGAAGAAGAGAATTCGGAAAGTCGTTTATAATCGCTGAAGAACACACGGGTGCCCGAATAGAATCTTGTAATGTGCCTAATATTAAATTTCAGAATGTGCTGGATGTAACATCATTATATATTAATACTTGTTTCCTTCCCGATAAGTAGCTTTTTAATTATAGCTCAGACCTGGAACAGCAATTTGGCTAGTGATATATATATCATGATCAATACTATCAAATGTCTTGAATAGATCCAAGAACAAACAAAGAGTATACTCATTCTTTCAAAATCCTTCTGAAACTTTACTGACAAGTAGAGATGTTGCATTACATGTAGAATGATTTGTAGCGAATACTAAATTGCTGAGACTAAATAATTTTTTTTTCTCTCAGGAAATTGAGTCCTTTGTACATAATTTTTTCTAGATCTTCAGAAATGCGATAATTTGAACTGGTTTATGTATTTATCAGATTGTTACCGCAGTTAAAGACACGTGTAAGAGCACAAATACAATTCCAGGCCATCATTCGAATAACTTAAACGATAATTCCATATATTTCCACAACCGATTCGGGTGAAAAAGATTTAAGAATATTTTGGACTTTGAAAACTGATGTTGGGGCAAGAGACGTTGAAGTTTTACTGGGCTACCCCATGGATTGTTTAAAGTCATTTCTTGTGTTACGAAAAAAACATTTCATCATTTTATTTACACATGTAGAAATGTGAGAGTTAAAATGGAAAGTGTTATATTTTTAGGTCATCGCGAAATACGGCTTAAAGCAGGGGTGGGCAACATACGGTGGGCAACATACGGTTTTGACCGGCCCGCTGACTGTATCCAACCGCACCCTGTAATGTGGCACTGTCAGTACAAGCTGGTGAAATAAACAATTGCCTTAGTGAACAAACAATTGCGTTAGCACACTTGTTAAACAAACAATATAAGGTCAAAGCAGAAAGCGTTGTAAACATTCCATAAACATAATCTATATCCACATAAACAGATTTATTATTTTGTCAACCAAATACAAACAGTCATCAATACGAAAAAATTACATAACTCAAATAAAATTGCTTTGATATTGACGGGAGGGAGCGATACGACCATGAGGTCATCGAGGTCACCTCCCACCCTATTTTCTGAAGTGATTAGGTTTCACACTGAAGATGACTATTAGAAAAGTTGGACTGTCAAATAATACTTTCAAAAATTCGATGCAATCTCAAAAAACTATTGGGAGAGGGCATGAGGGCATGAACTCATTCACACAATAAAAGTTCTATATGCGTTAGATCAGTGGTTCCCAACCGTCGGTCCGTGGACCGGTGCCGGTCCGCGAGGCTTTTTTGCCGGTCCGCGGAAAATTTCATTTTGTTGTTTTTCTATCGTCTCAATCGCTTTACCGAAGCCGAAAAGACGAAGTTACGTTGGTTTATTACGCAAGTTCTCTTCCGCCATCATATTGCTGTTTGATAAGTGCACGATTGCCCGGCGACGTATTGGCGCCGAGTAATCATACTTTTCGGTTCATCGCGAAAGCGCTCCGTCAAATCTCGCAAGATTCAGAAGCCTGGAAATCAACATGCGTGCTTTTTCCGTTCTGCATGCTTTTCTTGATTAATAGGTCGAAGTTACGTTGGTTTATTACGCAATTTCTTTTCCGCGTCATATTGGTGTTTGATAAGTACGGTATTAATGGCCCGGCGACGTCTTGGCAATGAGTAATCACACTTTTTGCTTTTTCGGTTCCGATTCATCGCGAAAGCGCTCCGTTCTGCTGCATGCTTTTCTTGATTAATCCAAATAAAAGGTTATGAATAATTCTTTGTTTAAACCAGAATCTATCAAGATAGACAATAAAATATTCCAGAGCATCACCATGAGCATTTAATAAAGATACCGAAGCATTTTTTGTAATCATCCGGCCCGCCGAGTACTTCATTTTCCCAAATCTGGCCCGCCGACTAGAGAAGTTGCCCACCCCTGGCTTAAAGCGAACTTTGGCTTACTTGGACAATGTGACTGTTTATGGTAAGAGCCGCGAAAAACATTATGAAAGACTGCAAGCATTTCTCTCTTGTGCCAAAGCTTGTGAGTTAACTTTAAACCAGGCTAAATCCATTTATTCTGCTACCGATCATTCCGTACTGGGTCATCTAGTATCACATACCTCTATAATACCTGATCCTAAGCATTTCAAACCATTGCTCGACATTAAGACTTATCGTGATCCTAAGAATTTAAAGCAGGAGTGTACAGACTGCGGACCAAATGCGGTCTACAAGGAAAACTTATGTGGCCCGCAGACAAGTGCCAGTATTGAATGTGTCACGGTTAAGATGTTGGCCTAATCCTGGCGTGATTGTCATTGTCACGGACCAAGATGTTGCTACCGTGGTTGTAGAATGAATCAGAAGACTCAAATGTTCCGGATTGGTTGTTTATTGTACGGCAACTCCAAAGCAAATACCAGCCAAACAGATTATATAACTCAAACAGATTAAACAAAAAAATAACTAGAGAACTGAAAACACACCCGACCGCCAGCGCGGCAGCCGGAGAAAGAGAGGCCGAAAGACAGTTTTTGTCTCACATGCAGTGAGTGATCGGAGTCCAAATCCGACAAAACAGCCGTAAATAAGGGTCAACATCACAGTCTATAAACATAAAAATATATATACACACACAATATAAACGCGGACTGCAAGGTCCGCGAAAGAGCCCCTTCCTTGTTCAGAATGAAACTCAACAAGTTTCAATCTCAAAAAAAAACAAGAGAGCTATGCTCAAATATATGGACACGTAGAGTCACATAATTTTGATGACGTCATAGCGAAAAAAAAGTAATAGCCTTCTGGAGAAAATTTTTATCTTTAACCACTGAAAATTTCAAAGCAATTGGTCCAGTATTCGAAGAGAAAAGCGACTTTTTAAAAACGTGTCAAAGAACAAGAACAACAACAACAACATAATATTGAAACGATCGTTATGTCCACTACGTGTCCAACAAAGAGATGTGAGCTGAATTCACGGCGATACCGGTACCTAACGTAGGTGCGGTACTGAGTTAGCAGTCAGCCAGCATTTTACCTGTACACTGTAGGCCATATACGGTAATTGATCACAGAACAGTTGTTCCCTTGCAAATTTTATGTTGTTTACACTTTAGGACAGATAATTGATCACAGAACAATTCTTCCCTTTCAAATTTTATGTTGTTTCCAGTAGACTCTCATCAAAATAAACAAATATAGTAGGCTACAAGTGCTACAACGCTTGCATTACTGCACTGGTAGGACCGTGAAAGAATAAGTTACGGTAATTTCATTGTGGTAAGACACCGGTACCGGCACCAGTACCAGTATCGTACTTACGTACTGAGCTACCAGTACCGGTACCGAACCTGTAGGTCTGATATTCCGTTCCGCATACGATAGGCTATAAAATTTGCATTGCAGCATTAGTAATACCGCGGAAGGAATAAGTCAATTTCACTGCGTTACGGTACCGGTATGGCAACTTACCAGTACCGACCTACAGTAGCTGTAGTACTGAGCAAGACAATCGATCGCGAAACCGCTTGAAATAAGTGTAAAACAGTGTTCCCATGAGTAAAAATAAATACCGCGAAATTTTGTATGAAATATCATATCTCATAGGATTCATATAAAATTTAAGAATAAATAAAAGTAATACCCTTCTGGGGAAAAATATAATCTTTACTCACTGAAAATTTCAAAGCAATTGGTCCAGTAATCAACGAGAAAAGCGATTTTTTTCATAACGATACCAAGAAGAAGACAAATAAGAACAAGAACAACAAAAATACCAAAACGATCGTTATGTCCACTAACGTGTCCAATAAACCTTCCTGCTCTAAATGTGAACCAAATATGGAAACTGCAATAATCAAAATTCAAAAAACACAAAATATCCAAATTCAAAAATGTGTGTACCCCACCCCCATTCAAACTGGAGGCATATTTACCAGAGAAGTTCCAACATGGCAGCATTAAGCGAAAGAAAATCAAAGTTGTCACGCATGAAATGGAACACACAATGTAACACAAAAAATATAGAATCATAGTCGCAATCTCTCGAGTTTGTTAAGTCGCCTTCAAACGCAGCCAGCAAAAATACAACTCGGATAGTTTTCTTTCCGTATCTACACGTTCATCATCTCAGCAATTTGGACGAAAATGTTCCCTCCTGGATATACTCCACCCCGCAGGGCTCCCGCTCGATATGCAACGGTTACTGGCTCATATTGACCACACACCATGAGATTTTAATACTTCAGGGCTCCACCACTGAAGTCAATACACTCAATCCCATCTCTGAAAACCGGTCACAACAGTCCAGCCAGCCTCAACTACCGCATGCATATTGAGCCATCATCGTTACTCGAAAGCTACTCATAAAAAACATTGTTCTACACCAAGGGGGGACAGCTTTATTTCCCAACTTTGCTGCAACTCGGAACACAGACAATATCGTCCGCCATAAACCTGCCAGACATTGCTCTGCTCTTATCCAAAAATGGCCACGGTCACACCGCTCCCGAAACCGACGCCTCCGGCACACAATTCCTCCATGTTGAAGTTCGCTTCCTTTCCTGTTCTCCGAAATTGCCGTCAACAAATCTGTCCAAATCCGTGCGTGCTCGCCATTGTCACGGACCAAGATGTTGCTACCGTGGTTGTAGAATGAATCAGAAGACTCAAAGGTTCCGGATTGGTTGTTTATTGTACGGCAACTCCAAAGCAAATACCAGCCAAACATATTATAGACTATAACTCAAACAGATTTCTTTTTTCTCACGACTCGATGGTGGTCGGAGTCTTACAGTAACCGGACCCGGATGAAGTATATCCGAATTAAGGATTCTCGGAAGGAATATAGGCAAATATAGAATGACAAACTAATCCAAAACACACGGATAATAAAATCCGTGACAAATGGTGTGATTGCGAAACAAGTTTTTAGTTTAGTTTATCTGGTACGTGTGGGCAATTCCTATTCTTGTGCAAAGCCTATACAGTACCTGAGTGCCACTGTCATATTAGCAAAACTAGCTAGCATAAATACACGATGTTATAGAAACGTGTTTCTCACTGACAAGTTTTCTTCAGAAATTTGTCTTTAACTCACCATTTCTGCAAGGATCACTAATAATGCCGTAAGATCAATGGCATAAAGAAACAATTTTGTGTGCCTGCCTAGAAAAGGTTTTCTTGAATAAAGGTGCGGCCCGCGGTTTCACCCAGTTACTTGTATCTGGCCCCTATTGTAATAAAGGTCCCACGTCTTTCAAACGATAAATATTTGAAACGAGAATTATTGACCTGAATAAAAAAATATGATACCTATAATATTAAAACTGGCATTATTCTGTAACAAGCCTGTACAATTTGAAAACGATTTAAAATGAAAAAAATTAATATTTGATTGTCAAGGCCCCTTTGCTTCAGCCTTCCTTGCCATATGGTATATCCGGCTTTGGTTCGAATCCCATAGGAAACGTAATGGGAAACGTGGAAGAGGATTGCTGACCCCTCGCTGTTGTTGGGTGTTTTACATAATGGATTATTGGTTGCATCTCCCCCCTCTAACCACACTTGCGGGCGCATTACGCTACAGCTTGAGAATGCGTGTATGAGCAAGTCATCGATAACTGGAGTGTTTCGCAGGGTTTATTGCGAATAAGTAACGATTGGCAAATTTATACATCCATTTTTCTTGATTCAGTTTTAATCTATTTAATACAAAAGAATCAAATAATTCAGCCGTTGAAAAAAAAATATTTGTGCCTGGAATTTTCAGTGTCTCAGATAAAGTTTTACACTATAGCTTTCAGATTCTATGCTAAAAGAAGTATCCTTCATAGAAGATCAATCCTAATTGCACTTAAGTTGGCGCATTTATGGCCAAGGGTTTTCATTGTAATATATTTACAAGTTTCTTTTTCAAAAATACAGCCTTTATTATCAGCTCCAACATCCAACACATGATAATAATATGACACATGACAGTTAGTTAATGAATTTTCTTCGCCATGATAATTCTATTGTTCAGTTCAAGCAGGCGAGTATTATTCAGCATGTCGATGAGTCAACCTACGCAATGCTTCCGCTCTCAGGTTATATCAAAATATGAAATCATTTACGTGCGCTTTATATCGGATGTTTGTGCATTATTAAAGCACATTATGTACTGCAGCTATTGTTATATTCTTGTTGAATGAACTATAGACATCTCCGTCATAGTCGAAAGATTTGGGAAATTTAGTATACGTAAAAGTTAGTGTTATAACTATGTAGTTGATAGTGTAATTACTTATTGCAATGATAATTAGTAAGGGATTTTTATTTATATTTTAGGAAAAATTTGGGAAAAACCATATCAAAATGATTGTTTTATGCTCCACGATAAACTGTGACTTCCTCATCACTCGATAGGTTAAATGAAACGCCGAATCTTAACAACTGTTTTAAATTTTGAAACCTTTAAGGAAACAATATGATACAATTTATGTTTTAGCTGGTAAAGTTCAAATCAGCTTCACTAAAGTGTAAATGTGATCAGTTAATGAAAATTCATTCAGATTAGCCGCATTAGTAATTGGCAAATTAAATGTTAGAGATTGTCAATGAATAAACTATGTTAGAATATGGCCTATGTCCAGACTAAATGGACATTACAGTCATATAAGGAGAAATAAAATGCAAATGTATAAAGATTGAATCATCGCGCAACGTTGATGTAATACAGTAGCTGACATGCAATGCTTGTGTGAAATAGAGAACATTTATTATTTCACAGATACTTATTTAAACGTAACGACAAGTGATCAAGGTCAATCAAACCATAACCATAGGCAAGTATAACGATGTATAGGCAACCGTTTTACGACAATCCGCCGGATGATTTTCCTGAGCCACCACTATACGATGAACCTCCGGACGACTACCCTTCACCGCCTCCTAGAAATGATAACAACTTTCATGAAAGCTATGAAGAGGAAGAAGAGGATCCGTACGAAGAAGTTGGAAGGAAATTCATTGCAGACGTGCCGATTGAAGGATATGTGGAATATACATATGAGGTAATTTTTACTTTTTATATAATATATTTTTCGACATCAACAAGTGATAAAGTAACCAAATATTGAATTTACAGATTGGATCGAAAGGAAGAAACCCGTGTCAATTTGGTGGATGGATACAACATTACGCTATAAGTGAAGATGGCTATACCCTCTATGCATGTGATGTTTTTAATAAAAGAATACAAATCATATCTTTACCGGACAGGAAATGCATGTAAGTGTTAGATTGAGAATCGAGAATCTTGCCTACAAGTACATAAAATACTGATATCAGTGTCGAAAACGATCGTGATTCGCTGGAAGCCGCATGCGTTCTTAATTATTTATTCCATCAACTATTTCAGTGAAAATTTATTACACTCATAGTATATATATATACAGTATATGATACAGATATATATCAAAAATGCATTTTATTGCTTAGACATTCCTTTACGACCACCATGCCTCAGTATGATTTTCAAGCGCGAGGTATCTCAGTTTTGCGTGGAGGTAACATTTGTGTAAATTGTGTCGGGTTTGATGGAACATCGAGGATTGGAATATTCACAAAAGAGGGACAACTTATAAGACATTTTGGGCAAGGAGAAATTGGATCGTCGTCCGCCATAACAGTGGATTCTATGGATAGGATTTCGGTGGTGGACAGGTAAGGGCTATTCGTGAAAAACGTGATTTGAAGTATTCATTCAACTTCGATATATAGTAGAAAAATAAATTTTGTCCTTGTTATTATTGTAATGGCATTGATGGCAACTTTTTTATTTGTCAAATGGTCATATCTCAATAAAACAGGGCTCCAATGCCCTCTAACCGTAATAAACAAGATACATAAATATGCTCAGATTAGAAGATTGAGGTCGTATTTCTAAAGTAGTATGCGGTCACGTTCTTCAATATTTTCATATTTGCCCAACTAAAAATGAACATCAATCGTAAATATATTCTGCTTTCTGTTCATATTACAGGCGAAAAATGACAATTGTAACATTGTCCAAAAACGGAAAGAAATTAGGCGCATTTTCGAATCCAGTAAAACAGGATTGTTTGCGCATATGTGCAAATAGCAGAGGAGATCTTCTGATACCTGATCACCTCAACAATGCAGTTTGGTACTGCGACGAACATGGGAACATCAAAGGAAAGTTGAAGCCACCTGGTGGACCTGCAGCCGGGTTTATGTATCCGGCAGGGGTAGCAGTTGACTCACATGACAACATATTTATATGCGATGTCGGAAATCATTCTATTGCAAAGTTTGGCCAAGATGGCGAATACTGCAGACGAGTTTTGACCAAAGCGGATAACTCTATTTGGCGTCCACATGATATCGTCATCTCCAAAAGAGGACAAGTGTTAATCAGTGAAGTCAACAAAACTTACATAAAATTGTTTGGCTACACTAGTCAGTGATTGTCCAATAAACCCAATAGTGGCTTTTTGGTTGTTCAATACTGGCTACGTGAATCATGTTTTGTTATCACTTTCGGTGTAAATTCTTTCAATTCAAAATCATCAATTTTCAATATTAACATTTGAAAGTTCGATAAATGATAGCTAAGTCTACAATAACAGCGTTGGCAATTATCAGTTAAGGCTGCTACAAAATTTTTGCAGTAATGATACACATCTCAATCGTAAAAGCAAATAGATATTCTAACAGTTATGCAAAATGAATTATATACAGACGAAATATATATTTGAAATTATATATACCGTAGTCGAAATCGCTTGGATTTCTATTTATTTGTAGTTACTGACACAGAGAAACAGTTGTTGAGTATGGTAAGATTGTATTTTATTTATTAAAACTTCAAAATGTTAATGATGGTAAGCTTGATCTAACAGAAAATAAATTTATTTATTTTGAAAATTTGTAATCCTTTAGGTAAGGGAAGATTAACATACACTCTACATTACGACGTGGAACAGTCTGAAAATAGAAGATCCACAATTCCACGCGTATTTTGCTCTTTGGCGTCTGATTTCATCGCCGCTTCCGCCTTTGTCAAAGTCCTGTCATTTTACTGTTGTTGTTAGATCGGAGGACCCAATATTCCGAATTGATTATTCATTGAAAACAGCAACTCAACACTTGAAATAACTGATGAAATCAATACGAGCAAAAGGGAATCGAGTCGTAGTGGGTGATCGGAGTCGTCTCATAATACAAATTCGGATATTAGTACAGTACACACACGGCAATACAACATCGAATCATGGATCTGCATTATAGTGTATGAAAACATTAAATATTTATATATATATATATATATGAACATAACGTAATCACGGACATTATTGTCCGTGACACTTGGTCTTTACCAAAGGGGGTGTCAAACCATACTGAGTAGCCAATTAAGCAGTAGGGTTACCAATGTTGAATTAAACATTCTCGAATACATAGCTGTTAGTTGTGGGATGCAATCTATATCAACGAACACCGAAAAAGTTCACAGATGTCTATAAAGTATCGCAGATTTAGCTCCGCACATTGGTTTAAAATAGCAGCTATTGCGTTTATAGACGCATCATATTCAATGGTAAAAGTCTTGCTGTCATCTATACTTCCATGGCAAGCATTTAGATTTTAGAAGATATATTCAAAAACATCATAGTAATATTTCAAAGTGGGAACTCGGAATTACGAGTTAAAGGAATCATTCTATCATAAATTTAAGGCTATATTTGGAATAGTAAACAAACATTTCGAGGCAACGGTTTAAACCAGGGGTGTGCAACCTTTATTACAGGAGGGTCAGATACAAATAACTGAGTGAAGCCACGGGCCGCACCTAGAATCTCTACCTACGAAAGGTTCTGAATACGAAAAATACAAATTACGAAAAGTCTTATCGTAAAAAATATTGCTCGGGCTAGCGTAAGATTTTCTATATATGAAAGGTCGAAAACCGAAAACTTAAAAAACGGATGTAGTGATATTTGTTTATTTTAGGTTACTTTAATGCAGTGCTTGAATATGGGATGCCCAAGTTGAATTTAATAATTGAATATTGCGACCTTCGAATATCTGTTTTTGTGTTTATAAGAATAACGAATATGGCGCACATATCCTTGCGCCACCGTCGACATTTGATTTGAAATATTACACAATTGTTTCATTTCTTATCGTAATCGAAGGCAGCCATATGTGGCGCGGCTATAAATTATCTGCCATCCTATTGGCCTGTTTGTTTCACGTGGGTATACGTACAATGTGTTGCTAGCGAAATTCAGTGAGAAGAAAAGGATATATGTAATAGAAAAAGAAATGAAAAAATTCGAATTTCATGTATGTGCTCAATTTTTTCATCACGTTCTCTATCAGAGGTCAAATTTTGTCGCCTCCTCTCACCTACTCCGACCGCCGTCTTCCCATTCTCCGCTGAATTCGTTTAGCCTAGCCTAGTCGATCAACGCCAATAATAAACAAACATACCGTTCGTAGTTTTTATTCGTTGTTCCTATGTTCTTTCTTCTTTTCACGTGAACTTTTTCTATGTATTATGCAATAATCTAATTTTGACATGTTTTTGTTGCAGGGTTGCGGGGTACCCATTATTATAATTTATAGAAATACTAGAACGGATTCAGACATTTACCAGTAAAATGTGTCCCTACTTATGGAATTTTTTTTACCCACGAAGGGGCTTCCGAAACAAATTGATTGTGCAGGCAAAGTTTCTACTGTAGTTACAAGCCCAAAAATTGTTTATTTTTGTTATTGATCTTAAAGCATTACGGTTACGGCCTTGCAGAAATGTTGAGTTAAAACGCATAAATTTATAGAGAAAACTGTTATTTAAATTTATTGTTACACCGATTTCAAACAAAATCAGTGAGAAACACGTTTTTATAACATTGTGTTTTCTGCAACAGGATTTTGCCAGCTAGTTTTGCTAATATGGCACTCAGGTACTGGTATAGGCTTTAGGACGCAAAGAGATTGGTATTGCACCCACGTACCAGATTGCCGAAACTAAAATCGCGGGATTTTTATTAGAAATAGATCATTCGCGCTAAAACCCCCCACCTGCTAAAAGAAGGTATCAATTTTCAATTATCCGCGGTGGACACAAGACTCGATAATCAAGAATGAGCGTTAAAAACGTCGAATGATAGTCGAGCAAGTCAACCAAGTGGCCAACCAAAGACTAAGATTATGGCACATTGAAACATCCGTACGTAAGGATTGCATAGCATTTAAAGCCAATGGCAAATTTTATCGTGAATCCAGAATCTAGAAATGAGTGTTGAATAATTAAAAAAAGGTCGATCACTCATTAGTTTGGATTTCTGCTCATTGACAAATCACCCTTGCCTACTATGTCTCTTTAACTAATATCCCGAAATGAAACGAATATATTTCTCCCAAAGTGATTTAATCCGGATATCAGTAAGACAAAGTGACCTGACAAACAATAAAGATGAATATTAAAATGAGTACAGGCAACCAGGCACAATACAAAGCAAGAATATACCAATTCACTTACATTTAAATGAGGCTTTGTCAGAACAGATTATCCCAATGTAAGAAACTTAAGAAATAGATTATTCATACCCAATGACTATAGCACCATTAACAAGCTTATGAGAACAGATCTGAAGACAGACTAAAGCTCTAGACAGTTAACCATAACAAGAAGTAATCAAGTAATCAGCCAATAATCGCGATGCAGTGAACCATACGTAAACACACCAAAAGTAAGTAGTACCAAGATAAATCGGTCAAATGTTCAAACCACTCCCCCCCAGTCTATGAATGCAATGAAAAAGA
The DNA here is from genome assembly GCF_013122585.1 of Styela clava. Taxonomy (NCBI): domain Eukaryota; kingdom Metazoa; phylum Chordata; class Ascidiacea; order Stolidobranchia; family Styelidae; genus Styela; species Styela clava. The sequence goes on along the minus strand of NW_024102838.1, from coordinate 22,718,904 downwards.
CGATAATATTGAACATTGTTGACTCGGAGTAACTGATATGAGATTAGATGTCTTTCAACCCACACTGTAGCTCTTCTTTGGTCGCAATTAGACAAAGTTTATGTATTGGTCGATTGTATAAATTCCCATCGCTGTCTTTGATTGTAACACTTCTCACCAAGCCATCTGAACTGGGCATAATGTTGTGAACCAGTGCTTTTTTCCATAAACCTCTGGGTGCACTTCCGCCTTTAAATCCAGGTTGAAGAATTAATACGTAATCTCCAACTTGAAGATTGCGTCTTGTTCGAAACCATTTGTTAGCAAGTAATAGCTGAGGCGGTATGTGTTTCATCCATGTTTTCCAGAACACCTCAACTCTGTTTTCCGCCACTTTTAGCATGTCTCGTGGATTGAATCTCTCTTCTTGTGTAGTTTGAGGGACTACCTGCTTTGCATATGGATGTAAAAGAGTATTGCCAGTAATACAATTATATTCCAAAGGGTTTCCATCTGGGAAAAGTGGTCGACTATTGATGATATAAGTAATTTCGTTGAGAACAGTTGTCCATTCTTCGTAGGTCATAAGAGCCCTGCTGTAATTCACCACTGATGCATCGAGTGCTTTGCGAACCGAGTTGATAAGCGATTCTACTACTCCATTCATATGTGACGCGTAAGGCACATTATATTTCCAATCAAATTTCGTTTGATTCTCTGCCATCTCATGTTGAATCAACTGAAAATTCCATTTCTCGATCCATTCCTTGATAGGCGCTTGACTAGCTTGAAATGTAGTACCTCCGTCGGAGAATACAAAAGCAGGATGAATTCCCCTTATAGATACAAATCGTCTCCATGCCCGAAGGAACGAATTAGTATCCAGAGCCAGACACAGTTCCAGATGAATACAACGAGTGGTTGCACATGTAATAATTAAAACAGACGCGTTGATAACTACATTTCGAGATTGCTTTACTTTCAAGTATCCGAAAAAATCCATTGCTACAGAATTGAATGGTGCCATCTGTGGTTGCATTCGAAATGAAGGAAGTTCTCCCATGCGTTGCTGTAGCAACTTTCTACGACGAATCCTGCAAAATATACACATTGATGCTATTGATTTTAAGAGTATTCTTCCACCAATAAGAACAATACCGTCATTCTTCATATTTGCCAATATAACTCGATACCCTTGATGTAAGAACTTTTATGATAGAACACTCCAAGAAGACGAACGAGGGAATGTTTGCCCGGAAGCACGACTGGATGCTTCATTTCCATATATAAATCAGTTCTATTCAGTCTTCCACCAATACGAAGAATTCCGTGAGAATCGAATAACAAGTCTAATTTCCATAGAGTTTTGACAGCCTTCCCAAATTCATCAATCATAGATTTTTGACAAATTCTGAATATACACAATTTTGCTTTCTCTATGTATTGTACGACATCGGCAGGTTTAAATTCCAAATTGACAAATGATTTTTGCTGAAATGCACCCTTCATCCAAGCTGTCGCTCTTAGCAAGTCTTGCCATGAAGAAAAATTATCCGCTAAATCATTATCATTTTGATAAGGCAAATCTGCTTTAACGACGTTGAATTGTCTTTTTCCGCGATATGCTTTTGACTTAGTTGGTGGTTTTTCTTCCAATATTTCTTGACGTAATTCATCTAATTTTAAGTCATCATCATTCGGCCAATATTCCATTGGTTGCCATAGAAATTCAGGTCCTTCATGCCAAATTGTAAGCTTCTCGCAGGAAATAGGTTTTGTTAAACAATCTGCAGCATTAAGAAGACTTGGAATGAATTTGACTTCTTTTGTTAGATTCTTATGTGTATCTTGAAATTCTTGTACTCTTGAAGCAACGAATGGTTTGAATTTTCCAGATTGGGAGTTCAACCAATAAATAACAACTTTGCTGTCTATCCAGAAATATTTGAATGCAATATTGTACGGTAGTGCTCTACTTATTTCATGCACCAATCTGCTCATGCCTATTGCTCCCATTAGCTCCTTTCTTGGAGTACTTTTGTGTTTGAGTGGCGCCACAAATCCCTTTGCTGCAACGAATGTTAGCTTAACTCCACCTGTTGTAGGCCACCGTAAGAACACACAAGTGCCATAGGCTAAATCTCCACCGTCTGAAAATGCGTGCAGTTGAGGAGGTCCAGTTGTGTTTTCAGGTTTTCAGACATCTTGCAGTTGAAACTTGAGCTAACTTGGACATTTCTTGAACATTGTTTATACCAGCATTTGACCACATCATCTGGCAAAGTTTGGTCCAGCTAAATCCATCTGCCCAGATCTTTTTGAAGATCTATTCTATACTGCTTTGTGACTGGAAGTAAATAACCCAGAGGGTCCCACAATTTCATTACACATGCTAATGCTTTTCTTTTTAGAAAATCCTGTTTGCATGAAAGAAATGTCTTTGAATTTTGAACTGAAACTGTCATCAGTTTTATTCCAGGAATGACCAAGTACATCAACAACTTTTTCACCAGGATTTTGATCTACTTCAGGATGGTTTGAGTTCCAAATCTTTATAGAGAATTTTCCACGAATAAGTATTTGATCAACATCATTGATAACCTTGTTTGCAAGAATGTGATTCGAAACAGAATGACTGACGTCATCAATGTATGTATCTTTGTCCAATACAACAGCTCCAAGAGGATGATCTTTTCGAAATTTATCGGCTAAAAATTTAATTGTAAAGCATGCCAAGTCAGGACTAGATTTATCTCCGAACATAACCCGAAGCCATTGAAAGATTGTTGGTTGCAACGATGAATCACCATAGCGCCAAAGGAAACGATGAAATTTCTGATCGACTTCTACCATTTGAATTTGATTAAACATTTTCGATATATCACCAGCAATAGCCACACTATCAGCTCGCCATGCCATGAAACATCTGAACAAAGAATTCGCAAAGCTGGGACCTTTCTCTAAACCATCATTGAGACATGTGCCCTTAAAAGGACACGCAGAATCAAATACTATTCTTAATTTTGTTGAGGTTTTATCCGGACGCTCTACGATACGATGATTGAGGTACCATGCATTTTCAACTTTAGCCGTTTTCGTTTCAACCGGTGTTAGTCGTCGTACTACGCCTCGCTGAAGCAGATTTTTAATCTCCATATTATACTCTTCCGTTTTTCCTTTTCTACACAATTCTTGTTCCCGTTTTTTCATTTGTTCATACGCCTTCTCATAATTGTTGTGCAATTTTTCTGGAAACCAGGTTCCATGGCATTTTGACACAAACTCGGCCATCAGCACTAATATTGGTTGTCGCTTTTTACATGTTTGATAAATGCTGATTCTGCAATTTCTGAGTTAGAACAAACACACAAAGTTGTGGGTTGCACTCCAAGAACTTCACCATGGAAAAACTTGCGCAACTCTTCATTTTCTAATGATGAAAAACTATTAATATTTGCTACATGATTGAAAGATCGTTGCGGTGCTTGAATAATGCCTCCATATAGATAGCATCCAAGAGATGTGAAAGCTGCTGAAGGATGATTATCGGGATCAATTGGCGAACGTAATGAATGCATTGTTTGAATTAAAGGTGGCATAATCCCTACCAACAGAACATCGACTGTTTTTTGCCCACTGGTATTTTATCCTGAATTCCTCTTAGATAATCAAACTGTTTTAAAAATAGATGGCGGAATTGTGTAAACATCGTGACAAGGTTTTCTCACAGCCGTAACTCTGATATCAAATATCTGGTCTCGTGAAAGAGGTCTAACTTTTAAATTATAATCTTCAGAAGGTTCTCCATGAATGGCTCCTCTGCGACACCAAACCGAAATTGTTTCCATGACCTATTGCTTTTGTTTCAATGATTTTACAAAAGTTCGTGCTTACACGAAGAATGGTTACTGCCACATCAAGAAAAGAAATTTGCCTTGAATCCATGTTTTGTCACTCGCCTGCACTTCTGCAACAAGTAATGGAGAATTAATCCAAATTAAAAGCGCTGCAATTGTCTTGAATGCAATCTGAGATTGGTTGAATACTGCTGCATTAGAGTGAATATGTTGACTTCCAAAAATTCGAGTCGTTCATACCAGAATTTCTCATTGTATTGTAATTTCCCTGTACTTTTCCGGCGACATAATGACCAATGATGTTGTCTTTGGTTAACAATTTACAACAGCTATCGGCTATTGTTCTTGCACAATTTCTTGCAAAGTGAGTTCCTAGACATATAAAACATCTTCGATCATCTGCTATAAAGTTTTTTCTTTCAGGAATTGATAGGTTTTGATATTTGTTGCAGTCTATAAGGCGGTGCTGAATTCCACATCCAAAATACAAGTGACTGTCCTTCGACGTGGCTGAACTGAACCCATGTTATCATCTCGTCTGTAGCATGATTAACCGTATTGAAATTAGATCTTGGCGACTGGTTTTGTCTCGGTCGAAACCTCATATTCTCGGTTTGACTGATAAAGTTACCAGATATTTCCAACGCTGTAGCTTCAGATCTCAGAAAATTCGTTATAGATTCCAAGTTATGATTACCTTTGCTGGAACTATTATATCGCAGTGCAGTGTCTGCATCTAGACACTCTAATGCTCTATTGACAGAAATAACCGAGTTTGCATCCTGTTTTAACCCAAGATCTTCCATACGTCGGCAGAAGAGAGAAATTTCGTGAGCTAGTCGCCTAAGGTTCGCTGGATTACGAGAGGTCTTATATAAAGGTTTTATTTGCTCGTATTGCTTGATTACTTCACGTTGAACTACTGATTTAGGAATACGCTCTTCCAGGCGTTCCCATGCACTTGAAATTGATTTACAGTCACATATCATTGTTTGATAATCGTTTGGCATTGCACCATTGCGTAAAAGCCATGAAATTTGCACTAAATCATCCGTAATTCTAGCATGGTGCATTATATGTGTAAAACGTTCTTTCCAGGTATAAAAGTCTACTTTTTGTCCGTTCCAGCATGGCGGATCCATACCACATAACTTAATCATAGGAGGATCATTATTATAATTGTTTTGAGTGGTTACAAGAGATGATATCACCGGCTTTATATCTAGTTTGTCTTCATATTTCTCAAAATCGATTGCAATCTTGTTTTCCACACGTAAAATTTCTTCACTAAATTTGGATATAACGGGTTTTTCCTCACTTTGTGTAGTACTGTCTTCTTCAATTAGAGCCAATTCCATAGTATCAATTAGACAGACCAAAAATGCTATTTTATCGTTAGCATCATGAAACAGTATTTTGACCTTTTCAAAATCTCTTCTTTCCAGAGAGTGCTCAAATCGTGTTAAAATTCTTTCCAAATTTACTTTGAGTACCGGAAACTTACTCTTGAGTTGTTTGAAATTCTGACCTTGAAAATATTCTGCCATTGTTAGTTGGCATTCTTGCTTTGATGTATTGCTGAATCCTCGAAAGGTTGAAGAAGAACTGCTTGATTCAGACTCCAGTTTGTAGGTGTAGGTGCATATCATTAAATCACTAGTTTGGATTTCTGCTCATTCAAATCACCTGCTACTATGTCTCTTTAACTAATATCCCGAAATGAAACGATATTTTCTCCCAAAGTGATTTAATCCGATATCATACAAAGTGACCTGACAATAAAGATAATATTAAAATGAGTAAGGCAACCAGGCACATACAAAGCAAGAATATACCAATTCACTTACATTTAATGAGGCTTTGTCAGAACAGATTTCCAATGTAAGAACTTAAGAAATAGATATTCATACCATGATATAGCACCATTAACAAGCTTATGATCTGAGTAGACAGAAGTCTTACAAGAAGTAAAGTATCAGCATAATCGCGATGCAGTGAACCATACGTAAACACACCAAAAGTAAGTAGTACCAAGATAAATCGGTCAAATGTTCAAACCACTCATTGTTTCTGCCACACAGTATTGTGACGAACTTATACGAGATTCTTTTACCAATAGTATTTCGTAAGTAAGAGAAGTATGGCTCTTGACGTTGGGAGTTGACGTTTGCTCAAGCATCGTTCTTGATCTGGCACAACGCAATTCGTCTGCCTATGAAGCATCTCGAATTGACGAATTGCTAACCTCGACATTGTTCACTTCCTACAATAAAAAATGGTTACTCGGTGATACCACAATCGCTCAAATTGTCAATCTTGCAGTGGTGGTAAATGCGAAAAAAGCGCTGCAGTTTGCCCTTAACAAATTAGGAGAATTTATCAATAGCAGCGTCCGTATCTTTGTCAGTCTATGGCTCTACGCTGTATAATCGGCCCAAGGTGCTCGCAACAATTTTCTAATAAAATTTGTTGATGGGTGTTCCGCATTTGCATAAAGCTGACTATTGGGTCCGGTTCATTCAATGTTATAATTGGTACTTGTTCATATAACAAAAGTATTTTGAAGTTTATGCTGTGATTTATAGCGTGGTTGAGAATCAACATCAAATATTTGTTTTATTTTTTGACGGTTTTCGTCCTGAGCTAATTCAAAATTAATCAAAACTATGTAAAATAATGTGGTGCTGCTGCAAACTACACATCGGCTCCATTATATTCTAATTTCAATAAAATTGTCACACTACAATCTACATACTAAGTGATAGAGGAGTTTTTTTCCTGTCCAGAGAACTCAATAAATAACTTCACGGCGTATTGCAACAAGTCCCTCTACACCAGTGCTCTTCAACAGGGGTTCCGCGGAACCCTAGGGTTCAGAAACACATGTAGTGGGGTTACGTGAGTTTATATGGTTCCTTGGGGGTTCCGCGTAAGGGAAAAAATTGACTGCTGAGCCAGTAAAGTTGCAAAAAATGATTATTCTTCTTTTTCGTTTTTGGATGAATTTCTAGGTGCGCAACAGCAAGAAGGACCTAGATATCCGTAATTATATCAATTCGGAGGAAACTTTCGAAAGACATGGGAAGGAATATTTTTGGATTTCTCTTCACAAAGAGGGTACAGCAATTGCAAAAGAAGCATCAAAACTTCTGTGCCAATTTCCCAATACCTATTTGTGTGAATCAGCATTTTCTGCTTTAAAACAACTATTAAAACAAAAAAGAAGTTGTTTAAAGAGTGTAGGCATGAATATGAGAATTGCCTTGAGCGCCATGGAGCCGCGATTCAAGAAGATTGCAGAGGAAATGCAAAAACAACCTAGTCATCGAATTTCACGCTTGTTACCTTCTTTATGTTTCGTTGTTGAAGTAGAAATATTTGAATTACAAATATTTCGTGTTACGAGTATTTCGTGTTTTATCTTTTTTTATTTGGGGTTCCATAAAAAACGAAAAATGATATCAGGGGTTCCGCAATAACAAAAAGGTTGAAGAGCACTGCTCTACACTACAGTCTACACTAGTGGTTCTTAAACTTGTTTAGTTTCAGAGCCAAATTTCAAACCCTAAAGTTGTTAAGGAGCCGCATAAAAAACAACTCAAATAATATAATAACAAACAAAACTCAAATATGTATTTTAAAATAACAACATCAACAAAACTCGGATCAAAACTAATTTAAAGCTAAACTTGACTTTGTATTTGAATTTTGAAGCCTGAAAAAGCGAGGCGCAATCGTGATAGATGCATTTTTCAGAAATATAGGCTATATAACAATAGATAGCTTCCTATTTTCATAACGATATATATATATTTCAATTTGAAAATACCTCACTTTTCAATAAAATTGAAATAGCCTATTATATTTACAGAGTGCGAGCATTGTCGAATGTTTACTTGACATTTATCTTGGAAAAACTAACAAATAAATATTTTGTTCGGAAATACACAAAATTCGACCTCTCAAAACGACCTCTTAACAGCTACGATGACATTAATTTACCTCTTGAACTTCAGTCTTTGAATTTCAAGTCATCGATTAATTTTCAATAAAAAGCTTTCACTGGAAATGATTCATTCGTAAAGGATAATGCATGAGTCTTTAAGAGTCGCTATGTAGAATTACTAGTCTACACAGTACCACCCATGACCCAACCGACAAACCTAATGTAAACGAGTAAACAAAACAATCCCGAGGAACAGACAAATTAGGGGCCATGTTCACATCACGACTTATACTTTGGCAAGCTTTTTGACGGGATTGCGAGGTCGTAATCTTTAAACGTAAACTTTGTATGGCGGAGCCAGGTGGGTTAGGAATAACATATGCAAAGATGGTTCTGCCACGCCAAATAGGAGTACTTACGTCGCTTGTTGAACATGGGCCCAAATTAATTCTGAGAGGTCAAAAGTCTCCATATCATATTTGGGAGATTATACTACCAGGGAGATTGCATGCTGTGCGTTTCTTGCTTTGTACTTCAATAAATGTCACTCCAAACGAGTGAACATGCGCCCAAATTAATGCTGAGAGGCCAAATATCACCATATCATATTTGGGAGATTGTACTACCAGGGACATTTCATGCTGTGCGTTTCTTGCTTTGTACTTCAATAAATTTCACTCCAAACGAGTGAACATGCGCCCAAATTAATGCTGAAAGTCCAAAAATCACCCTATCATATTTGGGAGATTATACTACCAGGGACATTGCATGCTGTGCGTTTCTTGCTTTGTACTTCAATAAATTTCACTTCAAACGAGTGAACATGCGCCCAAATTAATGCTGAAAGGCCAAAAGTCACCATATTATATTTGGGCGATTGTACTACCATGGAAAATTGCATGCTGTGCGTTTCTTGCTTTGTACTTCAATAATTTTCACTCCAAACGAGTGAACATGCGCCCAAATTAATGCTGAGAGGCCAGAAGTCACCATATCATATTTGGGAGATTGTACTACCAGGGACATAACATGATGTGCGTTTCTTGCTTTATACTCCAACAAATTTTACTCCAAACGAGTGCTGTTTTTTTTCAGACTGGCCCAGTCTTGCTACATAAAAAACTCCGTTATCACTCAATGGCTGATTACACTAAATTACTTATAATTGGCCTGAATCTATTTTCCTGTGACTGTCTTATCGGTTTACACGTCTGGTATTTGAATTTTGTGCGCTACTCTGTTTCATAATTTGCGTTCAGCGCGGAATAAGTCCATTAAAGCTTAGTTATTGAATAAGAGTGGTCTGAGACACGCTTTCTTTACAACAGCATCGGGTTCTATTCTTTCCAAAATTTTATTTTAATGAAGCAGCAGGTAGCTCCGATAGAAAGTTGGTCAAACGAAACCTCCAAAATGCGTTTGCAACGCTGCAATATTTAGCTTACAACAAATAAAAGTTACGACGTCATAAAGCACTCGATTGTGCAACGGCAACCACACCAAATAAAAAGCATTGTGGGGAATTTATCATTAACTCGATTAAATTCGAGATTATTTTGATACGTAATAGCCTACTTCGCAAAGAGTGGCTTTTAATAAGACAGTATCGCTGGGTGTCGTTTTGTTTGTGAGTCTGGGGCTGCGAATTCATAAACCCCAGCAATAATCCGGCCCTGCGTGAATGGTGTTAATCCTGAAATCCTGAGTAGTATTTAGAGGAGGTGACTTGAGCCACGAGAAGACTTGTTCCACCCCCAGAATTAGCAACATGCATTGGCAATATAGAGCTTGCGCGCCCTCTGTTGGTAGGTTGTGTCATAACTTGTTCTTCGGAACGATGTCGATGTACCAAACAAACAAACGAGAATATCCGTCGGAGACCGAAGACTTATCGATCGAAACTGCGGTTTCGATTCATGACTCTATAGTGACACCGCGTGTCCCATCACTAATTAATTAACAAGAGAGCAACGCTCAAATATATGGACACGTGGACTAGAGCGAAGCAGGGTTTACCTTTGACGTTACCGGTACCGTACCCTCAAAAAGTTCCGGGTTTTCAGTCGCAAGAATTTTCACAGTCAGCCGTCACGCTTGGCGGATTAAAAACCGTGTTCCCATAATTAAAAATTAATACAGCAAAATTTTGGATGAAATATTAGATCTCACAAGATTCATAGAAAATTCAGGAATAAATGAAAGTAATAGCCTTCTGGCAAAAATATCAATTTTGAACCACTGAAAATTCCAAAGCAATTGGTCCAGTCTTCGAAGAGAAAAGCGATTTTTTAATGATAATGACGAAAGAAAATAACAATAACAACAAAATTTTGAAACGATCGTTATGGCTACTAAACGTGTCCAATAACTCGCTAATTATACGACATCCAAATTCATCCAAAATCACTAGGCTCCTGGTCCGAGATATGATGAATGCACATGCAAAATTTGGAGCAGATTTAACCTCGCTTTCGTGAGATATCGCGTTCATCTAACTAACATATAAACAGACAAATACCTATCAACATACTTACCGATCTTAGGATCGATAGGTAAAAAGCCGGCCATGGGTTTTGGCTCGACTTGAAGGAACGCAACAGCCATACGATTTGAATTCCAAAAACTACTACGTCAGCCAGAGAAACGACGTTTAATCGCCATGCAGTGGGGCAGTTCTACAGAAACCTTGTTAAAGTTATGGGCCAACACGAATTCGAAGGACAAGACGTATTTAACGTCGAAAGAAGTGTTAAACAGATCGGTTCTATCATATCGGGTGAAATAAGGGAGTTGGTAACCGTATTCAATACTATCAATGCTGCTGGTAGATTCTTCACCCTACATGAGGCGCACCATTGGGCTCTGACGGTGCAACAACCAGATCGGTTGGATTAACGAAGAAACGTTTATCAGCTGCTCGATCATTTTATTAAGAATACGCGCGGCACTGTCTACCCAACCAAATGGTATTACCCATCTTGGACAATCATGAGGCCCACGTTTCACTGGCAGCTGTTGATAAGGCAAATGCGGGCGGGGTCGTAGTGTTAAACATCCCTCCACACAAATCCTACACACTCCATACTTTAGAAGAGGCTGTCTATGAGGCATTCAAAATAGCTTACGCGCGCTTGATGGATATAATTTGATGAGGTCCAATCCGGGCAAGACTGTGTCAATCTACGATATCTCACATTTGGTGAACGAATCTTCGCTTTTGTACTTCGTAATATCTTGACTGGCTTCCACAGCACTGGAATTATATTATTCAACAGCGACATATCCTCGGATAGAGACTATTTGTCTTCTTCGGTTACAGAACAGTTTGCTCGGCAATAGACGCGGTTAAAAACGCACTAGGTTTACTGAAAAATTCTGATACTCCCATGTACCAAAAAAGTATTGTCCATGGGACATATTTTTCTGTCCCATTCTCATCCCATTTCATAGCAATTATGGCTGTCCCATCCCATCCCATGGGGTTCCCATTGGAACGAAAATTCAATAAAAAATGTTAAATTTAGGTTTAGCGTCTATAAATAGGACTTCATGTACGAAGAGACATGCAAAACAACAAAATTTACGGACTTTGTTAACTTTATATTCATAACTATTCTACATGTGTCCATCAGTCTCTTCATGAAATATATTGTTGATGCTGAATATATTTTGCTCTTCATAACTAACAAGAGAGATATGCTCAAATATATGGACACGAAACCCATAACGAAATGTTTGTTTTACCATCATTTCCCCGAGAATCATACGGTTTTCGTGTCACACGTGTCCCATGGGAAATACAATATGTGCTGTTTAGAGCCGGGAATGGTTAACCGGTTAACCGATTTTAGATGGTTAACGGTTATGATTTATTTTAACCGTTAACTGACATCTCAGATAGGCCTACAAATCATCTTTATAATGTACAATCCTTTAAAAAATGATTTCGTCATCGCAAATTTATCTCCTGTGGCGTTTAAAATACAGAAGAATATCGCTAACTGTATTGGTGATAACCTAATAAATGTGAAAAATAATTGAAGTATCAAGATTGCTGATTATGAAAATTTGACAATATTTAATTTTGAATCAGTTTTCGGCCGAAATATATTGTTCACTATTTTATTTCAAAATCGTATATTTAATGTCAACCAAGAAGTGCGTAGTTTAGGGGTGGGCAACCCCGGGCCCTAATGAAACTTGGTGTTCGTTTATTCATTATCGTTTGTTAACAATCCGTTATTTATTTAAACTCTTTTTGTCCTTCCATGACATATAGCTACAAAGAAATACATTATGACGTTGCAAAGTTGTAGAGCTCATGTTGGGTAGAGTTACTTGCTTACTTACTGTTATAATTTGATTTCAAAAGAAATACAAGCGATTAAAGAACGAAATACAAGAGAGAAGTGCAGAAAACAAACTATTGGTATGCCATTCCCGAAATTTTTCGTGTCTCAAAAACCTTGCAACTGCAATACTCTCCATGTTTTCATCTACATATGCTTGTGAATCTCCATTCTCAGTTATGATCTTCATTAAGTCTTGTAATAGGAGTAGCCTGAAATATAAAACTTGTAGTTCGTGTATTTCCTTGAAAGTTACAAAATATAAACCCAATGTAAAATCTCTATCAGCGGTAAGGCAGCATCAGAAGTGATATAGAATAAGAGAAGTAATCAAATCTAGTTGTCGACTGATATCTCTCCGAATAGTGAATCTGTCAGTACATGTTTGAACGGTTTATTATTGTGTATTTTTGCGATGAAAGTAGCAAAAAATTGTTTTTAAATTTGGTCGGCACGCGGTAGAATTTTGTCGTTAAATTTAGCCGATTTTGGCACACGAGCCGAAAAAGGTTGCTCGCCCCTGGGCCGTAGTTGATGCTAATTTTCTTTATATATCTCAAAGTAGAATTTGCACATCAAACACTGAGAATTTGTCACATAAATGAGATTTATTAACGGGATCGAGTTTTACTAAAATACTTCCATATGTCCTAACCACTCTATACATCTCATGCAGCAGAGCGATCACGAAACTATCTCGATTCGTGAATAATTTTGAGCGATATCGGGATAACTAACCTAAATCCAGCCTGATTCCTTAAAGTTCCGATACTGACGAATTTACATCTCACATTTGTGAATGTTACCCTCCGGATTACAACTTCAACGTGACTTCCTGTGCTTTTTTGCTTGCAGTGGCTCAACTCTAATTGGAGTTATGCACAACTTTTATCTGCGGGAAACTTGAAAGAGCATAACACAGAAATACGGTTAGCTGGATAAAAGAAACATAACCGTAGTATAGATAGGGTAATAACCTTCGGATAACATGGCCGCTTCCAGCCTGCTATGGATGGAATTATATATTTTATGAGGATATAAAAAGGCAGGGCGAATAGAAGGCAATTTTTGAATAATTTTTTTTTGCCAAAACATAATACACTAGCATACCAATCCTCTGTAAAATATATTGTTATATGTATTTTGTGTTCTCTTAGGGTTCAATTGTTTAAATGGTATGTTCTTGTTATAGCTACATAGGGTTCACACATGCGACAGCGCGGAAATACTACTTTGAATTCTTGTTTATGGATAACTTGGCATACAACACAAACATTGCAGCAGCAATGAATATAGATTTTATTTCTTAAAATTAAATTCATCTAAATCAATACCAAAGACCCGAACGGTTGAGTTGTTCAGTTTTCGGCAAAAGCGAAATATACTAATTTTGTAATCCAGAGAGAAGCAGTGTTGTTCTCTGCTCTTGTCGGATTGAAACAATAAATTCAGCACATATGTGGTTATGAAATGCGTATAAATCGGTAATATCATGTTAGCTTGACTGATACAAAATAGGAGCAAAAATAAAATGCAATGGCGCCAAAATTTACGGTGATATTTGAAATTATATTTCTTACTTCATACATAAACATCACAACTATGGTATTGTTTACAGAATTATTAATTGTTTTTTCTTATTTATCGATTTCGATAATTTATCCTATATGTTGACTTTGCGATTGAGCCTTAAATAACACGCAGGAATTTCGACTCAAACTTGAACAAATTAAGCGGAGTACGAAAGCAAGTAATATCCATTCAACGCAGCCCACGCTTCAACGACCGCGGGGTTCCAAGCTTGGGGGTGCGTGGATACGAATCAACGACGCCAATCATGTCATACTTTGATCCGTTGTTAAAAAGGCCGGGGCTAGGTTTATTCGAATTTGTTGAAGCGGGAAAGCCGAGAGGATACGCTCGACTTGGAGTCAGTTCCACGCGTGCGTGCGATCCATTTTATTGCGAAAGGTTTCGGAAAATCAGCAGTCAAAAGCGTGAATATATGCCACGTCCTTTTAAGTCTTTAGTCCTGTAATTGCCGTACCTTAGATTCGGCGGACATTTACTAGTTGTTACAATATTCGTCTTCGTTGTTCGTGTCTGAGATAACCTATAGAAAGGTTCGAATGAAGAAGTATCAAGAAAAATCTATTCTTATTTATTTTGGTGAGTAGTTCGCTTTTGCTTTGCGATGAAAAGTAGTTTTCAAAGTGATGGAAATGCCCTTGTGGTGTGTGAGTATATAGCTCTTCTATAGCGGTTCGGAATAATTTTTATGACATTAAGTTTTGTTAAACTAATAAAATAATAGTATAACAAATTGCAATTTTGTAAATAAAATATCACATGCGGCTTCAAATTGAAAAAGTATGTTAGATATGATGTATTTTAGAGTTAGACCTAAATTTTCACTTGTTTTGTTTTATTTAATAGCTCATTGTTTTCAAGTTCATACAAGTTTTTTAAAATCTCAAATCCTGTGTTAATTGTAAGGTGGTATATAGGCTGTAGATTATTTGTTGTCCGTCTCCCTTAGGTGATTGTATTATTTTACATGTTGAACAATTTTAGAACTAAGCCTGGTTCTGGACTTGCACGCCACGGGGAAGTTTGTCAATGAAAACTGTGTGTACGAATCGTGGATTGTAACTATTGTGCGATGATCGATCTAATTCACAAGCGTCTAAAATCTATTGTTCAAGTCCCGCAAACCAACCTTAAATATTTTAGACCGCTAATCCAATAGTGAATGCAAAGCCTATAGTGTTAATGTCAGGATATCATTGGCCGCTAGTTAAAAGAATTGAAGTTGTCAGTCGCAATATCTTTATTCTTGCTCATGAACAGTATACATACAGGTCAGAAAAGGGAATTGCTAACCAAGAACGGTCAGGTATTTATTTTCTTACAAAAACGCAATTTAAATCATTTGGGCTTTTGCGGGACTAACCAAGTATGCTACCTCTACTTTTACGCGGTTTAACTGTTGATGTATGACGAAGTCTGACTTTAATCGATCGAAAAGTTAGAGAAATAAACTGATTTTTTCAAAGTAAGTTTTTTGAGTCGGTAACAAATGCCCACAATTTTGAAGACCAATAAAGTACGCTAGTATATAAATATAGCCCTCCCATATATTTTGGGCTTCGCCCGCATGCAGAAAAAATATCAAATGAAAAAACTCGCTAAAACGAGGCACTCGGAAAATTTTGGTCGTTCTCACAGGGTCAAATCTTGAAGGATCAACTGCAAACAAGAGAATCGGTGATCGTTCTCGTTAGAAATTCTGCGCAAAAATATTTCACGTATATATTATGTTAAATAGGCAGTAATTTTTATTATTATTATCAAATCTGTAATACCAGGTTTATTACCACAACTAAGGCAAGTTTCAAGTGTGGCATCATGTAACGAAATACTTGGCGGTAAATGCACAAATAGTAGCTTTTTTACTTTTTGGTGCTTTCTCGTTTATTTTCTTGTTCGGAGTGCAGATGATGATGATGCAACTCAATGTTATGCTCATTTGTCGCGTGTAGAAATTATCAAAACACGGTGTAGTCTAGAGTGGTAATACTTTAGCTAAAGCTACCAAAAATAAATCCGTATTCTTATAAACCAAACGAGCAAACCGCATAAAAGTGTCACACCCAGTGTTCTTAAACCGCCATCGTAACAATTTTTTTTTTCACCCGGGCGGATCGAAATTTCTTGAGCTATTCAGTATATGATAGTGACACGGAATTTCCAATATTGAGTAACAAATTTCAGAAAATGGCAATGAATAAATGCAGAGGTTAGATATTGACACACAACATGACCTATTAAAGCGTAACAAAACTTGCCTGTCAATATATATATATGTACTGAACATTCCCTACTTATTCGTTTACTCCGGGATCGGGAGTCGCGGGACTGATTCGAATAAAGTTAGTTTCATTGGTGGAAGGAACTTAGACGCTATACCAAATCAATTCTGGATACCAACCGTAAACGTTTTGTGTAATGGCAAACTTTTCCCGCCAATACTATTTATGCTTCGCACCGATTGAAATGAACAGTGAACCCAGTCAACATTTGATAAAATGAGTCGAGTTTTACATAGCTACGCACGTACGATAGTGGGTTAATGCTGAGTTAGTCGTTCTACTTCACATGCTTGTCCAATCCCGCCAAATGAAAAAATAATTGCAAAAGTTTGCCACGTAACCTTTTTTTCTGATTCTTTGTATTAAGCTCATGTCGCAAATAAATGGTTCCGCACCCTACTTTTGAAATCGCAGTCACGTGAAACGGACCGTCTGGTCACACCATTAACTTTAAAACATGAAATAAGCTGTGCTCGTGGCATCATTCAAAACCCAAATCTGCGCTGAAGCCAAGGTTCAAATGTGGCTGGGTTTGTTTTGGTGAGCAGTTATGAATTTATTTGCAAAAATATATATTTTTTTAAATTGTATTGCATATTGTATGTCATATTTACAAAGGAAAAGTTACGATTTCTGAGAATAGATCTAACTAATTAAAATGAAATGGTAATGTGTGAAAATGGCAATTGTGAATTAGTAGTTGCATAGAATGCGTTCTAGTATATCTTCCGTTATGTTAACGTAATGCATGTTTTATTATTAGAGAATAAGTTGATATGGCTATGTCATGTGGGCATAAGTTCGTGTTACTAAATCCAGACTTTTGGTGGGAAAGCTTTTCCGCGACCAAATTATTAGAAGCTCGATGCTATAAGGTGAATATATATATATATTGTTGTGTTCCGGCGAATATAAAGATTTTTTTTCCAGTATGCAGAAGGTGGGTAGTTATCAAATAGGATTTATGCCAAAGACCAAAAGTAAGGTTTGTTCGAGTCAAAGGTGTAACTTATGCTTCGTTTATCTCACTCATGTTTGATTCACACACGAACGACAACGTTTCAGGCAATGTCACTGGATATCGTTCGCTATATTTTTTCACGGATGACCGATGAACGCGTTTATAAGTCGATATCCCTACCATTGGAAGAAAATTACAGTCTATCGATGACATCCTGTTTAAACGCTTCATTTACTGACTTACGGAAATCTCCTTTTTGTCACCCCTATTTTACGATTGAGATATTACATCCGTTCATGAATTTAGGGGAGCATGTTCCTACCCTTTTCAAAAAAGGCGTTCGATAAAAACGTTACGGACTTCCAAAAGAACATTCATTTTATTTTTGCTTGTTTGTAATACCCCAAAAAAATCTGGTAACAACAATTTTCGATTACAAAAGTAAATGTTGCAAAATTTGCCATTAACGAAGAAGTTTCGTACCAAAATGTGCTACAATACATAAGTCATCAGGATAATGATGAACAATGTTTTTAGTGCTGCGATATTTAGAAACTTAGCATAACTGATTTATTTCTCTCAATCTTGTGCAAAATCCGAAACAAATTATCTGAAATATTTGGTTAAGCTTAAAGTTGTTCCATGACATTATCTTGTGTATTATCTTTGTAAAATTTGTCTGATAAGGGTTAACAATAATTCCAAAATCGTTACTCTTTTAAATTACTTAAGTGACGGTACATTTAAAAAGTATGTAAAACAGGTAATCATGAATTTACTGTTGCGTGGAGAATATAGACACACCCTGATAACTGTTAAATTTAAACACGCCATATTGCGAAACACCTTTTTGTGGCGCATATTGGAGGTAAAAATATACATGCTCATTGCATATGAATAGATACATATGATTGAATTATTGGCTCATGTAGATTTGTCGCATTTTTAGAAACCTTTTGGGTTAACTGGCTGATTTCCCCATTTCTAGGAGGTACTAAGAATTCATATATAAATTCTTTAATTTTTTTTTTTTAATTTTATTATTCACTGATCATCTGATATTGCCATTATGCATAAGAGTATTTAAATTTATGGATTCAATGAATAGTCGCCGGTAATTGTACGTGTTCGGATGGAGAAAGTACATTCACTTGTAGTTTGCGACAGGTGGGCACGCCCATGTTATGATTAAATGTTATCAAAATATTTTGTTTTCGCGAGATTCGAAATGAAATTATATTATTCCCGCCCCATTCAAAATATTTCAAACATGACTCGCCTAAAGAAAATACAGTAGCAACGCGGATGGATTCATCTCCATGGCGTTACTGTTGCGTTCACCTTTCTCCACTAATATGCGCTAGTTAAAAAAACATACATAGACGCCGTGGAAGGGCGGAGGTGAATATGATCGTTAGACTTCTGTCTTTTTAGAGGTATGAAATATTTTAATGTATATTGGCAATGGGGGTGGTTATTGGTGTCTTTGTCTTTTGAATTTATAAGAGTCATTGCACAAATAGTTTTAGTTTATTACTGAACACTTGATTTGTGTTCCTATTTCGAGGTAAGGAGCACAAACTAAGCGTTTTCCAATACGCTTGCAACTAACGCAGTCACAAGAGAAAACATGCGTCTCGTGGTCAGGGGAGCGTTTCCATGTGAGTAGTTTATGTAATACGACTGTCATGGAGTTGCTCTCTGATGTACGTGGCTGCAAAACATCGATACATCTAAGTTCTTATAGTTGAGGCTACGAGCATGGGGATGCTTCAGAAATTCCAGATAGCGATGTAAAAATTACTTGAACATTTCAGGAAAAATTCCGACTGTCAGAATAGGTTGAACGAAGTTGATTTATTTATATATATAGATTACAAATTTTTTTACATATATTTTTTTTATGTATGTATGGAGATAAAATTTATATACTCAATTATATATAGAAGTTTTCTATTTGTACGTAATTTACCAATAGCGTTCAAATAAACCTAATAATAATTAAAAATGATCGAGGACATGACACGAAAAAACTTGGACAAAACTATGACATAAATGCATTAAATATGGAGAGAAATGACAGGTGAAGCTCTTTGCGTTCATCGCGGGCTTATCGTACCTTGAACATAACTGTATTTACGCATAAAAGTTGGATCAGAGTCAAAAGCTAATATTCGTTATAAATAATAAGATAATAAAAGATTTTGGCTTTCACTGGTCGCATATAATATCGATACTCCCGTAGTATGTGTACCAGGTTAGAGTTAGGCCATAATTTCATTCCAATTTTTCCTATTCTAGTTCTATTACGAGATCAGGACTGTCTGTGTTAGCCAAGTGAATATACCCCCTGCCCATACGGTTCCGTCCCTTTCCACAACTTTATGTAAAGTAGACGAACAAAATTAGTTACCTCCATATTGGTACACATATATAGCCTACTTCAGGAGCGCCAAAAAACCAGCGTCAATTCATAATGTTACCGAGTTTTATGACAAACTCATTACATAAAAAACTACACAAATACTTCCTAATTTACACAAATACTCTTACTTAATAAAAAAACATAACTTCGTGAAGCATGAAAAATGGTCGCCATGGCTGTTTTCATGTTGTATTACAATCAAATGTACTGGCATCATTGCTCATGTGACTACTAGACCGTCAGCACGATTATCTTTCTCCAATATGCCAATTATTTACTGTATATTTTTAGATTGTGCACACACTGATCGTTTTTGTTAAATTCGAGTACTCAATTTTAAGAGAAATTGTTCCAAGCGAATTCACTAGCACTCATTCAGAAATACAGAATACTCAGTCTTGAGAAAAGTTGCAGCCGATCACTGAAAAGCTAATAACCAGGGAAACTATACAGCAACGATGGCAAACGGCGGCTCGTCGGAGTTTTTATGCGGCTTTTCTCGCTAGCAATAATTTTATAGCTATTATCTAAATTTAACTAAGTGCGGGAGGATTGATGGACTTCCCGCTGCCGTAGGGTGGTTCAGTGACCACTGGTCGATTACGGCTTCCTTACCCATCAAGTCCATGCTTCCGAAAACAAATAACTGTGCGGGAGGATTGATGGACTTCCCGCTGCCGTAGGGTGGTTCAGTGACCACTGGTCGATTATCAAGTCCATGCTTCCGAAAACAAATAACTGTGCGGGAGGATTGATGGACTTCCCGCTGCCGTAGGGTGGTTCAGTGACCACTGGTCGATTACGGCTTCCTTACCCATCAAGTCCATGCTTCCGAAAACAAATAACTAACTATTAACTAATCCCATTCCTGACCTGGAGTGGTAACCGGACGAGAGGCCGTGGTTCGCCATATGGTTAAACGGCTTTCCTCTCCCCCGGGATAAATCCTATACTATCAATATTGAAAATATCGACACATATAGGTAACACTTCAACAAAACAATTGTTTATAGGACGCCTACAGCGAGTCAACTATATTAATCTTTATGATTGTTTTCTAATTCGGTTTGCAATTTCTTACAGCCAGAGAAGTGCATGACCAAGTAGGACATCAATACATACAGAGACGGTTGTGAGCGATTTGTTAAAGGTTTGGTGGCAAATATTGACGAGAACGACACGAGAGCTTCAGATCCACAGACTTTATATACCTTTCCCGGGCCAAATTCTCAGAGAATGCGAGTCTACTCAGACAAAATTGGGAACATGACTTTGTTTTATTTTTAAAGACTTCATAAAGAACAGTCATTGATGCTGAAGATGTGTCCATGATTTGATTGATAGGATTGGATTTAGTACACGAGTCCGGTGTGACACGCTATCGAAAGCTTCAGAAAAATATTCAAATCAATTTGACTTTAGATAACGTAAGGCCCAGCAGCCGAAGAGTTGGAAACCTAGAATATAGGTATCACCAGCCAGACAACAGGAAGAAATACTATCAAAAAATCTTTGTGAATGGTCCAGATTTCACACACTACATTTTCGCTCTCTTTTATTTACCCTTTTTATATTTCAAGTCACATCTTTCAATAAATAGGAAAGTAATTATAAATAAATCATATGAAGCAATCAAAAACAATTTAACACAAATTGTACACAGTGACAATAAGGGCACTTCGGTAAAAATATTTGCTCCGTCATTCATTTAAATCTTTCCGTATTATTAAAAAAATATTTAATTACTGAATAATATAAATATGGATAGACTTCAACCAATAGTAATCAAAACACACAATTATGAAATAAGTATTGAACAATAACATCTCTTCCTGACATATACAGGGCAACCCAAAAAATGACCTGGGTTCTGTTTTTTGGGGATCAACCATATTTAAATAGATAATATTACAAATAAGATTAATTTCAACACTTTTTTAAATAGTTAGTTTTTCAAGTAAGCTTTATTAGAAAGGAACAGCTGCAAGTCTGAATAGAAACAATGATGGATTTTGATCAAAATGGGAACATTTTCATCAAATCAGTAATAACATGTATTTACATAATTCATATAAGTTAAATAAATATTAATCCATGCCTTACTTGTATTTGTGAAGAGAACAATTATAGATTGCCATAATGCATGAAGGCTGAATATTTTGAGGCAAATTAGAGTATCTAAACATGAAAAAACACATTTGAATCAAAAAGAATTCTTATTATTTTGGACTGCATCATTGTGGAACTTTTCGAATCTCTGCCATACCACTGTTATATACACTTATGGGCCATAAAGTTGGTTCTGGCGCTGTACATGTCAAGATTTATTGCCATACATATACATATAATCTGCAACAACAGAGGATCAGGCTGATGTCTGGAAACTATTTAAGGAATTAGATACTAAATCTGCATTCGGAATCAACATTCACATTAGGGTCCAGTAACGACCCCCGTCTTTATCAGTAGTATCTACAGAAGTCGACATATCAATTTGCATTCGATTTCTTGGTTCTTTAGAGAAGAATATGAGCAGAGGAATGGAAACCCCAATAAATACTAACATCAGGTAATTGGTCAACTTTGCATCTGTGAACATGAGAAAAAATAAATATTAATTTACTTTTGAATATTAAAAACAACAAACATCTAATCAAACTTAAAATAAAATAAAGAGTGAATATATGATAATGCCATTTCTCTCTACTAATCGTGAATAAATAACAGAAAACATACCTGTAAATTGCATAACGAGAAGTAAAGTAAAACTTAATAAGTTGAAGAACCAAACAATAACACTGGCTGATATGGCTTCACTTGTTGGATAAGCAGCATCAGCTCCCATCTCCATACCAAGCGGAACTGCTGCATTCATTGCTATACCAATTATTATACAATCGATCCACAAGCCAACTAAAAAAAAATCAAATCATACTTTGTATATGCCAAATTTTACTATGCCCACAGTAGGATAACCCTAAACAGAGGATCCAATTCACACATTAACAATCATATCAGGGATAAGATAACATGCTCTGTGAATATTGCCCGTATTCTGGAACAAAAGTATAGCAATCAGTAAAACAATGTTAGTGATGTATTGATCATACATACCATTAGATAATTCAAATCCTTTTATCTTAATCCATCTTTGACTCATGTTAATATAATAAAGATAGCCAAGAAATGCAATGGAAAATAATACGACAATCATCACTTTAATGTGACCTTTGAATCTGTCGGCAAACCTGTACAATAAAGAAAAACAATGTTTTAGCACCACAATGTATCACAGCTAAAAAGCCAATCTGTGAGAGCTGAATAAAAAATGCTTTGGCGCATTACATAGTTATCTTATAAATCAGTATTCTTCAAACTTTTTTCATAACAACTCGGCCCCCCAGGATTTATCATAAAAATACAATAAAATTGAACAATGAGACCGATTTGTTTGCATATTTTCACACAAAAGATCAAATCATGCCCTATTTTGGTGATGGCAGGTCTTAGCACCGGTTCCAAATTTGAGCGATATTTTGTTTTAACATTAGTTAGTGGCAAAAAAGATTTTACCGCATTCATTCTCTTACCATAGGAGTTGGGAATACTATTCCTTTATTCAGTCATTTTAACTATTGAACACAACTTACCAGCCAACCAGTAAACCAAAAAAACAACCAGCCAGTGTCATGAAAAATCCAATTCTCCCTGCTTCATCCTGTCATAAAAACAACCATATTTTTTCATAAAAATTTTTCCTCATGCAGTAATAGGAAGAGAAAATTGGCAAAGGGTATTTGGTCAGAGAGAATGTAGAGCAACTGCAGTTTATAGTAAGAAATGCCAATCTAGTCATTTGTAATTGAATGTTAAGGTTTTAGGTTTTTTTTTGTGTTGACATAACATTACATAGGAAATTGATAACAAATTTATTGTATTGTTCTGTTTTAAAAGCTTACTTGAGACACAGGAACTGGTAATTCACTCATAATTACACTCAGCACACCAGTCCACCCTCCATAACCACCGAGTGTGAGTGCAAAAGTGAGAGCAACAACAAGAAATGTTCTGTGGTAACGTAAAGCCTTCACTCCTTCCTGAAAACAAATGCTCTGATAATGCCCGACATTTGGAATACTAAAATTATGGCCTTATACGAAAGTGATCATAATCAAGATGTAAGAAATAGCATAACCTTCCTTCACTAAGCTATTATATCATCAGAAATGACTTTTCACTGAAATCTCATCATAGAATCTATAAATCAAAATGAGATACCCATTCCTTGCCTTTAACAACATAACTCAAACATTTCTCTCAAAACATGTTTGTCATTATGTGTTTTATTTATATATATTTAAATAATGCAACCAGTTTCGAAATTTACCCAAAAAGTAGCGTCTATGAAACCTCTACACAAGCCTAGATAGAATGGGAATTATGAAAGACTACGGTTTTAGTCGTGCTCGTCAATTCAGTTATTGTCTGTAACTTTGCTCAATGGCGAGTCTTTTGCGTCCGAGTGACTGCGTGTTACCATATCTTGAGCAAATTCTTACAAAATAACCCAATAACTCTCAATTTCAGTAAACTATTTCAACATTATTTCAAATAAAACATTATCAAACTTTAATAATCATATATGGAATATTGGTTATTGTTTCTATTCAATGTATTTTTTATTTAAAATTTGAAAAATTCAGTAAGATTGTTTGCATTGCAGCACTGACAATCATACAGCAATAGAAAATGTTTGTTGTACTGTTGAAAATTCAATGAAACTCACTAAAATTGATAACAAACTGAAGTTGACTGCAAATTTATAACTACATAGATGAGATACTATAAAAAGATTTGACATATTCAAGTTACAAGTAAACTTTACAGGGTTTTCTTGCAGTTTATTTATGTGTGTTTCAATTGTCACGTGTGCTTTATAATGCACATAACTTGAATAAACAATAAATAGCGTTATAAAGATACTGTTTAAACACTGTGATGAAGCACATGATGATTAAAAACAAATAATCCATTGCATTAAATTAGCTCTAAACATTTTCAAATATATATAGGCCTATACAAATATTTCCTAAGAGCTCAGCACAAAAATACTCAACATGGGACTTGTTTTTGCTAGCATTTTTCGTGGGTTTTTGTTAAAGAGTTCAAAAGTATGATCCATCCCTCTAAGGGCAAAAAGAGCATTAGATTTTGAACAACTAGAAATTTCTAATTACGATAGCTTACCAAGAAGTCCATCCTTCCAACAGAAGCAGATGCGCTTGGTGGCATTGGAGGTTTGTTTGGAAAAAAGATTAACATACATACAAATGTCAGTAAACTCAATCCAAATTCTAGATACATCAAGTTCATGATTTCTTTCCTTGAGTGAAAATGAAAAAGAAACAAAATTACTAATTTTGAAATTGATTATTTGTAACTATTCAAAAAAATTAAAAAAAATTTAAAATGTCCAATGCTTCCAATCCCTTGAAAATAACATGAAATTTTTTGTATTGATGTGTGAGGTGTAAAATACTACCGTATTGCATGCTCTTCACTTGTGCTGTTACATCCGCTTGCAAGATATACACCATGAAGATCACTTGCATTTCCTGTATGATTGGGTTGTTGGACCATGAGAGGACCAATTATATATGCCACACCGGTACCTGTGTAGGAAGTACTATGTGATAAGAATATAAAGAACAACAGGAATTGTGATATTTGTAAATGGAAATGACAGGAAAGTAAAATGTATGCTATTGATTTAGATTTTTACGGGACCAACTACATATGTAGCAAGAGTGAAGATAAGTATACTTCATGATTTGAGAGTCTTAAGAACAATAACACAAATATATTTCTGCAGCGGTAATGTTGCAGAAATACATTCGTGTTGGTGTGCAGCTAGACCTATGACGTACTGAGTAAATTTAGTTATAAATTTAAATGATACCCCCTTTTCTTAATACCATTTCACAGAAAAAACAATTAGAAAAAATGTATATTTGAAAATTAACACTCATAGTCATTTTTGAGACTTTTGGATTTAGATTGGAATTAATTAAACAGTAAGTACACTCATAGATATGCACTTTATTATGCAGAAAATACTTCAAACAATAAAGCACAGAAATTGATCGAACATATTACTGTAAGATAAAATAACACTATAAAATTAACAACAGTAATTTTACCCATATAATTCAGAAGTGTTGTGATACTCGTAGCTGTCACTCTTTCTTCTGGTGGAAACCAAACATTAGATAACAGTGGGGGAGCTGCCATAACTGCACAACCAGCTATGCCATTCAACATCTGTCCGACGTGAATGAAGCTGAACAATAAATATGAGGATATAATACAGGTTTTGGTTACATTTGCCAACAAAATATAATTCAACTAACTTACTATTTTAGTATATTAACAGGTATTGGAAGACTTCTTAATCCAGTTCCCAAGGCAGTAAAAAAGGCACTTAAAACGATAGGCAGTCGAAGTCCATATTTGTCCAACAACCACATAAAAAATGGCATCGATATTAAAAATGTAATCGGACCCCAATTTGTCAGAAGATCAATGTTGCCTAAAATATTAGTGACAGGTTGAAGACTTTGAGATATTCGGTTCTGTGATATATCTCATATCAAAACACAGGCATATAAAAGTAAATCATTTTCCCTGGAGAGTGGGAATCAAAATAAAATTAACTCTTAATAATTACTTGGGGACTGCTACGCAGTAGAGCATAGACATCCTAGTTTATCATCAGATAAAAAAGTAATTTATCCAATCTTACTCTGCGTGAAACCAATAGCACATTCTGCAGATTTGTCAATTGGACTCCATGTATTCCATACTGCCCCTTGGAGCAATCCAAATAATGAAAATATGAAACAAATGTACCATCTGTACCAGTATTTCTTTGTGACAATACTGCCAACTGATGAAGCACAATCTTCATCCTGATTAAATTGTTGAAAGAAGTTTTTATTAAATAAATATGAATTTAGAAAAATGTAACAATTCAGTGTGATTACAGGCCTATTTTGACAGTTTTAAAGTATTGCAGACTACATCTGAACATTGAATAAATCATCTATCAATATTTTAGATATCTTCTATTCACTATTCAAATATGGGATTATATCTATAAATTATCACATTATATCTTTTAAATAAAGCTAAGCATATGACTTGCAATAAGGCAGAAGAATCGACTTCAAACTGTTATTAAATGTAAATTATATGATAAAAGAATCTACTGTGAATTCACAAGTTTGAATTTAGCGAGAAAGAGTTTTTTGCTAGTATTATTGGATTCTATTAAACATGTAATCCAGTAACCACTCTGCCACTGGTCAGTTATGGCTTCACCTACCACACTATTGAAATTATTGATTACTGGATTAGAAGTTGGATTGCTGGTCCTATTACAGTATTAACAATACAAGAGATTGTGGTGCATCACGTGAATAACAGACATTTATTTCAGCGTCCAAAACCGATCAGAATAATCAAGCGATTCAACATTTCTGAATTTACAGCAGTAATGGTACCAACCTCATCAACACCACAGTTCAGGGATTCATAACCAAATGAGTTCGATCCCACACCATTTCTAGAAAGCAATCCTTGTTTTTCGTCGGTGCTATTCGAAGTGTTTTGCATAACTCAAGCCTTCCTTTCTACACATCAGCAGGCTAGGGCCAAAAAGAACGAACACACACAAATAACTGAATAAGGGGAATTGCCTCAATACAGTACTGTAGCATCTCTGAACATAATTAACACAATGTAAAAAAAGTCTAGTCCAGCTGATTGATGAAAATAAACAGAAAGGTCGAAGGTCGATGTCATTTGTTTTTAAATGTAAGGCGATGTAAGGATAGGGATTTACATATTTATTCCGGAGAAGAGGAAATCCGATAAGACGGCCTAACTATATGGCGAAACACGGCCTCTCGTCCGGTGACCATTCTATGTCGGGTATGGGATTAGTTAGTTATTTGTGTTCGGAAGCATGGACTTGATGGTGAAGGAAGCCCTAACCGAAACAGCGGTTTACGTGAACCATCCTACGGCGGCGAGGAGTCCAGCAATCCTCCCGCACATAACCATCCCGCATGGGATTCGAACCTGCGAATCCACGCAGAGTAATTAGAGGTTCAGTGGCGAGCGTATTTCTAACGCTTAGCACGATGAGCCACACCACCGCGCCGACTTGGTACGGACGGTACAGACTTGGTAGTTGGATAAGACGCAACCAGCCACCGGTTACGCGAACCACCCTACGACGGCGAGTGCAGCAATCCTCTCGTACATAATTATCCTCCATGGGATTCAAGGATAATCATAGATTCGGTGACAAGCATATTTCTAACGCTTAGCTTGTTGCGCCACGCAGCCCAGATTTGTTTAATCCAAAGCTAATGCACGCAGAGCACAGCTCGTACTCTGGCTTTTGCCAGTTAAACCCATCTGAATATAAGGTGATATTTCCTCATCAAAAACATCAAAGAGAGATAGAGAGAGTGATTTTTTTTCGTCAACCAGAAAACAAGCATTGCAACAATAAAAATAGATATACAACATAGGCAAAGTTATTCGGTACAGACTGGGGGAGCGATAAAACCACACGGTCATCAGTGTGAACTCCTCCCATATTCACTATTTTGTATTATGTATGAAGTAATTAGTAAATGCTGTAAAAAAGGCTGTCGGAAAGTGGTCTAGTTCGTTTACAGAATATTTTCAGATAGGGCTATATAGTGATTAAAGTTATAGGGTATAACATGTTTCCCCGAAAATAAGACCTACCCTGAAAATAAGACCTAGCCTGAATTTCAAAAATGATTTTAATATGAGCCCTCTCATTAAAATAAGACCTAATCAATTGCGCAATTTTTTTTTATTACTCAGTCGATAGCGAGAAATCTCCCTTACACGTATTGAATGATTAATTAATCTAAAGCGTGTGAGAGAGAAAAACGTGTTATTTAAAAGTAAATGGATATCGGTTTTCATATTTTGTATATCTGAAAATCTCGTAATTCTCTACTCTGTAAGTTTGTTTTTGATAAATGAAAATAAATAAAAGACATCCCCCCAAAATAAGCCCTATATTATTTATAGAAGGAAAATTGAAATTTTAACAATGAAAACCCGAAATTACAGTTGTACATCACTTAACTGGCTGTATATGTATATGACTGTTGACATGTATATCCATTAAATGACTGTATTTTATGTATATATATATATATTTATTTGACTTGCATATTTGACTTTGCAAGTTAATTAAATTGGCTATGCCTGTATATGAATATGACGTTGATTTTTATTACAATGGCTTATAACTAATTATATTATTATAACTTTATTTAGTTGCCCATATAAACAAATGACATTGGCTGTACACGTAGGCTACATTACTTGGATGGCCATATATGTATATTGATTTGGCTGTATATGCATATCATATTGACTTTTGTATGTAAATTACTTAAATGTCGTACATATGATATTGGCTGCATATGCGTATTTAGTGGGCGCTATATGTATACGAGTTGGCGGTATATGCGTTTTTATGGCCGTATATGTATATCACGTTACCAACCCCACTTGTGAATTTCACCTCTCCAGATACCTCCAGGAAGTCTCCAGTAGAGAAAACAACTAATTCTCCCACCAGGTATTTAAAAATACCTCGTTAGGTTAACGATCATCTCTGTCGACAAAGGGCGCGGCCGCAGCGCTCTACACGAGATCCCCTATAATTAAAACCGAAGCTTCCGCCATTCAACTCAAAGATCGAGACGCCGGGAATGTATTCATTTAACAGTTTTTCAAAAATGTCGTGTCCCACTTGTCCAACGTGTCCCACTTAGACCAGTGGTTCTCAACCTTTTTCAGTTCGCGGACCGGTAAAATTTCAAAACAAATTTCGCGGATCGGCAGATCTTCAAAATTAACCAAAAATGTCATGAACAAAAAACATAATCAAAAGAATGCAATTACGCCAAAATACAATCCAATTTAATGAAAAATGTGCTGCTGTCTTTTTGATATTATATTTTTCGTTGGCTTTGCGGGTATTATTACGTGGTTTGAAAGAATTTTGGCGCAAACTTGTCACATGGGAAGCTTTCCTTTTTCGCTACTGGGAGCGACAATACTTCCTATCATACCAGATTCATATCAACTTTGCTGCTGCGGACACCAGAACATAGTATGTGTAGCAGGTTAGGGTTAGGGAAAAACTTTATTCCAATTTTCCCTATTTTAGTTCTATTACAAGTTCGACGACCACCCAAGTGACTTCCGTAGTAGTTGTACCTGAAATTATGGCTTACTCCAATCTGGTACACATACTACGTTCTGTTGTCCGCCATCTTGGTTCACATACTTCGGGAGTTTCGATTTTTTTTTTGTAATAAATAGGTTGAAGAAAAATGGATGTAAAAACATGCCAAGCGCTTTCCTTTTTTTAATAAATCCTTCGAACGCCACAACTCTCGATGAAGGCCCATACACGCCTTCTCAAGCTTTAGTTCAAGGCGTCCACAAACGTGGTTGGCGCAAGGAGACGCAACAGATAAGACATTACGTGAACGACCCTGTGACGAGAACCAAAATTGAAATACGACCGAATAAATGAGTTTGTATAACTTTGGAAAACTCTTTCACTTTAACCTTAAGAACATAAAGAGGCATAAATTAACCGAACAGTTTTAACCGTAATAATGCCTTTATTTTATGAGAAAGAAGTCGATACAGAAACTCGAAATCCTTATTATGGGGTCATAACAGATTAGTTTTGACATCATTGCATCAGAGGGGTCTTGCAATTAGCATAGCCTGTCTCGTCGTTTATTAAATCAGGTTGCCGCCGATGTAAGTATAATCTTCATTATCATACCACACTTGTTTTGCCAATGGCTGCCCTTGATTAAATAAGTTTCATGATTTTCTCACTCGAAACGTCTCTCTAGTATCTCGGATAAATATTCCTGTTAAAATCGTTTGACTTTTGGTATAGATACAAACTTGGCAATAGATCTACGCAATAGAAGTGAAGGCCAATACAAGAATTTTTTTTTACATTTTTGAAAATATAATTCCGGCAGCTTATGCGGCTGCCAGAACGCAACGTTCTGGCGTAGTTTCACGGCTATGCGAGGGGTATTTCAATAATGCAAATACAAAAAAAAATTGATTCAAAACAAGCCCTTGTTTTAAAACGGGATGTTTTTTTAGAATTGATAAAAACCAAAACTCTGTGTGCTAGCAAACTCATCCGTTATGACGTTAGCCGCCGTTATGAGGTCATATAGGCTTAACAAACATCCATCCGTTCAGGGTCTAAAATGGGCAGAGGGCGAATACCGGGCAATGGGCGAATACCGGTACTACGAATCATTAGGAGCTCGGAAAAAATCGTAAAAAATAATAGATATGCCGTCAATACTTTGTATTTTGCAATTTGCTTTTAATATATTAATATTAGAAAGATATTTGGCGGACCGGCAGCAACGTTGCCGCGGACCGGCACCGGCGGTTGAGAACCACTGACTTAGACAACTATTTTATGTTGTCAGTCCCCTACAATCCAGATGATAATTGATATTATCGGAATACCGACATTTTGAAATATCGGCGTCCCGTAACCGGATCGGTACAGGTAGCAGCGATAAAAGCACTATCGGTATATCTTAATGCATGTATCGCCATTCAAATTTTCGAATTAGGAAATAGTTTTTATAAATAGTAATTACAATATATACTTTAATTCAATCAGGTGTAGTTCACATATATGCTAATTTTCACAACCCTGGAACAAGTACCGTGTTTCCCCGAAAATAAGACCTAGCCTTAATTTTTTAAATTGATTTCAATATAAGCCCTCTCTATAAAATAAAACATAATCAATAACGCAATTTTTTTTTTTTTGACCTAGTCGATAGCGAGAAATCTCTTCTACACGTTTTAAATGATTGATAATCTATGTTTTGCAGTTATTTTGAATAAAAACGTGTTATTTATGAGTATACATATATATATATATGGGCCATTCCAAGCAAAAGTTGAACTCCATCAATTTTTTAAAAAGTGTGGTGTAAGTAATTTTATTTATTTTTTTTTTGATATCGAAAGACATTGGAAATTTATTGGACTGCATTCATTTCATCGAACGATATAAAATTTCACCCAGGTTTTTGATGGGTTATAAAAAAATGGCCTGAAATGTAGAAATTTTGGTATAATTGACATATTTTGTGATGATTCCTGACACAAAGTGTTTGATTGTGTGGTACCGTTATTTCATATGGAATTGACGCACTGGATTTAAGTTAATAAAGTTTAAATGTTTGCAGTGCTGTAGGACATTTCTTCACCCATTTAACGATTTATTACCAGAATTTTAAGAGATGATAGAGGCTGCTATTCCGAAATGGAAAAATGTTCTGTGGTGACACGTCCTGTAGTGTCACATACAATATGCACATTACTGGCATTGATTTACAGTGTTACATTAAGTAACTTGAGCAACACATAGAGGGGTAGTTCAGCTACTGCACCAGAAAATATTATGGGCTCCCACTGTACCATCGCAAAAATTTACAGCATAACACAACGTACTGTTAGTGCATGGTGGATTTGCCGCCCTGTAGTGTCACGCTATATTTTTTTTTATCTATTAAGTAAGTCTTGGGTGTAACTTTTGTGCAATTTTTTACATATTCAATAAAGCAACTGATTGGACAATGAAACAAAACATGTAGCTGAAAATGTGAAAATATATTGCATCCAACAACATGCAAAATTTCTGGAATTGTCCTGTAGTGTCACTTGGAATAGCCCATATGGGTATCGGTTTTCATATTTTGTACATTTTAAAACCTTGTAATTCTTTACTTTATAATTTTGATAAGTGAAAATATAAGAAATCCCCCGAAAATAAGCACTAGTGGTATTTTTTGGAAGAAAATTGAAATACGACCCAGTCTTATTTTCGAGGAAACACGGTAGGGCACGTAGTAGAGTAAGTTGGACAAGTAGAACACGTGGAACAAGTGGGAAACGACATTTTGAGACACCCTTCGCTCAATAATTAATATTCGAGCGCCAACTTCGCACGATTGTCCATTGGAATCCTCCAGTTATTGGATACCTAGGTGTATATACAACACTATTTTAAACGCATGCATTAAAACTCTGGCTCGGATTTTTCCATTTAGAATAAAATAGGATTTACAATTGTTTACAATCTTTTGTAAAATTATCTTAAATGTTTATTGACTGTTGTACTGTTTCTCTTTAAAATTGCATTTCTATAAATGAGATTTATTCGAAAAGTTTACTCCAAAATTATTCAATCAGATTTTATACATCATTCGATTATTGCATTGCTTGCATAGCTACATTATTATATTTACATGTTGAAAATAACAAGATTGAAATCTTCTTGAATGTCCAATTTTCTCTAAAATGACCTAGCCATACTCTGTCTAGGATTGATATTTGCAATATCAAATGTTTCATTAGATTTTTAATTTATTTTTATTTATTTATTTTTACTCCATGAGGCTGTCCAAAATCGAATAATTGTTTGATTCGAATCGTATAATTTGTTGAAACGAATATCCTCCAAAAATCCTATTTCGATATTGTAATAACGTATTATGCTGTTACATTTAAAATGATACTGATGATATTTTGTATAACTATGTTTCCAGAGTTATCAATGGAGTATGGAAATCACATGCCTCCCTAAAATATGAGTGTTGAAAGTTGAAAATTACAGAGACTCCCAATACCTTATTTACTCAATTCTTATATATTCAGTTTCAATAGGGCATGTGTGGCCTGTATAATATACTCTTTTAACCCTGTTATCACTAGTCTAAATTTGTGCAATTTTTTAATAAACATTAATATAAATAAAACTGTTGCCCAAAAATTTTAAAAATGTAGCTAGTTTGATGATGATAATATCCCTAGATGAACCTATTGTTACTGTACCAGCCATCAGAATGCAAGAGTGCAGTTATTTGTCTTGTTAATAGATGGTTAATACTAAGTATTGCCATCATAAAACCTCCACAATGTGTGCTTCCCGATTACTGACTTGAAATGTTCGAATTGATTTGCATTGATGGAACTATCGTTTTCTATGGATACTAAATTGCTCTTTTTCCCTTATGTACTCTCTCTAAACATATACTGCCAATAATAACTTGTCAGTCATGACCACGCATGATATATACCCTCGGCATTAGGAGAGACACCCTTTTTCATCGCAATATGAAGGCTAGAGAAATATCGGGTCGTGAGGATATTTCCGCTTTATGTAGATAATATTGGCCGAAAACAATTCGAATCGTTTTTGATCCGATTTCGAATATTCAGTTCGCTGGACATCACGAACTCCATGTAATTAGGTACATTTTTTAGTATGCCTTCCGAAATCTAATTCATTTCTTTCTCTCTGTGTACCCTTCATCCTTACTAGATTAGGAATAAATGTCAACAGATACACTCTGGATTGAAATAAAGGGCATTTATTTATTTATTAAAAGTGATTATTTGTTCAGCAAACTGTAAGGTACTATTTATAAAGAATGATATAATAAGCAATTTCATTATAAGCACTATGAATATAATATTGTAATCAAATAGTCACATTATCAAGTTTTCCATCTTTGTATCATATTGTTCTTGCCGTTGCATGTCTTAATAGTGAAAATTTTCTGCCATGTATATTTCAAGCAAAGTGATTTGTACATGTTGTCATTTGAAGCCCAATTGAATTTAATGTATCTTGGCAAAGTATGAAATCATCCGAGACTGGACTGGAGAATTTGCTTCATGATTAATTTTCAAGGTCCTCGATCTTCCCCTAATCATACATGTATAAACTGTTATATCACTCCAATTATCGCTTATTTCAAGCCTCAGGCAGTTACCGTATCCACTGGTATGTTCTGGCTTCTATCTTTCAGTAGAAATTTTTGATGTGACGAACAATATTCAACCAGCTTAATACATAAGTATCGTATTTATTAGATAGTCTCCTACATTGCATGCAAAACAAAAAAATGTTATGAAATGGACCTACTAGGAGTCAAACCCCACCCCTAAAAGCTGAAAATGCCATTGATCAAACCATCTTATAGCCTAATCTCAAAAATATTCTGTAAGAGTTCTGGTCAACTCTCCAATGAGTATCTTTTTTATTTTATTTCTTATTTATATACATTTAACTGTGAATCCTAATAGTGAACTTGGGGGGAGCTGACTCCGATGACCTTATGGTCGTATCGCTCCCCCCAGTCTATACCGAATTAACTTTGTGTATATTGTATATATTATTTTGTATACCATTGTTTGTTTACGGTTGACAAAACAATAAATCTCTCTCTCTCTCTCTCTACAAATTTATCCAGAGGAAAGTCGATAACACGGCTTCGGTTACCAGTCCACGATGCGCCACTACGCAGAACATCGGGATTCTTCAATTATTAAATACCTATGTGGTTATACAACACTGCTTTGAACGCTTGTGATAAAAAATCTCGCTGGGTTTTTCCATTTGACAAATCAAATTCGCGCGCCCACTACGCGTAGCATATTGATCGACCATTAGAGTTCTTCAAATTATTGGACACCTAAGTGGTGATACAACACTATTTTAAACGCATGTATTAGGAAAGACTTCGTCAACCAAGAAAGGTGGGGTTTTAAAATTTTGCACACTGAAACTGAAGATACTCAGAAATCACGCCATGTAAAGTAGCGAACTTCGACTCGAAATATAAACATACGACGTCTGTCCAATCAGTAAGACTGCGAGGCAAACGATTACAAGTCCATTAAATAAATGAGACTTAATATAATTCCTTCTTCAAAGTGACTAAGCACAGTTTTAGCAACGATCTATGGAAATCCATTAATTCCTTTGCAACTACGAATGCCTTCAGGTAGCAAAAGACTGATTCCAATCCATCAGCTCCACCTTTCCCATCGAAATACAAGTTAAATCCATTTTAAGTTTAGACAGGGGAGAAGTTAATTGGGGGCGCCAATTGAAAAACATTGAACAAGCATAACAGTACGTCAAACAAATAACCTCCAACCGGAATTGGGTTTCTTAATACAAATTGTGCATACAAAATTGTCACCATAAGATGTGTGATATTACATGGATATTTCCAACGCTTAGCCCGTCGCGCTAACCCAAAAGCACATCAAGTCGAACTATGAAATGTATAGTTGGCTACAGACCTGAATTGAAAGTTTGGTTACTTAGACAGGATTGGCATCAAACACACCATGAAACAACACGCAAATTCAGTGGTACAATTTAATAGAATAAGAACAAACGAAATGCGCAACGTCAAATGTATTAAAAAACTAAAAAAAATAATATTTAAGTAGATTATGGGTGAAAAATTAACGCAGGCAATTTTGCACCAACATTCTATTATATTTTAATATAAGGGAGTGATTTCATCAACCAAATAACACCCACAATGTTATTTCATCATATCAAGAGCTATAGTAGACTATAATCAGAATTACACTGTAAACTGAAAGGTGCAACCAAACACTGACAAAGTTCAAGTTCTGTCCAATATTACACAACCAAGCCACAAAAACTTAACTAAATATCAATTTCATGTAGCTACTAGAATTACTGCATTACATGCATAATACAACAACCACCTTCTTTGCATCAGTCACATTTACCATGCACACCACATAATTAATAGGGCTGAAACTTCTCTCTTTTGGTCTTTCTCTTATCTTTCCCATTTGGTGATGACTCTCCAGGTGGTGATACTTCTCCCTCCTCCTCTTCTTCAGCCTTTAGAGAACTGGACTCTCCTTCTTTGTTTCGACGATTATAGTTATGCCTTGGTCGATTTGAAAATCCTGTATATCTCGAGCGTGACATAAAAGCGCGTCTTGCATTTTGCATCGCCGCGCTAAATGAGGCACCAGGGCCCATTATACCAACGTGTCCAGGATAAGGACCAACTATACCAGCTCCAAATGGACCACCAAATGGTATACGAGGTGCCATATATGCACTGCCAAATGAAGATGGACCAAACAGTTGTGAAATGGGAATGGGCTTCGAAGCTGGACGAGTGGGAACAGACATCAGAGGTTGAGGGTTGGTAGTAGAGGTTGAGGACTCTCCATCTTCAGAAGCACTTGTGGTAGCAGTGGAATTAGTTGTATCAGAAGATGACTTGGATGGTTTCTGGTTGGCAAAAAGCTGGATACTATACGTTTGTCAAGGGTTGTGAGTGGTGACGGTTTAGTTTTGAGGTTTTGAGTATGGTACATGTAGAGGTTGACATCATGTTGAGAAAGGATCAAGTTGGTTGGTCATGAGTAGGCAAATGCAAGAAGATGGTACCGGGAAAGAAAAATTTGGTTAAAGAGGGAAATAGAAGGGCATAGTTATATATGAATTACTATTTACTCATATTTAGAGAAGAAAAAACAAACAATATTTTATCATGATAACTTCTGAAAATATTCACAACAGTTCTAGGTTATAAAACATAGGGTAGCAAGTGATATTTGCATGATAGTATTTCTGCGAGGCAGGGAAGTATGGATAAACAGGATTGGAAGAGGCGGTTCCGAACTTCATATTGAATAAGTATGGAACAAAGAGTAGCATACCAAAATATCATAGGAAAAGATTTAGGATATATTCATGAAAACCTGAAAATGAAAACAACAGTGTGTTGTTACTTATGTTAATACAACCAAACCTGGTATTTATCAGATACTGAGCCAAACTTATCGATTCCGGAGTACCAGTGATGGTAATTTTACGATCTGCTTTACTCTCCTTATCAAGTGAGCGATTGATTGAAATCTGTGCACCAGACATTAGTCTGATTTCGTTAATTCTTGTTCCACCTCGACCGATGATGCATCCAATTGTCTGTAAATAATATTTAACAGGTTACATGTAACTCAAAAATAATAGAAAATTCCATAACCCACTTTTACAACGGACAACAATGAGATGAATAAATCTTACATCATTTGAAACAGTGATCTCTTGCGTGTCTGCATCCAATACTTTTGTGGGCAGGTTAACCGATCCAGAAACACCTGCATCTACCTCACCATGCCCTGAACCTTTGGAAGGAGTAGCAAATGACGTAAAATTCCCCATCAAACTCGAACCTGGTTTATCTTCAGTGTATGAATGCATTGCAGCTATCTGATGCAACTTGGTTATCTGTGTTAAAAGGTAGAAAGTTGATTATGTTCATCATTTCAGAATCACCACAAATGAGAAATATGCTAATATTACAATCTGATCATAAGACATAGTTTCGCCTTTGATTTTTATTCTAGAATTAAACTATTTGCTGGAAAATATACAAATTGAGAAATGAAATAATTACATCTGGATTCGGAATAGCATATTGTCCTTGTAACATGTAAGCTTGGCCTTGATGAAAAACAACAGATTCATATCCCATGTTGGGTTTGTATGGTACAGTTGCAGTCTTGGCAGGAAACTAAAAAATGTATGGTTGGTTACAAAACTTTGCATAAATTCTAAAAGAGATCTTGAGAGTGTTTATGCATTATTGAACTTTATGAACAACAAAAAACTGCTATTGCATATTGGCTCAAAAATTCACAGGGGATAGAATATACAGAATCCATATTTTAATGTTTTATTCTCGAGCACTCATAAAGGATACCGAACGAAGTAAAAGAATTCTCACTTGAATCATTTGTTCACATAATAGATCAACACATTTGACAATAGCAGAAGGTGTTCCATTCAAAGTTACAGGTCTTTCTGTTGATCCAGGTAACATTTCACCACCAACTTTAATTGCACAAGCAGATGTCTATAAATGGCACAGCTTTAGGTAAGTTTAACAATGGTATAGAGCAGTGTTTCCCAGACATGAAGACACAGACTCTAATGAGTCCGCAAAGGCCATGGTGAGTCCGTAGACGTACTGGCTACATTGAGCATTTTTTACGAAGAGAAACATGACAATAAGCATAAACAACAAAATTAACAAAAATATTGACAATAATACTAGCATTTCTCGTGATTTATATTGTATTACTTTCACAAAACCGCCGGTTGTTTCGTGACAATTGGCTATTCTTACGCGCTGCTGCTATTGTGTCATAACACACATTCATGGCAAAATAAAAGTGTTTGCGTATAAAACAAGTACACAAGGATTTGGTTTACTTGACAGTGTATTGAGAAATCTTAATTCACAACTCTTTGAAAAAAGCCAAAGTGTGGTGTCATCTTGAGACGAACTGCTTTAGTGAAATTAGTAACAATTTCAAATACTCCATTCGATAGTATTGCATCATCATTACATAATGCTATTAACTATTGCACTGCCAAGTGCCAAGCACTCTTCATTATTAGAGGAAGGTGTCGCCGCCCAGTCACAATTTTCGATTCATACAATTATTTTTTATTAATATTATTCTAATGGATATCTCGACCTTATAATAATTACTGACACTTTGTGCAAATAGGAAATAAAATTGACGTCAAGAACAAATGTTTTTAAAGTACAGTAAAACCTTGGTAGTCGAACGACTTGATACTCGAACAATATCGTAGTGGACCAAAAAAATCTGAGGCAAAAATGCTGCGGTACTCGAACACCCAAGCGCTGCCAAGTGAAATGATGTCCCCCCAACCGCGAATCTCGCCTCCCTCTTGACCATTCAATAACAGTTTCATTTCAAGTATTAAATGAGTTTTGGATGAAAGTTCAAAATTTCATTTTTAGACTCAAGGATAGGAATATATATATCATATTGTGAACACGGCCTGTTGTAGCACTTCAATGTTGGGTTGATTGTACCATTTTAGACTTACTTCACGAATTTCTTTTATTTTAGATCCCGCTTTACCAATAATGGATCCACACTGGCTGGCAGGAACAATGAGAACAAGTGTAACTGGTACTCTGTCGGGAACAGAGCTGGAGACATTCGAATTGGTATCCTGCAAAAATACAATCATAGTTGCATGGAACAAGAACTGATATCATCAACAATGAAAACTTTTCCCAATTTGACTGCGGCTCATAACCAATGATTTTAGGCTCATATATACATGCAAACATTCATCCAATGTGACAAGTATATAAACTATAACTGACATGATTGAAGCAAAATATTTGTAGCCCAGAAATATGCATGACCATATTTGTGTATTTTCTCAACTTGCAGAAGGTAATCAACAACACACATGGTACAAAACTTGAATTTCTCTTCATGTGAAATGTCTGAAAAATCAGCCATGTGTATATATTGAATTATTATTTGCCCCCCCTGTGTACTCAACATGTTGAAAATTATTTTGATCCAGATCAACAACCGATGGTTCATTTCAACTTCTCATGCAAATTGAAAAATATTCAGTTGGTTATGCTACGCCCTAAGTCTCTTAAGGTGAAGTGAAAAACAGAATGGCTTCACCTCTTCTATCTTCTGTGTGATGAGTCTGAAAGCTTCTCTAATTTGTGACTGCTCTCCAGTGACGGTGACAATTCGTTCTGGAGTTCCACTTGATGTAGATACATTTATCTTGGCTCCACTTTTTTGTCGGAAACTCGCTATCGTCGCTCCTCCCTATAACCAATTTTAGACATGTAAGTATTTATACCAAACAAAGTTTACCAGTGAGAAAATAATACTGGCGCTCTAATCAATTTTGGATTCAAAATCGACTTAAGTAACTAAATGATACCATAAATTATGCTTCGATATGTGTATTAGTGATGAATAAAGCTTATATTCAAAATGTAAATTCCTGATTGTAACGATATAAATTCATAATAAACTTTACATTGATAAAAACTGATGCTAAAAACAAAAAAATGTTATGAAGACAGCAATGTTTATTTTAAAACACCCCTCATTTCTTTTGTCACATTCTGATTAATCAATTTTGAGACAAAAATGTATAAATATTGAGTATTCAAGGTTTAGTTTGTTTAAAAAATATAAAACCAACAACAATCACCTTTCCAATAATTGCACCAATCTCCTTCCCCACCATGAGCATCCTAATTGTTATTATTACATCTGGCATTATGCAGAATTGTTTCAACTCTGTCTCCTGTTTGATGGTGTAAGAAATACAAAGTCAGAAAGTAGATGTGGACAACAAGCAGACAAATGATTCCCCAGAATTATGGTTGAATTTTGGGCAAACTACTCAATTCAACAATTGGGATATGGAAGAGATAATGGGGTCCAGTACTGTATAATTTGATAGAACATTTATTAGCAACAAAACAAGTTTGCTCAAACTGCCTCTTAATTAACCCATTACTTGATTACTGACCAATCTGACAATACTCCACTTACTGCACCGTAAAACTGTGCATTATATAACAAAAGAAATGCAAAAAGATTTACGGTACACCCTTATATCAATAACAGATGGTCATACAAAAAAAAACCGAAAGATTACTCAATACCACAGTATGCAATGCAGATAACAACATACACGCATACAAAAATTTCTCCGCTGCCAATAAACTCGGTCCTGTCTGTCTGTGAACGCATTCTAAATGAAATCGCCACAAAAATTGTATTTTTTTATGTCTCATTTAATTTGGTAATTTGAATATGTAATTGTACCCGGAGTGAATGTTTCAACATTTATTTAACATGTATTCATTTATTAACATTTAGGTCTGAGGTCTGTCTACTTTCAGTCGTAAGTATTGAATACTAAACAGCTTTCGCAGACTGCGGACTGGGGTCAATTGTCACTCAGGAGATAGGACGCACGATATTTGCACGATCCGGCACGATATTTGGTAAAAAAAATTAATCGTTTTAGGATCAGTTATTTCTTAAGATGAATTAGTATAGCTATATATCGTTGTTTCATAATCTTAATCAAATAATAAAGGTATTATTGTGGCAAAAAATTCTTCCATACATTTATATTAGTATATCTTGTTAGGTTATAGAGATAGACTGGTATTTTGTTAACAAAAATATTTGCGACCTGAAATATAAAATCGATTAAAGAAATGCCAGTTTAACCTTTTTGAACAGGTGAAATTCTTAAACAAGCTTTTAAAATTCAAACATGACTAAAAAATTAATAACAGTTCAAAATTGAATATAGATCCGCTTATTACTCGAGGCCACTAGCTGGGCTTCAGCCTACCTTGCCTAATTCTGTAATTGTAAATGTTTCGGCAAAGTGCCATACTAACCTATGGCTTACAGACATTTTGGCCAATACAAGTACGATTGTCAGAGTGTGGAGATAAGTTTATCAACAATCCTGCAATGCAGGTGCAACATAACAGTGGCTTCCGCGGAAACCCTTGGGTCGCTTGAAAGACCTTCTTGTCTGAGCCGAGCCGAATTCTTGTTTCTCATTTTTTTCTGATTGGCAAATTCCAAAGTAGTAATCAAAACTAAAAATCACGTATTTTGTGTATATTTGTGATAATAAGGATCAACAGCGCGAAGTCTGAAGTTCCAGGATATCTTTTGAGGTTTTATAACAATATAATAGGAACTTATCGAGTCATCTACTGAAAAATTTTGATTCTTCTATTTTATTAAATAGAGACGAGAGAAGCCTAGAAATATCTCGTTACAGTCATCCATGAGGAAGTGAAGATCAAAATAAAATTGAATTGATTGTGAGAGCTTTGCCAGCCGTACTGACTTTGCCGATGAAAATTGGTATCGTAATCGAATATGAAAATTTCGGTCAGTAAAAAACTCGTGACCTAAGGTTAAATCATTATGCGTTCATTTCGATTCCAGAAGTTTAAATGAGCAACTCCGTGAAATACGACTTCATAATACTGGCCCTTGCAATTTTTGCAAGGTTCCAGAGACCGTATAATATTTTCTAATGAACTGCCATGCCTATAGCAATGGAAGGCAAATACTTAAGCTCAAATGTTGCGATTATGACATTGATCTTCGAACCAAATCTATTTTAAGCAACTCTCGCATTTTCCTTCCACTATATATATATGTGAGGCCACCAGTATAATAATATAGCCTTATTAAAAAATGGTATTAAATTATCTGGCGCAAGACTTAAATTATTCAAAGCGCTATATATATATATATATATTCATATTACACACATCATAGCCTGTTCGTGTCCAACGGGTTTTGGAGAGAACGAACGGGTGGTATTTCAAACTAATACAGTTAACGTACAGTAAAGCGGGAAGTATCCACTGCAGCGAACATCAAATATCCACTGAAAAATTTCAAAATGAACGCTAGTACTTGAATCAGGGTTTATTATAGACATTCTAAATGCCCCAAACAGCGTAGTGTAGGCTAGTCTATGCTTTACAGTGCACAGTAAAACACGAAACACATAACGTTAACGTTGTTATGTATATGTGTGTTTGGTGTTGAATTGTCTATATTTATATATATTGTCTTGTCTTATAAACTCCCCTGTATAAACAGTTTTGTATACTCCTCCCTTACCACTTTCACCACATCAACTCGCCCCACCTTGCACAACTGTCTATATGAGGGACCATATTATACATATTTAATCCAATGTTTTTTGTTTTATATTTGTCAAAAGGGGTGCATGCTGCACATTGTGCTAACTTGACTTTCTGTGTGCAACTCCCCACAAAATTTACCAAAAACTTTAGGCGCCTTTATGGTTAGTTATTAGCCTGAATGGGAAAATTTTTCAACACCTTGATAGCGTTAGTCACAGGCAGATTTAAAATTTTGCCCGTTTTCCTTGTTTTCAGTGGCCGTATATGATTATGATAAACTTACCTTGAAAAATCGGTCATAGTTATACTGATTCAAAACCAGGTTATCACCCACTGTTACGGGAACATTCATCTTCGCAGGGCGTTTCGGGCTTTGAAGCTGTACGAAGTGTCAGCCGACAGTTTCCACTGCCCGAAGTTATCAGTGGACAACGACATTCAAAGGGATATTATGATGTCATAAACGTAGCCTTAGTAAACAGACCTCCAGTCAGGGCGAGCAATGAAGTCAAGTTTCACATCCTCCAAACACTTGCTACCGACCAACACCGAAGTCTAGTACAGTGATTTCAACCTTTTTTGTACCGCGGAACACTTTTTTTTCATCTTAAATTGTGGCGAATATTTATCTTGGAAATGACCTTTATTTTGCTATCAACTGACATCAAACATTTTGACATGAAAGTAAAATAACGAAATTAATAAAAGCTCGTCAACTTTAGCTAAAAAAAAAACGTGGCACATTCCAATATAGAGCTACAAGAGCTAAAGCACAGTACTGTACAAATAAATGTTTTTGCTTATGATTAGATTAAAATAGAAATTGTATTTTAATGTGATATCTGGGTCTGTTTCGATGAGCACAAATATTTTATTCTGGCTGAAATTGAAGATAGACAAACACGCAGCTCTTTCTCAACGACTCAATTTCTCACGTTTTTTTAACTTTTATGGCGGCCTTGCTCGAAAAGCTCATTTCGCAAAGATAGGTCGTGGAAAATGGTAGCAAGATTGAAAGCTCGTTTTTGGAAAGCATTGGAAATTCCTTGGAGACATCAATCCAGAATGTTTCCAGAAGTACATCCGGGAATTTTAATCTCAACCCGCGGTCAACTGTAAGGATCTCTGATCCGATCAAA
Source organism: Styela clava (assembly GCF_013122585.1). Taxonomy (NCBI): domain Eukaryota; kingdom Metazoa; phylum Chordata; class Ascidiacea; order Stolidobranchia; family Styelidae; genus Styela; species Styela clava. The sequence continues at coordinate 22,674,815 of NW_024102838.1, read as the reverse complement.
GCTCTCTGTGGGGGTGGAGAAAAAATAAAAGCATAATTTCTCCTCGAGAGTTTTTAGGTGAGTTGTTATGGCCTCGCATAGAGCAACCCTATTATCAGTTCCTTGGTAACAACGGAAACATGTCAAGCTTGTCATATTTCACAAATTTTTGCCAGAGCTAAACTTTTGAATGAAATTCATATATTTTGTCTGTGCTTGTAAGTAGATTTTCATCTCGCCCTTGCATTCGCGTGTTCAGCTTGTTCAAATGTTGAAATATGTCAGCCACGTACGCTAATCTTGCACATCACTCATCATTTGCCAGCAGCTCAACACCCCCAAACTTTTCATCGGTCAAAAACACTTTCATTTCATTTTGTAATTCACAAACGCGAGCTGACACTTTTCCACGAGACGACCATCTGACTTCGGTATGAAGCAACAATGTGGTGTATTCTGCGCCCATTTCTTGGCATAAACATGCAAGGATATAATTAATCATGCTCACCACGGAATTTATTATGGAAGCTAATTCTGCAGGCAACGTCTTTTCGACTAGCGCCTCTCGATGTAAAATGCAGTGAGTAACTATAACATCAGGATTTTTTTCTTTTATTAAACTCTATCAACAAAGCCTTTGTAGGTTCCCACCATGGCAGCTGCTCCGTCTGTACAAATACCCTAACAGCTTTTCCATTCCAATCCGCCGTTTACAAGATAATTTGATGCAACCCGGAAATTTTTCTTTTCCAGTCATTCTTTTGGGCAAAGTCTTGCAATAGAAAAAGTTTTCTCTGATGTTTTGTCCATCGAAAAATTGAACATTTGCCAGTAGTTGAGCATGTCTACTGATATCTGTTGAATCGTCAATTTGTAGCGCAAATTTCTCGCTGGTGCGTAATTTATCTAACACTATTGCTTCGATGTCGGCAGACATGTCTTCCGCCTGTCAACTATGTTGTCTGAAAGGGGAATCTTTTCTATTTAATTTTCCCAAGATAGGATCATGCATCTCAATAATATTGATCTTACAAGCTGGTAGAATTAACTCTTCTGCAACAGTATGTGGATATTTTTACTTGGCTATCAATTCAGCTACAAGATAGCTGTTTATTACTGATCGATTTTAATCGTTACTTATCGATTTTATTACTTATCGATTTTAATCGTTAAGTATGTTGATATGTATTTGTCTGTATGTCTGTCTGTTAGATGCACGCGATATCTCACTAAAGCAAGACTGAATCTGCTCCAGATTTTGCATGTGCATTCATCATGTCTCGGACCAGAAGCCTATTGATTGATTAATTAACGACTGGACACGCGGTGTCGCTATTGTGTCAGAGCGAAGGAATCGAAACCGCAGTTTCTGTTTCGGCGGATCGCCTAACTTTCCTCGCTGCAAACCAAAGACCGATAAGTCGGCGGTCTCCAATCACTATCTAGTCTTGATATTCAATGAGATGTCACACTTGTATTTGATACTAGTTTTCGTTCATACCTGATAGATGCCTCCCGCTTACCAACAAATTCATCTACTGGTATCTCTATGACAGAAATAAAATGTATCCGTAGCTTTGCCACTCGATGCTGATATGAACGAATTTTTTATTTCAGTTTGGGGTTAACGGCATTGGCTTAAGTTTCAATAGATAGCCAAAGTGTGAAATGGCTCAAAAGAATTTTGGTTGTTTACTAGAAACATAGTTTATAAATTACTCGCTCTTGGCAGAGTAAGTATTTTTAAAGGGTACGTAAACATATATTGTAAATTTTGGGGCAAGGTCTGCCTGCCTATGTTTTGAAACTCAGAATACATTTAACCATGTATGGCATTGGTTCTTAACCTTTACTAGCCTGTCGAACCCCTATGCTATTCTGCAAGCTCCCTTAATATAATGACTTAATATAATGACATGATGACTCAAAAACGTTGGTAGCTCAACTCATTCGTTTCTCAAATTTCAAAATGCATTCCAATGCGAATAAAAACGTTTGACCATTAATTTACAGAAATAGAGATACCGTCTGACTCGCCATAAGGTGTCAGTCACAAAAATAGTCAGCTCAAAATCCAACGTTTGTCATAACAACCTGAGATATTTCGTACCCATAATCAAAAAGCATCTAAAAGCGCTTGAAGTACATCCGCGCTTGAAGCGCTTGAAGTACATCCAAGAGTACGGAATTGCGACGATACGAGTTTTTCAAGAAATGTTCTAAAATCTAAGGTCATTCACAGGTCCACTAAAACTTATATCTGCGCTAAGCTATTCACAGCTAATCTATTTTATGAGTTGTTTAGACGTGTAAGATTGTCTATCTGCTACGAAATATTGTTATTTTTGTATAATTAGTGAGCTGGGTAACAAGGAGGTTTCATGATACACAACTGTTTTAGAGCAGGGTTTCCCAAACTTTTTGAGCCGTGGACCCCTGTTTGTGAATCTTAGTTTAAAGGGACCGCCATACTATGTCCTATTAACATGTGTGCCTAACCAACACGGAAGAATAATGTTTCCTATACAACACAAACGACATTAATGGGATGGACGACGTTACTCTTCTCTGCCCGATTTATCAATTCTTGCAGTACATTGTGACAAGAAAACTCGTAGGTCCGACTCTACGACAAGTCCAAATCTCGACCTGTCTATAGCTGGAAATGCCGCCTCACACAGGTATGTAAGTCGTTGCAAAAGGCAATACAACTTTATATGGCCTTTTCTGAAAGAAATCGAATTCCAAGAACATCTCTACCCAACCCCGAGAGTTTGATCGAGCGTAGGTTAGTTAGTTAAGAAAGACTGATCTTTATGGCATATTTGACGTCAACTGAATGAAGTTGTTTCAGAAGGGTTTGAAAAGTGCATCTCTTGCTTTTTGATTATTACATACCAACCACTTATAATGGATACTTATTTACTCCAAGCGATCCCCTAAAAAATTTATCAATAAATTCGTAAATTAGAAGTGATTAACTCGAATATTGTGACGTCACAAAATAAAAACATGTTGTTGAGTCCTTGCCAACAACATGTTTTCCCTATTACACAACTCGTCTTTTTGAGAATGTTTGATGAGTTCTCTAGTCTCTTCTTATAGATCCATTGAAGCACATGTTGCAATATGGTGAAAATAGGACGACCCGTGAAAAATTATGGCCTTACAAAAGTTCAGGCACGCAAATTGGCAAAAGATGGTGGAAGTATACAAAAACATCTCAACAAAATTTTGATGGAAGACAAGAAATCGAAAAACGAGGAATCAATCGGTAGAAATTCAGAATTTCTAATGGTAAATTGGTTGATATATTCTAGAAAATTATGAATCTTTCCCAGAAATTTGTTTTTTTACGCTCCTCATGTTATTTATAGTAACTAATTGCCTTTCCAAGAAATCTGAAACACTAGCGCGAATTAATAAAGATATTAAATGAGTTTAAGGGACATCAACATCACAAGAGTCTCGTTTAGTGAACCATACTTGTGGCCAGGCGAGTTGATCGAGTTCCTGCTTCGCTTAGGCCACGTGTAGTCGGAATGTATCATTTGTAGACGCTTTTGGACTGATTATTAAATCAAAGTCGATTACAGTATACAATAAGTTTTCTAAGATCGTGATATTGAAAATATCCGACTTTATGTGCCAGTGGAGAGAGTATAGAATTCGGTCACATTATGCAGAAAATATACACTCCAATAAATGTATAGTACGCGGGACCGCGTCAAGTCCATTCTTTGTATTGCGGTACTTGAATCTAAATCTATTATAAATAACAAAATATGCAGCTGTTTTGAAATTTAATATCGATAGTATTGGTAGATTTTATGCTACTGTTTAGTGATTATTCTAACTTGCGGAATCCCCGTTTGTTGTCACACATGTTTTTCGGTGCCATAGCAGATTTTACCATGATCAATTGAACATCAGGACATGTAAATTATATACGTGTTAGTCACTAATATCTAATGGAGCTCATAAAATTTGAAATTTCATACTAGCATGTATCGTCTTTTACATTATTGTTGGTGTGTATTAAATTTAGGACAATCATGGCGATAGTTGTCGCGCCCTTGCGATACGTCCACGAGAAGAAATTGGCCAGGGAGAACCATGCGGCGTTTTGATGACTCAAACAGCTTCGCCAAAGACTATTACAGGAACGGAGGTTGTACCGGCAAAATCAACGTGCGGAGGAAATCTTCCTGCTCCCAAATATTCTTCAGCAATCTCATATCCCGACCTTCTTGAACGAGCGATTGCGGAAGCAGAGATTGTTGTTGGAAAGTGAGGGCATTTTATCTTCTATCAAAAACTTAAAAATACAGATTGGTGATAAATTTTAGAATATAATATAATAAGAGCCATGTTTGTATTGTATATATTCACTATGGAGATGCTACATGCGCCCAGACCTTCGTACTACGAACGGGTTCTTGGCGAAGAATTTTAAAACTATGTTGAAGCCGCTTTTCTGAAATTGAAGCTCACATTCTGATTACTGCATTTTTTAGCCCTATAAAAATTGAATTGTCACTATTCAGTATCCAGTTACCAATTTTTTTTGTAACTTACCTAGTAACTCTTGCCAACTCTTTTAGACTTTACAATTCGACTCATAAATTCTATTCTGTAGTCACGATTTACTTTTTATTTGGGTCTTAAAGTCTATGATAAATTATATTATGATAAATTTTAGATGCAAAATTGAAGTTTTCTTAATCAACGTTTTCTGTACATTACAGATGGATACTTGTTACAAGCAAACAAAAATATCCTGCGTCGAATAAAAGTAGCATGGCATCTGTTGCCAATGCACTGAAGGTAAATTTACAATTTTAGGATAAAAAGTTGCTTTTACAAATTTGGAGATAATTCTACAATGCAACATGATTTAAATTCATTAAAAGAAAATCATCAATTCGTTCATTAATCTGGACATGGTTTACAAATTATCAATTATTTCTTACTTACATGTTATATATAATGTGGAGCCAATATTTGGTCTATGAACGCATTTTCACTCAGTGATATTTTCGCTTTTAAATCCGAGAGATAGTTGATTCCCGAACTAGACGTTTGGCCGATGGCCCTGGCCCTAGGGTGGTGCCAGAGTGAAACTATTACTTATGTGTTCTGTTGTGTCCCATTAGTCTTATTTAGAAAGTTGTCGAGATAATTATCATAATTTTATTTATTTGTAACGACTTTGCTTATTTCGATAAGTTTCACCTGCAGGAAGCTCTAGAGTCGACGAGAAACATCAGATATACTGAGCTTCAACTCATCATGGCAAAAAAGAAATCCAAAAGAGGTAAACTGCATGTAAACTCAGTATAACCCAGTAGTATGATAATCAATAGTATCGTTATTAGAAAAAAACTCTAACCTGGAGAAAATCTCAAACTGTGTGAACAACAACACGTAGATCGTGGATGAAAGAATTCGTCTTTCTCTAAAATGTTATAACCAATTATGAGCTAGGTTTACTAAATTTGATTTTATTATGTTACTCTTTCAAAAACCAATTATGGAATCAAAATTATATTCAACGCCGGTGAAGTAAGACATGTGATAACTCCAGTTATACCCGTATATCAATCTTTTGTCAGAAGTTCTAAAACCTCTTTTGGTTCAAAATGTTGAAACTCATGCTAAACCGAATATTTCAGGTTTCAAGAGTCCTAACAACCTCGGCCTGTCTTTCGTTCGACATACAGTGGATACAAATCCAGAATTAATGGTTCGAATGACACACGCCATTATATACGCAACTAATAGATTGAAACAGGAACTTCATTGGGTTTCAAATGGAAGAGTTTGCAACAAAAATACAACAAAATGTGATTTTCTCCCCATACCACCTTTAGTATTAGGTGGGTTCAAATTGGCAGTTTACTTGCTATTTGTAATGTATACTTTGAGCGCTTGTTGTGAAACTTTTGATCCAATGACTCTCTGTGGATTCTTTATAATGCCTGTTATATTATAGATTCTTGCTCTATTCACTCTAATATACAGAAGTCGAATCCGTTGTTTTCAATCAAAATTTTCTACTCATACTGTATATATATATATATTTCCAAGTGCTTTAATAGTTTTAACATTTGAATGAACCGCTCCGACGGACTGCAATAAAAGTATATTTAAATTTGTTCTTTTATGTATATCTGGTCGGTAAATGTCAGTTGTCTACCTCAGAAATATCAGAATAACCGAAGTAAATATTTAGTATGCGTCACTCGCAATCATTGACCAGAAAACCTTGACAAATACATTCGGATTTTGCGACTATGGCCGCCAATGCCCCATGAACAGTTTTTGAAATCAGTTTGATTCTTTACTTTTAATGAATCGTGGTTGAAGAGAGGTTAATAGAATGGTAATAAACTGTTGAAGTCAGCCTGAATAACGGAAATTTTATGAATGAATTCCCCCCAGACATTCTAGAGAATCCTAATGCCACGTCTCAATGTAATTACGTACCGGTTTTGTTCTCGAGATTATGTCAGCATTCCTTTGACTCCCCGTAACCTAAATTTATATTCATTTGCTTTATTTCTTTCTCATTGCCATAGACCTCCGGTTGGCGAGAAGCGCCATATCAACGAACTTGAAATCGACAGCTATCAAAGTTGACATATCAATTGTCCAAAGAGAATGTATTGCGTCTACCGAGTTGAAATTGCCAGGCATCTCTTCTGCGGTGTTGGAGTTCGATGTCAAGGCGATTGATGACGAATCCCCAAGAGAAAGATTGCAACGAAAAATGTCTGAGCACGGATTTGATCAGAAAGAGGGTAATAAGTCAAAAAACACGGAAAACTTGACAGTGATAGTGGCTTCCGTTTTGCAAGCTATACAGAAAAAGAGTCGACGAGAGTAAGCTATGATACTCTAATTGTTATCAACATTTATTTCGTGTTTTGACATTTTGTTTTGTTGTAATGCCAATGGTGAAGCCGAGTAAGCAACAAAAAAGAAGGTCCAATATCTTAAATATTCTGATAGTCCCCGACACATTTGTTTACTGCTAGAGTTTTATAAGACGAACAAAACTAAACGAATTCGGGTTTTCGAACTGAAATTGTTGCTTATGGCTATTCCTGTATCTAAACAAATATTTATTGCTTCCTGGGATTCTCATTTTTATTTCCATCTGAAACTAGAATGTATGAGGTTATGCCAAGGACCGAGAGACGCACAGCCATGCGACACGATTTGATAGTCAGATTACGCCCGAACTTTCTTCTACCAAAGTTAATACGCCATATTCACACCGGGCTACCGCTACACATTGCTGGTATACCACGTGATATGGAAGATTTGATTATGACATCAGTTGCTCTGAATGGAAAACAACATGTTTTACTTTTTGTCAAGGTAGGTACTTTCTAGATTGTTTGTAAAGGGTAATACAATAAAAGAATCGAGATTGCTGACAATTTTGACCATGTCGCAGAATGTTGCTGCGGAGTTTTTAGGTTCAGATTTGGAAGCATTTCGTGCTCGACAACAATATTATTTTATGTGGTCTTGCCTGTTCAACAAAACAAGAGCGAAGTTGTTTAATACCTGGCTTAGGTTTACACTGATGTGAGTACAATTTTCATTTCTTTTTTTTGTAATTTTTATTGGATATATTGAAGCATAATATCAGATAATGGGAAATGTTGTTCTTTGCAATTATTTTAAAAAATATTTCAAAGTTTGAGCCAAAAAATAAATCATTTATTTTTCTCTTCATTACACGCAGATTTAGCAGCGGATCTGATCAAATTGATTCAGTCATCTTGCGGGCTCGGGAAGACTGTCGTTGTACGGTAGAACGAATACTAAATAAATTTCAATTGCTGATACGTAGAAATAAACCTGACAAGAATCGATCTGATGTGGTCAAAATTTTACAACGGTAAGGTTAAACGTTGACAATGTCTGTTGCCTTTCTAGCCTTATTCTCATGCAGTTTGCCTCTCGGCCTGCCCACTATTTCTGACTGGAATTATCAAGAAGGAGACGGGTAATAAAATCGTACTTAACTATTTTATTCTGGTTTTCAGCAATTCCCCGAAAGCTACATTATTTTCTATGTGTGTTATATATAAAAGTTTAATTTCCTGCACTCGCACCTGTAATACTTTAAGAGCTAAACTATCGGATCAGGTGCGTACAAATTTATCCTGCATAAGTGTGGCAATATAAAATAATGCACTGTTGTGGTAAACCACTGGATATTTGTTAACAGTAACGGATATTGTTGCAAAGCGAGTGCTAAGATAACGCTAATAACAGTTCTAACGCTGTGTTCAGAACCTCACGGGTCTCGCATTATTGCCTAGTTTCTGTACGTATATCTTCGCAATTGTTACCAGGATATAGGCAACTTTTTATTTTCTCCTGGTTTATGAGTTCTATTACTGAATTAACACAATTCAATGTTTTTCATACAAACTTTGAACATTTGTTACAACTACCGTATTGTCACTTCCATGATCATTTATACGTCTCCTCAAGTAAACAAAACGATTTCGACTTGAGAGTAAGCAATATCATTAATTAATGAAGATTACCATAATTACACCGAGTTTTAATTATCATCGCCTATTCACTAGACGTCCATTTATCGCATCCTTATCGTTTGTCGCATTTGGAGCGGCATTCAAGACGTCCCAGCAAATTCCACAAAGAGGAAATTTAGCCACAATAAAGCACAGTATCATTCATAAGTGTGATTCTCCATGATTGGTTGCAATGCAGTGTACCGAAAGATGTTTTTGATCGCTTTTGTGTGGATTAAATATTTGGGTGATTATATATGCATGCTGGGTCATTTCTGAATGAACTGTAGTATTGCTGCAAAAGGCAAAAGTGTTTATGACTCTCTAACACATCGACAAATTGTACAATCAATTAACGCTTCATATTGCGATAAAAACACAAATTTACAATTGAAAATGAAAACAGGTACTTTAGGAAAGTGGAGAAAACCTTTGAACAATATGGAAAAACCATAGCTGGAAATATATTGTCTGGACTTGCGAATGAAGTTGAAACACAGACCACCAACAGTACACGTCAACCACACCGCAATATGCAGGTATGCCATAACAATTATATTTATCTTTCTGTAGCGGTAGGAATAAGAAAGTCAGTTGTTGTATTGCTTCAACTGTTTGTGCTATATGCATCATTGCTGTAGTACAGTAATTTACTGTACAGTATTTGTACTAAACTGAATGAAAAAGTGTAATAGTTAGAAATTAAATGACGAAACCCCTGAGCTTCAGCCTACATTGCTTATGTTGAATCAGACCCAGACCGCCCCCCAAAGATTCTCTGGTGTCACATGCCAGATAAATAAACGTCCATACGCCTGGTGGGTGATATTTGCGAACGACGGCAACAGTAGGTTGAAAAAACTTCGGTGTTACCGTTGGTGACCGTACATTTGAACACACGTACATTTGAACCCATGCGTATATCCACGGGTTCAATCTATATGCGGGTGCTAAAACCCATGGGTTAGGGTTAGTATCGGTTTAACTATCCGTGAAACAAAAAAAAGATCCATAGCTGCAATAGCATACAAGTGCAATTGTCATGGGTTCAAATGTACGTGGGTTCAAATGTAATGGAACCGTTACCGTTAATACTTCTTCATCCCTTGCCAATCTACAACGACCCACAATGAACAGGATGCCCTGTACTTTTTAAAAACGCAAAACTCTAACTAGCGATATATTTCAAAGATGAGGATGATGGTAGCGGCATCTGGTTTTCAACATCTGCAGAGTAGATTGTTTCATATGGCCGATGATATTATACGGAAAGCAGAAATGCGTTCTTCGCCCGACGAAAAGTTATTTATAACTTCAATAAAAAGCCTAATTTTTTTGGGTAAGAAAATAATATAATTTGCTCTTGCCAGATATGCATCTACCATATCTAATAAAATTGTAAGTTACTATGACTTCTATAACTTGATGTATGGCAGTTTTTCATTGGCTATGTGTAACGGACATAAACATAATGAGTCTCATGGTATGATAGTTGTATTTCAAACGATCATATCGACTTTTGCTTTTGTCACAGTAATTCAACGTTCTACAATCAAAATTGTGAGGTCAATGGGAGAAATGTTTAAACAACAAATGTGTGTGAAAGAAAATTCCGAAAATTCAAATGAAATTGTCAATGATAATATTGATAACTAAATCGAAATGGCGGATTATGTTTCCAAGATGTGATTCTATAATGTACTTAATAATACGATGTTTAACTGCATATGTTGATTTAACTTTCTATTTATATATATATACAATACATGTGTAATATTTATTTCAACCTTTATTCAAGTTATATATAGGATATTCTTTCCATAACTTCTAATCTGCTTATTCATATTTTTGTCTCCCAATGTTAATAAATTGGATACCCGAGTTTAAGAACTTTTTAATAAGTTCTATTTTCACCCCAGTAGAAGCTTTAACTGCAACTAAAGTATCTACCTAGTGTATTGGATATTTCGTACACACTGCTACGTTTTTTTATTTTTTATCTAGAAAGGAGCTTGTAATTATTTGCATTAGGTATATCAGAATATCCTTCGAGACGATTCGAAGTGATTTTCCTATCTTGATATATTAAATGAGAAAAATCTCTCGCACATCAACTGATTTCATCACATCAATATTTGACTGGTATCAAAAATCGAGAAATTTTGGCCATTTTTCCTTCGCTTCTACAGCCGGAACGCCCATATGGGTGTACTTTTTAATAAATTGTAAAATTTATGTACTTATAGAGTCAATATCGCTCTTAGCTGTTTATCGACGTAATGCCCTGATATGAGAGAAGCGATAAAACCTTCCAGCCGTGACGCAAAGTGCGAATCGTATAAATATCCATGATTTCAAAATCACCTGTCAGACGTCTGAAAAATGTGACTTATTATTGTTTTAGCATGTATTTTCAGTCATACTAACTATCCCTGACCATCCCTGGCGCTGTGTTGTTTTGATAAATATGATTTCGAATGCTCCATAGTTGGCAGAGGTATGGAGATTTTTTGTATGTAAAAAAAACGTAAAATTAATGGTAATTTTACCGCGTAAATGCGCGTATGAGATTGGTTACGCCGTTCTAAGCGCATTTCCGTCGAAAAAATTTAAATTTTTTGCATTGGGGGTGGTCTGTGCAGTAATAATAAGAGCTGTGACGTCATCAGTATCGGTAATTTGACCTTGAACTTGACAATACTGTAAATACAATTGTGAATTTCAGAGTGATAACCATTTATGCTATAATAGTCGTTTTGGTATTGTTATGTTAGGAAAAACTTGACGAAAACGTTTAAGAAAAAATTAATTAATTAGGAATTAATTATTAACCCTCTACTGTACACAGAATATCTCAAAGTCCAGTTTTTTTTTTAGAAATTTTTGAAATTTTTTTGCAAAAATTTTTTTCGAGGGGTGTGTTTTAAAGATATATTGCTGAATAGAACTCTAGCAGACGCTTTTAAAAACCCATGAATAAAGCTTTAGGGATTAATGGTTGACATAAAAAAATAAGTTTAAAAATACCCATAAAATGGGCAGGGCTTGAGGCTTAAAAAGGGTTAACAAGATAAACATAATGGGATTAACTTTGAACCTTGGCAGCACCGATTCGCGAAACTAAACGCTGATAAATATTTATTTTAAACACAGATTTGAATAACTTCGACAAAATAGTTAATTATATCAATTTCGGTCTTTAGGGTTCTATAGTTTAGTAATCACGAGTATGAAAATACCGTGAACGGTCGACGAACAAGAGCAAGGTTATACATATATATTCAAATTAAGTCCAGACACTTGCGTTAGTAAGTATTGAGTTTTAATCAAGAAAAGAGGAAACTGCCTAGACGTCGATGTTGCATTGTGCTAAATAATGAAAAATAGTGGAAGGTTTTTGGAATAAAACTTTGTATAATTTGGCAGAAAATGACTATCAGTAGCTTAAACCTAATTTAACGTGACGATTCGCGCCTATATTGTCTATCTTTTAGTGGTTGATGCTATCTATGATTTTCAAGCGTTTCTTGTATAAAGTAATTAAAACAAATGTTTGATAAATATGTATATTGATGTACAAAAAAAATAGAATAAATCACAATTGAGGAAGAACATATAAAACCATCGAAACAAGTATTGGAAACTTGAAAAATAAATAAATAAAAACTCCTAATAAATGTCATTCAGATGTGTTGATAAAAATACACGTACATCCCAGGCTGATACTTTGAGTCGTTAAGAAGCCTTTTCCTTCAGAATTTTTCATACAAACTGCTAAGTTTGTTTTTATCTCTTGTGAAAGGAGGTTGTAGTTTATCTCCTTAGATATCGGATCTATGCAGTACTTCGACGCGCATCGGTGTTCAATCATTGTTTGAGGGTATCTGCAAGTAAATATATATTCTGGTAATAAATTATGAAGTACAATTAATTGTGATTTTCTGATATTTTGTTCAATACTGAACTGCGTAAATTTTAGAACTGCGTACTAATGTGGGTCTCAAGTTTGAAACGCGTTTACAGTTCGGTACAAAAGAAGCCTCAGTGGATTATGATGTCCTCAAAAATTTGGTATAGTTAATGAATGAAAAAAAAATTACCTTTGTGGACAGTGTATTTTCACTTTTTGAACAGCAGACCAGCTATCGAGTAGATCTGTTTCAAGAATCTCTTCGGTGCACGGAGTTTCTGCTGCCTTCTGGATTATTCTCGTACTGTAAATACAATACAATGTAACGAAAAAGAATTTCTATTAGGTAACTGATGAATAGTGTAAAACTATTTTACAAATGTTGTTATATGCCTAATAAAACTTTTCTTCAGAAGGAACTTGGTATCAATTTGAAAAAAAAATATTTATCAAAATAATAATAAAAAGATTTTTTCTTTAAGACTGAATTTCAAAATAATTGCTATATTCAGAATACTTGTACGATACCTCAGACTCTTGGTCGACTTTTCTTTTCCTATATTTTCCAAATAATCACACGGCGATTTCGTTCCCTCAGTTGTTGAATCTACAAGTTCAATTGTAGTTTGAGGGTCTTGGACAGGATGATTTGCGCCAACTGCGACGAACGAATAATCAAATAACGTGATTTGCAATGCGATTAAAATAATAGTGTTCATTTTTTGCGTTTCGTGCGACAAGTGAAATGAAATCTAAGAATTGTGCGTTTTTATATACTTTTTCCCTGAACATGGTACAAGTTCAGTTTCCTGTTCGCATTATTTTAGTGAATTTTTATCATTGGTCCTTATTTGTCAAGTATCCAATAATCCAAGAAATCATGTCTCGACTAACTGAATACGTCACAAGCGGAAATCTCATTTCCAGTCTCAATCAGAATTATTTTTACATCATGTTATATATTTAACTCAATGACATTTGTAATGTTATAGGATGCAACTGATGTATTTGGGAATTTTATGTCCATGTTTCATTTTCGCTGAGTAATCATTCCACGTTTTCCTTTGTAAATAATGCTATGTCACAATACGTAAATATAGGTCATGGTACGTGCATGAATCCAAACTCAACATATGAATCATCTCCGGGTATTGAAGCTTTCAACAAATTCTGATCTATCTCATTTTCATAAGACGATAATATACTTGATAATAAAATGGCCATCAGTGAACGAATCTCAAGAGGTTGTTACCGTGTGACTATGGCAAGTGCTCCATTTAAACAAATGCTTCATGTATTTTATGGATTATAAATCCAATGTTATGATAACATATTGTTTGTATAAACATTTGTCAAACGTATAAATTAGATAACGTGAATGCAAACTAGCTTGCGAAGTAGTAATACCGCGTCAAAGTATAGTAGCGCTTATGCGTATTGGTAAAATAGACTAAAATACAGGAAATTCTATCGATCACTACCTTAACCAGTTACTCGGACATATTTTGAATGCATTTTGACAGCGGTGTTTTTATTTTTAAACTTCTTTTACGTCATTACAGTGTCAATTTTATTTTCTTATAAAAAATGATCTCATATATTCAATAATTTTTTCGACTTTACAATGTGATACTGATGAGACAGATAAAAATAACTTTGAATGTTTAATATAGAACAAAGTTTTTAAATAAATTCCTATATTTTTAGGTACATTGATTTGTTAGCTGACTTCTAAAACAACACACATGTGTGAAAGATGATGATTAAAACTACATTGCTATTTAAACGTAATGGATAGATTTAACGTAATCGATGACTGAAATAAAAATGCGAATATTAAAAAATACTGAGTTGTTCACCAGTGCGCCAACCAAACGATAATAACCAACCAAAGGCATTTGTGGTGAAACAACATTCAAGGTTTTTTATGAACCACATGTGCATATCACCGACACAATAATAAATTATACTGAGTTTAAATTCACAACTCTGAATATCTGTTTATTCTGCTTAAATATACTTTGGGGCAGGGATGATGAACCATTCTTAGTAAATGAATCAAAACTTATATTTTTACTGCGGAAAAGAAATCTATGATTGTGGGCCATAGATATTTAATCATAGTTTGAATCAATGAGAACTTCGCAAGTTTCATAAGCCTTGATTGCTGTAATGAAGTTTTGATCTTTAAGCACGCAGCGCTTGTATCGGGACTCAGGCTAGTTCTGGTATTCGACTCGACAAATAAACACGGATTTGCATGCATACGATTAACCGAAAAACGTTCATAATGCTACCGAAAATCTTTTACAGTCTTGGGGAAAATCCAACCCTAGAGAACCATATTTTTGACCGCCTTCCAACCACATTAAAGTCTCTTTCATTTTTATTTTAAAATTCTGGGGTCGGTAATTTAATTCAACGAAATTTTGTTTTACAAACAGCATTATATGCGGTAAAAAATAAACAGTAAGTAGCATCTAGTTTTCGTCTACAACCAAAACGTTATACGCCCTTCCTTAGCTTATGTACTTGCAAAAGGGATTCTATATATATAAGACAAGTTTCAAGAAAGTTAACGTATTATTGTTATTGTTATGTCATAAACGTACAGAACGTTGTTACTAGTAGCTGCATACTACATTTCGTTAGACTGAATTAAATCTGGTTTTATCTTCAATATTTATCACTAAAAAATTGATTATTATTCAATATTTCATAGCGTGGCGGTTCAACAAAAAAAGATACGGGTCACTTTGTGACCCGCGGGTCAGTGGCTCGCCATCCCCGCTTTATTGTATCAATAATTTTTAGAATATTATTTGTTGTGAAAAGTTGTTTATTCGGAAAATGGTGTCAGCATTCTGATTGAAAGATGACTGTATTAAGCTACAGGCTTACCACAGCAGCTTTCGGGAGGTGGTTACATTGAAAGACTACCTATATGTATGGGTTTTGATTTTTTCGATCCAAACGATCGATTAAAAATGTTAAGCTACATATTCGATTGCAAATTCGATTCGATCATTTGGGCGTTTCTATTTTATGCCCACTGCATGACGAATTCTAGTACGCAATAACAGAAAAGAAACAAACTACAGTGTTTTGATTGATAATTATATTTTAAATTTGTTCGAAATAAAACTGTTTCTAATATTTCATGTTCAATCATATATATGCGGTTGTGTGTGTGTGTTGGATGCAACTCCATAAAACACATTTTCAGTTTCGTCATGATGATAATTTAATACGTAGGGCGTGACATTTGATGGTCACGAATCTACGTCAATAAAAAGATAAGAATGTTAGAATACTGTGTTTTATATTGCAACCATTCAAATACTAGGATATTATAATTTATCGGTTACTCATTTTACAGCATTATGTTAGAAATAAGAATAAAAATTGTTTGCAAATTCGAACTTTATATACTATGTAAATTGTGAAACCGCAATGATATTTTATAGTTTCCTAATTTTTGTCATGTTTTGACGTGTTTTTGGCACGCTTGGTATAGGAATATGACATGGATTGATCCTATGTCGTTTCAAATGTCATTATTTTGATTTTCGTGAACAATAGTCAATTTTCAAAGAGCAAATTTCCATATCCCAAATACTTCCAGTAAACTGTCAATGAAATAGGAAATTGTTTATTAATCATATTGTGTACGCAAAACAGACTGCTTTGCAAATATATATATATATTAGTACAAAAATGATTTACATAAAACTGAAAATATGCGTGCGAACAATTTTTCGTTGAAATATTTTATAAATAATAATAATAAAATCCACGACGTTGACTGATACAAACCGGAAAAATAGTTTCAGTACGAAGGACATTTCGGACATGAAGTTGGTGCATGTATACTAAGCGTGGCGAAGATACAAACAGTCACGAAGGAATATGAGTTCTCTTCTTTGTAAAATACTTATCTCTCAAATTATTTAATAATTTTTATAATAAACCCAAGCAGATAAGTTGAATCTGAATGAATTATAAAGGTTTTAATATTGGCGACTACATAAGAATCAAACAAAACTCAGTCTTCCACCCTGTCGCATTTGACGTCACCCAGGTCTCACTCATTACACGAAGACATGTACGCGGATGATTATAACAAGATGATTGTAATTGCACGACTTGAAGGAAATAAGTCGAAAGAACAAATGAACTGCTGTCCCCTCTTGTAACCTATTATTTTCAATCATTGAACACATATTAAAATATTCAAATTTATTTTGTATGTATTCCATATATTATAACATGTGCAATACTTCACATAGGGCTATAAATTAGTTGTTGAAATATAGATATTAAACATTCCGGCTCGTTTGAATACTGCTAGTGAAAATCGTCTCCAGTTACATTTACATGTTTAATTAACATACGAAGTCCAATGCGATAATCCCTAAAGTGACCTTTACCATATGTGAAGAAAAATAATATGAAATGAATTGTCATTTTCTCCTAAAACATAATTCCGGAAAACTAAATTTTGTTTATTATGCAACGTATGCCTACTGTGTCCATGCACAAACGTATACATGCTATTTTTGTAGAAAAAAGTTATAAATAGTAGATATAATGTTCCTGATACAATAAAACTGTTAAACTTTCATATATCCAAAATAAAATTCAGCTTTAATGTCAAATATTTTATATTATATTTTTATATTGATTTAATATTTCTTGGACAAATATATAACATCAATAAATAATTTATAAATAAATAATGAAATAAATATATAAATATAATTTAATTCTTGATGATCGAAGTTATTGTACAGTATCATTTTTGACAGTTTCACGGTCCTTTGACAGATGTAAAAAATATGTGCAAATTTTAAATAATCACGCTATATAATTTGATAAAAAAAGAAATTAAACGGATTTTTTGACAATTTTGCCTAAAACTATTGAAGAAATTTTAAAAATAAATAGAATCTTTGAAATTTCGCTACATCTTTTGGTAACAACTAAACGCACAAAAGTTTCACAGTGTTAAAACGTTGAACAATTCAGAATGTCAGAATCTAATTTGACTATTAAATAAAACCAATAAAACGTACAACCCTCCATCTACTATTGTATAAACGCGAGTTATATTAAAACATAACATAAGTATAATTGCATATCTGAGGAAATGATGTGATTGTCCATATAAAGACTTATGTGCGGTCGATCTATGCATACAAGCGTTATGCTGTTAAATATTTACACGGAAAGCACCGCTTTAGCACCATATTCCTGTTATTAAGAATCAAACATGAACTAGATATACACAGGACGAACACAAGTGCATCCCACACGGATTTCTTCTTTTCCTAGAGTGAACAATCCCGTAGAAGCATTTATAAAAAAGGCTCGAGCTTCTGCTTTAATCAACTGAGACAAATATTCCATCGTTTCTACTCCTGTACTTGGATTGATACAGCCTTTACAAAGACATTTATTTTGAAGAATGTATTTTGGGAACCTGTAATATGAATAACCAATTATTAAAACAAATATCAGCGATGTTACTTTTTAAAGAGTTCTGTTCATACTTAACTTTATATGTATTTGCATTATAATGTTTCGATATTCTACTCATGTCGTTTTACATATATTTACTCCAATATTAAAAACTCGTACCTGTCTTTGTTGTATGTTAGTTCGTCGTCATATGGAGACAAACTTCGCAGCCCGTCCATCTTTTGATGCTTTTCAAAATATTCTCTGTTCATGACTGGACAACTCGTTACGGATCTCCTCTTTCTAGCGTGCATTTTAGGATGCTTTCTGAAGGCATTTGTTCTGGCTTCCTCCATTTCCGACATTGTTGCTTTTAGCATGTATTCTTTTGTTTTTTGCATCAACTCGCTGTTCATTATATTGTTACATTCGAGCCTGAAAAGATATTTCAATTTGATTTATGTTGCTGAAATATTTCCGTCATAAAAGAAAAAAAAAGATTAACACAGACTAACTTTAATTCATTCCTATCGTCCAGTTGTCAAAAACATTACGAAAAGAATTTAGTAGTGAGTCAATGGTGGCGCACGATAAATGCTCTTTTAGTTATCTAAATGACTCTATGTGTATATCACGATCATAAAGTACGCGATGACTTGTTTATACGTAGTTTAATAACGACGCATCATTATTTAGCTCTTTTAGTTATCTATACAATGAAGATAGCGAATATTCTCGACGAACACATTAACATGAAAATACATTATTATCTAGTTATTTGAACAATAAATAATTTGTCTTCGAAATGAAATACTAGTTTAGAATGCCAAAAAGTAATTCAAATGAGAGAGGAATCAACTTTGACACCGCTTTTCGACATAATCTTATTTACTTACATCGTTTGTTCAGAGGCCTCTTCAGTTTTGCCTAAGAGCTGCTCACAATCAAATTCTGATTCTATTTCCGCTATGATATCTAAATGCGGATGAAACTTTTGCTGTTGCGCCACAGTAATCTGGTACATTGCACTCAAAGTCAGTCCAATTCCTAGCACAAATACCGCTGATTGAATTTCCATTTCTTTTTTATTGTTACTTAGTCGTATATATGTATATATATATAAATAATATTTTGAAACGTTCTTCTTGGATTTTCTCAATGAATGATTTCGAATTGGATCGAAGAGCCAAATATAAATACCCGAAAGGTCGCAACCGCGTCCTCTTGTGGTATGAAAATAACCATTTTCAGTGTATGTATCATTTTTGAAAAAATTAAATTCCGTGATTTGGTTATGTGCGCTTTCGTCACGGTGCGTAATTTGCATATGTCGTTTTATTCCAATTAACTCATAGCATTACTTTCATAGTATAGAATGCTAATAAGTGCATTACATTAAATATAGTGCATTTCATCATATTATTAGTTATAGTAGTAATATATTAACTCCGAAATACTATTAAATTTTGATCATGTCGCTAAAGGAGTGTACAACATTGACAGGAATCGGAAGGGTGAAAAAATAGAGCAACCAAAGACGGAAATAATTTGATAAAAATAGAAATTCTTATCTAAGATGTCGAGCGGAAACTTGAAGAAAACGCATAAAATATTAGGGTTAAAATTGGTTGAATACATCCGGTAGTCGCAGCTAGTATCGCGAATCCCCAAATCAGTTGTCTGGTTTCGTATTCGACTTGGAATAGCGAATGAGTCTAAAATAATTATTGGTTGGAATTCGTCAAATTAGTCGAGAATACTTGGAAACGTCATAGTCTTCCTTCCTAAACGGGAAATGTCTGGCAGTTTTGTTTGGCGTGTTTAATAATTGAGCCCAGCTAAATGACAAAGATTCGCCGTGCATTTCAATAATTGTGTTTGGATATCCAGTATATTACGTGATTCAGTGTGGCAAAACAATGGTGCATGCTCCTCAAATAGAGCCGTTTTAAAAGCAAGAATGGAAATCTGGTTTTTACTTTACCAGATTTTTCAATTCCAATTTTACTTTAAATATTTCAACTGAAACTGCTGTTAAGAACTTTGGGCAATTTAAAAACTTGACATTTACGACATAAAATTATTGATTTGAAATACAAGTATTTAAAATTAGCAGCATTTGTTACATATACTATAAGCAGAAGAGGTGAGAGAATTAAAAAAAAAATCACTTAGCCTATTTTGGTCATGTATTGAAATATAGTAAATATATTAAAAATATTCACTGTGAGGATGATTCCTTTTGTTATTTCCTATGCATTTATATGTAATACACATCATGCTTTAAGGTGTCATTGAAATAACTCATTTACGTTGACCTGTTCCATTCATAAAATCATCGCAGTGACGCACCTAAATGTTATGACATAATATGAGGTATGTCACTTATATTTTCATGTCTACACGTGATTTATTCTAATTATATTATATCGTTCCCCATTATAGAATTCGACGGATGCGCATTTGACTCATTTATAAACATGTTGGAACTTAAATTTTGAATGTAATTATCCGAGAAATATATATTACCATTTAAATCAACACATAATTTGAAGGCAACGAGGATATAAAAGCTTAAACACGAAGAAAATCGAATCATTTGTTTGTTCTGTAGCAAGGCTAGGTTTAATAATCAGCATTTCACGAATATCAGACAATATTTTATGATGACGTCATTAGACATATGTAGTCGTAACTTGCATCCGGCGTCCTAAAGTATTCGCTAACTTTGTATATTACGAGCATCCTTCAATTAATGACGATATACCGTGTCGATTTCTACTGCCTTCGTTGTCGTCTTATGGTCGGGTATTATGACGTCATGTTAATGTAAATCACTACAGATTTATTTAGTTTGGGTAAATAGGTGGTATTTCAAATTTGTGTATTCCACGTCTTGTACAATTCTATGAATTTTACCATTCCACTACCTATCTTAAACTAAACTTTTTTTGGCAAGCTTCATTATGTATTTGCAAGATGACATGACCTGGAAAAGCTATTTCAAAATAGAATTTTAGCTGAAATTTTCATAAATCTATTTTAAGGTATGTTGAAGTAAAGACAAAATGAAGTGGCAGTGATTACAAATCAATTTCTTTAAAGTTCAACTTTATAAAAGATCAGAAACTGAAATTGATCCAATAGTATGATTTTATGGAAATTCATCGACGCTTTTTAAAATTAATTGAATTCGAATTAATAATTCTATTGGGTAGAATGTGGGAATTTCCAGCGGCTGGGAAACGCCAACGCTCTATAGAACGTGATATGAGGAGTCAGATTACTTTTCTCAATACTCTGTGATGCGCAACATGCTAATACACTATTTGTTACGCATAAATTGTTAATGTCATAAAATAAAGTAAAATGCAAGCACACACTCACCAAATAAAGAAGTGCATGTCTGCGGATGACGGTTTCCATGTTTTACTTCACCCGAAAGACCGCTTTAATTTTATTAGTTTTGATATAAATTATTTTTTGTATACTGTCCTAATTAGTTCTAGAGTTTCATTCTTGGAAGTTCAACAACAAAATGATGTTGAAGAGCAAGAAAGCACGTAGTTAGTGCACACTTAACTAGTAATGAAACACGACTTTCAATAACTAACCGTACATGCATTAGCAATACCCTTCGAAATAAAAGGAATATTATGGTTACAATGATTCGTTCACACGCCATACTTTAATTCTCAACAATTGTGAGAAATACTAATTCTGATGGTGCTAATTATATCCCAGGAAAGCGATCAATTTGTTCGCGTTGCTTTTTTTTATTTGTATATTTTTCAAGGTAAAGATGCCCATACAAAATTTCAAAATATTTTCCTAACGAATGGGTAATGTAAATAAAAGCAAACTTAAATATCTTCGAGTACAAGAATCAGTACCTTTAATTTTTTGGAATAGCGAGTAAAATATAAATTTAGGCAACTACAAAACGCTGATTTGAGAGAGGATCGATCTACAATTAGGACCAAAAAGAATCAGTTAAAGATGAAATTTTTATTTTCTTCGGGTTTCAAATTGCATGGAGTTATATATAGTGATTATACATATTTATGTTGCATTGCAATTGGAAGGGTAATTTAAATTACTGCTCTATAAAAGATCGCTGGAATTAAAATCCACTTGAACCTAATTGTATTATCTATGGAGCCTCACGATATATTTAAAGTTAGAATTCGAGCATCTAAATTCTAAACAGATAAATCAAATTGCAAATTTATCTCTTCTTGATCAAGAGATTTCTTAATTAATTAATGTAAAAACACAAAAAAGTTCAACTAAATGTCATTCGTACATTGTTGTGCTTTGACATTTCCTGTTTCCGGTGTCCGAAAGCAAAACGCGTGCGCAATGATGCATGGAACTTGACAATCTGTCATTTTTGCAGCAGCTGAATATGTTAGCTTCCGGATCGGTCGTGTTGTTTCTCTTAAATACATTAATTTATTGCAAAATGATTTAATTTGCACTTACTCGGGTTGAATAATTAAATCAAATCAGTAAAACGTTAAATATTACTTCTATTGAAGATCCACTTCGGCATTACACGTTTCGTTGCCTATCTAGGTAATAAATATCATGCTCCCTTCTGTGTCATGTCAGCACTTATTATTACCACATCCAAGGATCTAGTTATGACATCAGTTAAAATATAAAGGCATCACAACTATAAATTAATTTGCTGTCCTTTTTTTGAACCTTTCGGATTTGGCAAATACCACTCTCGAGCGAGATTCATATTGAAGGTCTTGTTTCCTAATGACATTAATTTTATCTCTAGCTTTCCTGAATAGAACAGAAATTTAAAATTATCCAACAAACTCAAGAAGAGATCGGTGCCGAAAACTAGTACTTTTCTATACTTGTTTATTCTTGATGATAAATCTGCATAGATACCTCGTCCTAAAATTTCCTACCCAATCGGTCGTTTTTTGTTTATTAAGTAATTTGCGATTATTGTTTAATTATTATTGTTTGATTATTTGTTCAACGTATACGCCAATTGCATATAAATCATGGTTCATGTTGTTTTTACATGTAAAAAGAAATACTTTCTTCTACTGTTTCTTTCTTTAAACGAACCTATGCAAAAACATCATTTGAAGTTGAATCACGATGTTGTTGATAATCATCGTTATAAAACTTAGCAACCACGTGCCAATGTGTAACTGAATATTGAGAAACAATCGTACAGTTTGCTGCTTGCTATTACAGAAACGGTTTATAAATGAAAGTTGGCAAACATTAAATTTTATCATATTTGGTCAAAATGCAAGCGACACATAATCGAAAATTGCCTTATCATCATCCAAATGCCAATCAGAGCATTTATTTTATCTTACAGCACACCACATTTAAAATTGAGAAATGGCTGTAACTGAAAACATGGCGATATCGGAAAATTCTTAAAAGTACATAATAAAATATGCTTAGCAAAGTCGCGACAATTTGATTACGTACAGGCATAACCAGGCAATTTTGATGGTGTACTCAAGGTTTACTGCACTGTACTCAAGGTTCACGTCGTTGCATAAGAAATTTGTCACTGTCAAGAATTTAGCTGTTAAATAGGTATGTTCCAAGCAAAATATTGCTGTCAATTATTGCCGGACTGAATAACATATTGGAAACCTTTCCCACGAACAAACGGAAACACTGCATCAGCCACTGACAATCCATCTCTTTGATTAAGAGACTTATTACATGGGGAATTTCGAGTTGGGCCTCGTAGCAGGCATTGTCAGAAATTATGAATCAAAGTCTAGCTCATACAGACTATACGGGAACTTCGTCATTGGGGTAGGGATGTGAAAATGTGAATCGATTTTTGAATGGATGTGAATATATTGCCTTCTGTTGGAGATACTATCATTTTATATTTTTTTGTATTGTTTCCATTTTATTTCATAATGTCTGCTTGTGAGGTGACATTATTTTGGTTTGCATTATAATCCAAGCAAATGTCGCCATTGTCATTCGAAAACATATTGGCATCTGAAGAAACAAAATGACATCTGAATAATTATGTGCAATAATCAAGTTTCCAATCTGCCTAAATGTTACCCGTAGATAGATTGGAGCATATATTATCGATTATGCGATATCCGAAAACTAACATAATATAACAAACATGGCATGAGCTTTATCCAAAGTCACCCTTGTTTCAAACGTTCAACATGCTAACCACATACGTTGTTTATTCAGCCAATTTTGGTTAATTTTGTACCAGCTCTTAACTCACAGCCTTGGGAAGTGGAACTTCCAAATAGTGATGTATTGCTTGCTAATATTATTTCGAAAACAGATCCCTTACCTCTAGTAAACAAGCATATGATGAATATATTACCGAAAATTACGGTCAATACAATAGACGGATAGGGGATGTGGTTCATCATTTCGTATTTTTGAGTATGATGTTTCCAACACTTTTACACTCGACAAAATATCAAGTTCGTTCACAACTGAATCTTATCCTGTATGTGTACAAGGCATTGCTTAAGATAGTTTTGCATCGGCCGTCACATGTTTTGATTTTAACCGATTGTTTGGGCCTTACAGAGATTAAGTAAAATTTTCCTTGTGAATCATATGTTTTTGGTTTTAAATTAAAACTATTCTATCTTCTATCTGAAGGCAAAAAATCCACGCAGATTTCACTTGAATCCCAGGACATGTTGTAATTACTAGCAACGAAAAAGCAGATAAACTAGCAAAAGAAGCAACAATGCAAGAAAATAGTGTAACATCAGTCATCAAACTCTCGAAAAACGAAGCAAAGTCAATTATCAATGTAAAGTGCGACATGGAATTGAATAGCTAACAATTCAACGCGTAATTTCACAGTTCTGAGGCATAAAACTAAGCCAATTATAAGCACCATTTAAAATAATAATAATATTCTGCTCTTGCAAGTTTTCTTTTATCAGTTCAAGAAGAATTGCAAAGAAAATTGTTTTCTTCTTTATTTCTTATAAATCATGCGACCTCAGGGAACTTCCAATGCGGCCCTAGAAACGCTTAACAACAATTGTAATATTTTGCAAGTTTTTTTGCATGTAATTCCTTTTTCAAACTTTTCAAATTGAAATTGATTATCAACACAGAAAACGACAATTTACAGAATGTGGTTTTGAAAAATTACAAATTTTCTGTTGTCGTTTTGACCCGATTATGGATACACCTCAAGCTAGCAAAAGAATACTCGGCAAAAAACACTTCGGTGATTAGGAATATACGCGAAGTGCATGAAGAAGGTCGCATTTTTCGAGAAAAATGGGAGATACAATTTTTCTGTGCATTTCTCAAAATTCATACTGTTTTATTTGTCACTATTCCATTAGTACAATGAAAAAATACAATATAAGTAGACATTATCAGAATGAGCACAGCAGTCAATATGACAAATTTAAAGATCAACTTCGAACCATGAAACTGTTGCAGTTAAAAGCACAGCTAAATCAGCAGCAAACCTGCTTTAAAACAAACTGTAAAAGTAACGTTGCCACTTTTTCAGCCAGCTATGAACTTAGCCAGGTGGTTGCAGTCTCTGGAAAGCCTGATATTGATGGAGCTTTCATAAAAAACTGCCTTGTAAAAACATTTGAAACTTTTCAAAGATATATCGCTGACAAGAACTACAGTTGCTACTAGAATTGATAAAATGTGCCTAAATTTGAAAACAAATAAAATTAGACTCTGCTGACTTTGAATATTTTTTCTTAGCAATTGATGAAATTTGTGATATATCAAGCACTGCACAACTTGCGGTCTTTATACGACATTTCAAATTTAAGAAAATACCAAAACTTTATTGCGCAGTTTTATTACATCACAATATGTGTAACAAACTACACTTACCTAAAAATATGCTTTAAGTATACTATATATATATAAATATATCAAAAACTGTTCGCGGCCCTTGGCACAATTCCCAAAATGCAATACGATCCTCGAATACCCCCGAGTTTGACACCCCTGATCTAGATGCAAATGGGATCAACACAGTCATCGCATTTCCCTATTCAGGAGCAATACTTTTTATAATCAGATTCATTTCGCTTCTGTGAACGAAGGCGAAAATGATCGCGGACTCAGTAGCCTTGCTGTAAATTCACACATTTCACCCAGGAAAATAATATTCGGGCAGCTTATGCTGCAATGGCATCCACGTGGCAAAAAGCACTTCGTCTTTGGTCCGCTTTGCGTTTGGAGCTCTGCCTTTATTCATATTCTTACACCCGACTTGAAACCATACCGCAGCACCAATACTAAATCCAGCACATTTATCCCAACAGGGAAAGATAAAATTTGTGAATAAACCATTGAAGCTTGAAAAATCCTCACCACCAGTGTGCAATTTCAACGCTTTTACAATTCTTCTGATACAGCCTCTGTTGATATAGCAAATAAACACAGAAATCTGCGATATATGTGCTATGTCTTTACATTCATTCAACGCGTCGAATGCAAAGGGAACTGTTTTAACTGATTTAGAATCTGTTCGAGCCTTTTGCTTCGCTGTTGATAAAGCGAATACATCTAATTTTTTGATTTGTAAATTAGCTAACAAGAACATACTAAAAGTAGGCAGTTTATTTGTTCGTCGCTGAAAATTCTTCTTAACACTTTCCTGCCATGTAATTGCTTTTATCTTGCGTTCAAAACACTCGATGGGCTTTCTAATACCATTAGGATAATTTGTCTTCAAATGGCCCTCCCATTTGTTTTTCGTCATGATTCTGCCGAGAGAACTTTGGGACATACCACACACTCTAGTTTGCCATCAGATTCAGTAGAACCCAGTTTTAGTAAATCTTCACCAATACCCTGTAATAGTTTGTAGTTGGGTTTAGTTTGTAGTTGCGTTTTTGAATCGATATAGTAAGCATCATACGATTTTGAAAAAATTCCTGTTTTTCAATATTATTATTGTTAAAACAGTAAGAACTCTTTGTAAAACAATATAGTAATGGTCGATAGGAAATAAAGAAAAAAAGACACTTTTTTTGCAATTCTCATTGAATTTATGAAAGAAAACTAGCAAAAGCAGAAGATGAATGACGCAATAGTGATAATACATAAAAACACCCCATATTCAATTTAAACATTGATAACAATACGTGTTCATTGAGAGTTCTAATGCCTCAATGGTACCGTAAAAAAATCCTAAAGTGTCCAGGTCTACTTAAAGTTCGACTCAACCATAGACACTTGACTTACAACTCAGTACGCCATATATTCAGAATTCAGAAGTAACGTTAATTTCAATTCAAAAAAGTTTTAAAATTCTCTGAATGTGCTTTCAGAAAGGTCGTAAAATATGTTGAAATGACTTAGATTTTCTCAAGAGTAAAGAGTAATTTTTAAAACAGCTTATCTAACGTAAAATATAGCTGATGATAGCTTATTTAGAATAGGCCTATAGATCAATAAGGAAACGAAGATTGCGATTTTACAATATATTAACGTGAAAGGCATGGAACTTCTAGAAGAAACACAGCGTTCTGCAAAAACGCAAACTTTTTGATGAATAGTCTGTCTGTTCAGGCGTGGCCTAGTCTATTTGGAAAGTAGGTGCCATTTCATATGAAGACTATGCTCCCTTCAAGAAGAAAATACTCCTAAAAACTGTGTCTATTTTCGAAAATCCATGCTTTAAAAATTCCATGAACCAACAAAAGATACACTTTCCCCACCTATGTTATTCCCGAAGAAGCTACGGACTTCATATAAAGTTCTGTTCTGCTATAAAAAGACCTCATTTACAACTGCTGTGCTACTTTTTGGAACATTTTTTATTATTAGTTTAGGCCCCTTACGAAAGGTATGTATATCTACAAGCACTATATCGCAAACGCCAAAGCTCTAATACCCGTGCTTCACAGTAGTGTGATATTTTAAAAAATTCGCTTTACAACTTCCGGACAATTAGCTAACTGAAACTCTAGCTAGAGTATTGCGGCATACCCTAAACCGAAATGCAATATAATTATAATTCAATTAACAAATTTATTATTTTGAAGTTGATGAAATACTGTGAAAAAGAAACACTGTGTCGACTCTTCTTCGGTACTTCGACTGAGGTTGCAAAATCGATTTGAATGAAAATGTATCTTGTCAGAACAAGCCAGTATTTTAGCATTTTAATATTAAGCGATTTGTGTACAAGGAACACAAAATCAAATATTAGGCCGCGAGCCGAGGCCATTTATCTTTCAGTTTCGTAGCGCACATAAGGTAACTACCTGAAAATGATTTTAAAATGTTCCTTAGAAATTTAGTAACAAATATTGTCTTGTTCCCACTTCCAAAAGTTGCACGTTTTACAGAAAAAACTCTTTTACTACAATAAATATGTGTTACCATCTGTCCTATTTTCTCTGCTTTTCCGTTATCATGGGCCAATGAACGCAGACTTCTGCATGGCGTAACAATCAAATTAGTCAGCTGTAGGTGGATCCCCGTGTTCGGGTGAATATCAGATGTACTACTGCTCGCTTTTGCGAAAAGTATAAGTAAGATATTAAACACTTGTATATTCTTACCATAAATAGCAATTTTAGTTGAGCACTAGCTCATAAGACGTTGTTAAATAGGTACGGTGCGGTAACTCCAAGGCAGGCTAGACCTAGAAGAATATGTCACAAACAAGTTGAACAACGATATTTTCTGGCTAGCATGAAATGTTTATGATTAATTTAATGACTCTTCTTGACTATTCAGCGGCCTTGTACTACTATATAGGCCACAGCATATTTGGAAATATAAATTAATGGCTGTTTCTGTAATGCACGGTTGTGTGAAAGAGAAGAAAATAATCAATTTTACTAATGTCGGTTGGTCTAAATCTAAATTCATAGAGTCGACAAGAACCTGGGAAGCAATGATAAGTTATGCCGGAGTGGAAAGAAAAATAGCATTGGAAACGATTGAGAGGTGAGAAATCAAGTTGTAGACAGACAGTTGATGTTTTAAAATATAGTCTATAGTCCATACTCATACTGTCATAGGGCATTTCAGACTGTGATATATCAAAATTTAGTGTAGATATAGTCTAGTAATGGTATGGAAACACTGCTGGACTGTAGTACATGCAATGAGCATATATACGCTCATTGAGTACATCAGATAAAATGCATTATGTATTCAAGGTATTAGTTAGTATTTAGTGGTATTTTTACACTCATGCTGTTCCAAATATGATTTTCTTCCTCATTTTAGATACTGTACTACAAAATAAAACGGCAATGTTCCACCAATCCGACCTAACGCAGGCTCTAAGAACTCTTGACGCGTAAAGGTATATGAGAATCATGATAGTTGCAAACAGCTTAGAGGGGTTTCCATATTAAAATACTTTAGCACTTTTCTGCAATTGGAACTGCCCATCAAACTCATGTTGGAGACTTCATTGAGGTTTTCAATTCATTTTTTGTCTCAACTATGAAGATCTTTTGAGGTTAACGAGGCATTAATAAATAAAGCTGAGGAATTTGTTTGTTCACTGTATGAAGAGGATATGAAGAATGTAAATGATACCAGGGCACGTCTATTTAACACTGGCAAACATAAGGATTATACTCTCCCACCCAACAATGATTCACTGAAGAAGCATGTGGCCCTCAAATCAGTTCTTGAGTTGGCAAACTGCAAGTGTAAGAAAAATAGTCAAAATAATTTATGCAAGTGTGGAAAAATCAACTTAAATTGCACAGATTTTTGTTTTTGTATTGACTGCAAAAATCACAGTACATTTATAGAGGAAAAGTCGATTTTCGAGATAGTGGATTTCGAAAACAATTCAGAAGAAAGCGAATTAGATATTGCAGTTGATTTAATAAGTATCATTTATTTGTTTGTTTTTTCGGACATTTGTTAGTGTCGTAGTCCTGTTTCTAGAAATAATATTGCCTTTGTTCAAATACATAACCACATAAACCAAAAAAAGACTAAATGTAATATTTCTGTTCACTATGTTATGTACATACTGTACATTCATTTAATTTTCTTGACATTTCCAGTAAATTTCTAAGTGAGAAATAACTGATTTATTTGTGTTTTCGTGCTCACGATGTTAATTTGTGACTTCATTGCTTAAAAATAAATACGTTTGATAGCTTCTATAATATGGATGTAGATTTTTAGGCTGTTTTTGTTGTAAACTGCTTGTGGGTATTACATAAAATTTATGCGACCTTTCGAGGTCACTCGCGACTCCTGTCACACAATTAAAGTATTTTTGTTGTTGGTTACATGTATGCCATATTTTTCGTAATCTACCTAGTAAATTATGATTGACTGAGGAAGTCTGATTTTGGTCAGGCAAAACGTTACAGGAATACATTTGTGTTAGTGTGCTGTAGGGCTCTCGAATTGCATAGTTCTTATGTATGTGTTGTAAACTTATGGTTATTGAATTTCCGGGAACCTCTTATATTCAATTTCGCATCAGGATTGTGGAACAAGCTGTAATGCGTTCAGTATGTTCATTTTCACACAAAACTGAAGAATTTATTTAGTTACCAGATCTGCGCTACGAAACTCATTTTCTGGGCGTTTTCAAGGCTTCGTCTCACGGCCCATATCCGTGGTAAGGATCTACAAGTGTATAACTTACTTATACTTTTTAACAACGTCTTAGCATAACTTAACTAATAATAACTAAACAGGGCTATGGAAAGGCTGCCCAACTTAACGCAAGATCGAGCAGTAATAACTAAGATTCATCCACTCGCTAACAGGTGATTCGATTCAATTGTTACGTCATGCAGAAGTCATTGTTCATTGCTGGAAATGTAGAGAATATAGGACAGATCGTAGCACATATTTCTTGTAGTAAAAGCGTCTTTTCCGTAAAACGTGCAACTTTTGGAAGTGAGAACAAGGCAATATTTGTTACTAAATTTTTAAGGAACATTTTAAAATCATTTTTAGGTAGTTACCTGATGTGCTCTACGAAACTCACTTTCTAGGCGTTTTTCAGGGCCTCGGCTTGCGGCCTATATCTTATTATCAAAATTTTGAAGCATTCTGTGAAGAAACAGAGGCTGGAAAACATAAGCTAAGAGGCTGACAAAGAGATGTTTGCGAACTCAGTGCTCTCGATCCTTACGATAACGGTACCGATTCGGTGTTCATATATCAGAGCAACGGTGGGCAAACCGCGGCTTGTGGGCCGCATGCGTCTCGAAAGATTTAATGCGGTTTTCTCGCTAGCATTAATTATTATCTAAATTTAACTAAGAGAAACTGTATCAGTTTTTTTAAATTTATTAATCGGTAGAAGAAGTTTTCATCAATGATTAGGACAAATTATGTTTTAGTACGAAAATTGTTGTAGAGTAGAATTTTAAATTTGAATCATTCAAGCGAGAAATCTTACGTCACAATGGTCAAATGTTTGCGCCTATGTTGGGTGTATGTCATGATGGATGAGATTCACATATTTATCTAGTGGGAGAAGACAGCCGATCGGTAAGTATGTTGATAGGTATTTGCCTGTCTGTCTATCTGTCTGTTTGTTTGTTTGTCTTTTAGATGCACGCGATATCTCACGAAAGCGATTGAATCTGCTCCAGATTTTGCATGTGCATTCATCATATCTCGGACCAGAAGCCTATTGATTTTGGGCGAATTATGTCGTATAATTAGCGAGTAATTGATTAATTAGTGATGGGACACAAGGTGTCACTATGGAGTAAGATTGCTGTTTTGGGTTCCCTAACTTTCGATCGATAAGTCTTCGGTCTCTGACCGATATTCTCGGTCAGCCAGTTATTTGTTCTCAGATGCATGGACTTTGTTCTCAGATGCATGGACTTTGTTCTCAGATGTATGGACTTGGTGGTGGAGGAAGCCATAACCACTCTACGGCGGCGAGGAGTCCAGCAATCTTATCGCACATAATTAACCCCGCATGACACAAATTTATGACATCATTTGGCAAGGAACCCGCTGCAACAACTGAAGCTATAGTTTTGTTATATAATGGAATATTGCTCCTGCTAAACATTCATACTCTGACTGTGATTTTGTGAAAAGAAATATGGCTGATGTTGTCGCAGTCTTGAATCCCAACAACACGAACCGACTGATAACCCAAACGCCGGTTGCGCATTGCACTACACAAAGGAAAAGATCCCAAATTAGTACCAATGTAATAGTTACAATGCAGAATGATTTAATGAGTTCTAATATCAACAATTTCAAAAATTATGCGGCCCGCACATATTTCTGACTCGCTGCATTCGGCTCTTATACTAGAAATTTTTGCCTACCCCTGTATTAGAGTATTGATGTCTTGGTTGGGCACGATATGCACATGAGGGTCATTTTGCTAAAAACACGATGGAATGAAAAGAATAAAATCACTTATCTATAAATCGAATTCGATTGGGAATTTTTTGAATATCGAATATTTAAAACAACCCTCAGTTATATAAATATATTTTAAAACGTGTGGACATGAAATGCAAGAAAGAATATATGTCAAATATAAAAAATATTCCATTGAACGAACACTAGCAAGAGATGTTGTAATCATCATCAACTGTTATTAGGAAACGTTGCTCCATCGCCCCTGCAATGATCTGAAACAAAAAATACTTTATAAAATAATATTTTTGTTCTAAACCTTACACATTTCGAAGAAAGATTGCTATCAGTATTTGAAATCTCTTTTTTATCGAGACTTGTATTACTGATTATAAATAAAACTGTAGTTCTAGAGATCATGGACATTTTGTGTACTAGATTTTTGATATTTTGTCATAAAGGCCTAAGTAATGAAAAACGCAGTGAATAAGTTTTACCTTGATCCATCTTTGCAGGTTGTAATTCAATTTCAAGTATATCGGAGCTCACTTTCAAATATATATAGTAATGATTTTAAAAACGGGATTGATCTCATTTATACTTAACTCAAGTCGAAGTGAATCTGGTACGATATACTGAGCCAGACATATTCCAGTCTATTTTTACCACCAAGTTCCTGTACGCCCTATGCCTATCTAATGATACATAGGAAGATATCTCGAGAAAAGAAACAAATTAATATGAGTTTATACGCAAGTGTTCTACATCGCCTATAATTCAATAATTTGTCTGTATCGTTAGAAAAATAAGTATATACAGTCAATGTTCCCTC
This sequence comes from Styela clava, assembly GCF_013122585.1. Lineage (NCBI taxonomy): Eukaryota > Metazoa > Chordata > Ascidiacea > Stolidobranchia > Styelidae > Styela > Styela clava. The sequence goes on along the minus strand of NW_024102838.1, from coordinate 22,641,748 downwards.
TAATTTTTTGTAGTATGTGTGCACAGAAATTTTGGTGTGTGCGCACTTTTTTGGAAATGACTAATATTTGTGCAAAAACAAATGAAGAAATTTTGGCGTTATAACCGGGTGAGTGAGCCAACAACAAACTTTCTCAACCTGCCAACCGAGCACATTGTTACATTACATCGAAATACGTCTGTGCGCAGTAAATCTATGCGTGTGCGCAGCCTTTGAAAGCTGTGTGCGCGCGCACACGCGCACACCTTAGAGGGAACACTGTATACAGTATATAAATCTGATTGTTGCACTGTCCCTTGTACCAAATACCGTTATTTGTTATATCTGAAAGTTTGATTGTTCTTCGCTATCCGATTTCCTACCTATTCTTCTTATCGGCTCTTTTCTCTCTTTGACACTGAATTGAATGCTTTGTTTTTCAATGTTAATTATTATTTAATTACCTTTAGAGTCTCCAGTTTAATTTGGGCAACTGCCCCAAACATTGCCGCCAATGTAATTTCCTGAGCAACATCTCTCTATAAAATTAAAAATAAAATCATTTCACAGGATCTGAATAAAATAATGCTGACTAATATTTGATATATTTTTCCCTTTTAATATTAAAATTGAATCATTTCGATAATTTAGATTATAAAATTTGTACAAACCAATTCTTGTTCGATCTTTAGATCTTTCCAAAGATTTGGTTTTTCAAATCTCTCCTCTTCTTCCTGATACAACAAAAAATTCAAACATCAAACAAAATTATATGAATAATAGGGGCTCCCGAAGTATGCGAACCAAGATGACGGACATCGGAATGTAATATGTGTACTAGGTTAGGGTTAGGCCATAACTTTAGGTATAAATTCTACGGGAGGCTCTTGGCTAGTCTTCGAACTGATAATAGGACTAAAATAAGAAAAATTGGAAATAAATTATGGCCAACCCTAACCTGTTACCCATGTTACGTTCCGATGTCCGCCATCTTGGTTCGCATACTTCGGGAGCACCGAATAATATTTATAATGCACGATAATGATTACATAGATTAAATTTTGAATGATTTTTGTTACATTCACCGCTTAGATGACATACATATAAATTACCTGTTTACTTGAAGAAAAGTACAATATCTGATCTATAAATGATAAGTTCAAAGAAGCGTGCATGGTTACAGCTCTCTCTGATAATCATGAATCAAATTGAAAATATTCCAGAATATTACCTGTTTCTGCATCTCAAACTGCTGCTTTGCATGTCTGTTTGATACGCAATCAAAATCGTCGATACTCTAAAAGATAGATTTGTGTATAAGATAATTAATGAAATAAATTGATTTCTTCAAAGATTATTTATTTTCACAGATAGTCAATGCATAAATACACATACCGAAGATAGCGAAGATATTTCACTCATGGTGCTATCCTGAGAACACAAAAATGAAAATTGGAGTGAATTTATAACAGATGAAATTTCCAAAATCCGTATTCGCTAAATAATGTAAAGATGCGCACAACGTGTCGAATTTTTGCACGAATGCACCTGCGGTTTTATAAAATAACTGCTTTTAATTAGCGCTTGAACACGATTAAAATAAATATGGTATATTGAATAAGTTTATTTCTAATTATTTATACATTTTTAATTTGTTCTGGTTTATTAAATAATAGGTCAATATGAATTGTGTGGTCTGAGATCTCAGGATAATCCAGAATATTGTGCCATAGGTTAAATACCCACCTGAATGTTTTATATAACTTGTTTGGAAATTCAATACCAACAATATGCACTTACCATAGACAAAGACGATACATAAGTCAAAGAATAATCCTGTTAAAATGAAAAACAATATAAAGTTTAGTATTAAAATTATCGATGTATTTAATTTAATTTGAAATTTCTGCTCTTTTTATCTACCTATTTTCTACGCAGTTTTATAACCTTTTTGTTTTGCAATGTCTCGGGCCATTTGGGCACAAGGGGAAAAGTAGATTTTACAACAAGGAAAACAAAACTGTACATCATAGAGCAGATATGCTATTAAACGATACATGGACTACCTTCAATCAAAAAAAAGCACATGATAAAATTACATATCATGAATACGTCCAATAGTTGGCATATAAACTTAATCTCTGCGTAACAAACAGCTAACTTCAATTAAAATGTTATATGAAAATATTATACCAAATCTTAAATATTATATTTCGTCAAACTATTCAGACTCTTTTTCATACCGTTGATATCGAAGAAATTTCCCATTGCATATCTTCATCCTGTTGCAAAATATGAATTAAAAATTAATGCACTACAAATCATAATTGCAAATGAAAAATGATTGTCTGTCGGTAAATGTATTTATATTCGTATTTTATAAAGTAAATTATATTTTGGATTTATGGTATATTCTTCTTAATTATTAAAAAGAAACTTTTTCATAATATCTGCGATTTAGTCATCAAAGAGATAGAGAGAAATATAATTTGTGGTTTCATTTACTAGATAAAACTAAAAAATCACAAATTTTAACTGTTAATTTTTTTTTTATATCTTTGGCTTCAAACAATAACTCTTTTAAAATATAATATAGAATGTTATGAAGAAAACTATTTTATGGACTATTTTCCTTCATCACCTATTAAAATGAAAGGAATCTCAACTGTAATAGACATAAATAAAGAAAAAATATGGTCATTGGATACAAATAATATCAACACCACTAATTGCTTCATAAACAAAGCAATAATAAACAACAATATAAAGTTATTGACATATGGCAGAGTAGTAAAATTGTTGTAATGATAATACTAAGAGCCATCATTTTTTTAATCGCATTGGTATTTAAGATCTGATTATTGCAACCGGCACCGACCCAAAGCAAACAATGTCTCAATTTCCAGATCCTGGTAAAACAAGATTACCTTCTCGTAAAACGAATCCAGCGCTATATTTTCTGATCGATGAGATTGTGACCTTATTTCTCCAAGATCATCAAAATTCTGGGAATTAATTTGTATAAATATATGTTGTTAAAGATAACGTTAATTCACCCATGATAATAAAACGTTACTATTAAATGTCAATAAGATTTACATGAATATTACATTTTTTGGTGCTACTGAAGTATGCGCACCAAGATGTCGCACAACCTGAACCCGGTACTGGTACACAACCTTAATTCAGGTTGTGCGCCATCTTGGTGCGCATACTTCAGGAGGTTCCATTTTTTGTTTAAACCATGGTTAACAAAGGAATAAAGTAAAAATGTTGAAGCTTAAATGTATATCCGGTTGAATAATAATTGAATATTCTAGTTCGATAAATAATTTTGCGCTATTTTCTTGCAATGGTCAACGACATCTGCTGCATATTTATTCAGAATAAATTTTATTGTAACAGAAAATAATCGTTGATGTATAAATGTGATTTTAATGATTTTACTCACGTCGTCCATTTTATTCCTGTTTGACTTCATGCCATTCTGAGTCTTTGAAAAGCATTTGGTAAATATCTGACAAATTAATAAGTACATTTATTACAAGCAAATGAAATATGAATTCCTTTTTTTTTCTGTGGTTTACCTTCATCTTTGAATTCAATCCCGTTAATTTTGTCTTGTTGTTTGTAACTTTTTTAATCTTACATTTTCCGGACTGACGTGTCCGTTTTTCGAAATTCTAAAAGAATGTAGCAATTGAGAGAAATGCGAAAGAAGAGCTTCTAACACAGGTAATTAGCGATTATGATAATTTTCATGATGACTATAGTTTTCAGCACTTTCCATTGATGGAAAATTTACTGATGAATGACTTGGTGTCTTTGGTGTTGTTTTTAAACATTGAACATTTGAATCGACAAGTCATTTGTGGCAAACAGTGCTGCTGCGCAAGGGTTCAAGACTTTTTATGAAATAACGTCATTTATCCAATTATTACCTGCGCTCTGTACGAAGTGTCACAATTTTCTTGTGAGGAATCATTGGTATCGGAACAATGAAGACAGTCCTAAAATACAACATAGAAAAATAAAGAAGATGAAGATATCATTTGGTTTACACATAAAATTTTTTTATCTAAAGTGCCAGAATATTTCTAAATATGTCATTTTCAAATTTAACTTCCTAAATGTTTTGCAGAAATGAAAGAGTTGGTTAATCAATTTCGTTTTCACTCACCATAACATTATTGATTTTTCTCATTTTTCTTCCAAACCAACTCGCAAATGCAACAATACAATGAATTGCATTTTTGAAAGAAGACGATGTTTCCTCATTTTCTCCTCGTTTCTTGGAAAAAGGTCAATTACTTGAAACATTATTTGATAAGTATAGTCTACAAAATTTTTGATTTTGTTGAAAAAATCTGCACAAAGATTTCGTCGATATGTTTCGGGAGGGGGGGTACATCGGACACTCAAATTTTGTTTACATTGCAACAGAATTTGTACATATAATAGATATCTCACAACTCGGAATGTTCAATATATCAGGATTAATTGTTCGAAAAGTGATGCAATATATATTCGGGATTTCATTATTTCTTTTAGTATCAATGGCGAAGTCAAGTCAAACACTGAGAATACTTCTGATTCCGAATTTTTATAGTGATCGACCCAAGGCAAAGTCGCTTTGCACGAACCATATACGCTGAACAAGAAGAATGACACGAGTAACCACTTGTTCAAATAAGAATCGAAGCAGCGAGATGCAGACGCTCCTAAGATGAAGTAAATAATTCAACAAAGCTTATTGCACAAAGTTTCGGAGGCTAAATTTGTCAACAAAAAGAACAATCGCGTGCCCATGAAGTTATAACGGCCTTCACAGATAATTGATACACTTTTTCATTGTATAACCAACTTTTGAAACAGACAAATTGCACTATTCATTTGATAAAGAGTAGTTCTTCACATACTTGATTCCAACGTTTACGATTCTTACGACTCCGCCGTTTCCGTCCACATGAATGCGATGGCCTCCATCTTCATCTGGCTGATCAATTACAATTTCATGGTGATGAATATTCATGGTAACAGTATCGTTAACATTTCAATTCAACTGTTCGTTGTAAATGAATTTCTTGGATTTTAATGCAATTTTGCAAATATTGTTTGAATTGTGACGTCACAATCAATGACAAATTAAAAATTCAATCAATAGGTTTCGAGAGTTTCACTGAGAAACTGTGTGAATTTGTTTAATATATGGTTAGTGTTCGTAATGGTGAACGACAAATTTGAGAGAAAGTCGCCAAGATGACAAACAGAAATTGTTGATATCTTGCTACATATTTTGGTGGTAACGAAAACAGGTATATAGACAGATTATTAAAGTCGCCCAATTCCCGACAGTCAATGTTCCTTATTCCGTTTGTGATGGGAAGTGATGTTTCCACATAGGTCTACTTTTTTGTATTCCACGCTATGTTGTCTTTGCTGAAATTATAGAGACCCGAGTCGTACCTAAGGCTTGGAGTGTTGGTAATTTCAGGGTTATATCTATAATGTTTCATGTCACACTAGATCAGTGGTTCACGAACTATTTTTACTTGCTACGCACTGAGAAAATAATAAAAAACAAACAAATTTATATTCAAATGTTAATGCGATGGATGTGAACTTTCATCATTATGTTAAAAATGATTGCCGAGAGAGATAATTCTTGACAGACTCCTCTGCCCGATGGAATAGGGCAGTGGTGTCAAACTCGCGGCCCGCGAGGACTTTCAATGCGGCCCTCGAACGCTTAATAATAATTGTAATATTTTTTAAGTTTTTTTTATCTAAATATAAAATATTTTTCAAACCATTTAAAGTGAAATTGATTATTCCCACAGAAAACGACAATTTACAGAAAGCAGTTTTGGAAAATTAATTTTTTTTGTTCCCAATTTGACACAATTATGAATAAACTTATATATGGTTATTGTTCGTAATGGTGAACGAACGACAAATTTGAGGGAAAGTCGCCAAGATGACAAACAGAAACTTGTTGATATCTTGCTACATATTTTGGTGGTAACAAAAACTGGTAGATAGACAGATCATGAAAGTCGCCCAATTCCCGACAGTCAATGTTCCTTATTCCGTTTGTGATGGGAAGTGATGTTTCCACATAGGTCTACTTTTTTGTATTCCACGCTATGTTGTCGTCGCTGAAATTATAGAGGCCCGAGTCGTACCTAAGGCTTGGAGTGTTGGTAATTTCAGGGTTATATCTATATGATGTTTTGTGGCAAAATAATGTTTCATGTCACACTATATCAGTGGTTCTCGAACTATTTTTACTTGCTACGCACTGTGAAAATATTAAAAAAGATTGCGACACACTAATAACAAATAAAGTTAGCTTTGAACAAATTTATATTCAAATGTTGATGCGATGGATGTGAACTTCCATCATTATGTTAAAAATGATTGCCGAGAGAGGGCATTCTTGACGGACTCCTCTACCAGATGGAATAGGGGAGGTGTCACCATCGATAGTTCGAATGGTGAACACGTTATCCCTGTAAACGTCAGCAACCGTTTCCAACATGCACAATGGTCAAACGTTTGCACCTGTGTTGGCGGTATGCCGTGATGGATAGGATTCACATATTTATCCCGTGGAAGAGGACAGCCGATATGACAGCTTAATGTTATGGCGAACCATGGCGTCTCGCCGGGTTACCAGTCAATATCGGATATTTGATTAGTTAGCCAGTTATTTGTTCCAGACGCATGGACTTGATGGTGGAGGAAGCCATAACCACTCTACGGCGGCGAGGAGTCCAGCAATCCTATCGCACATAATTAGCCCCGCATAACACAAATTTATGACATCATTTGGCAAGGAATCCGATGCAACAACTGAAGCTATAGTTTTGTTATATAATGGAATATTGCTCCTGCTATACATTCATACTCTGACTGTGATTTTGTGAAAAAGAAATATGGCTGATGTTGTCGCAGTCTTGAATCCCAACAACACGAACCGACTGATAACCCAAACGTCGGTTGCGCGTTGCACTACACAAAGGAAAATATCCCAAATTAGTACCAATGTAATAGATACAATGCAGAATGATTTAATTAGTTCTAATATCAACAATTTCAAAAATTATGCGGCTTGCACATATTTCTGATTCGCTGCATTCGGCTGTTATACTAGAAATTTTTGCCTACCCCTGTATTAGAGTATTGATGTTTTGGTTGGGAACGATATGCACATGAGGGTTATTTTGCTAAAAACACGATGGAATGAAAAGTATGAAATTACTTATCTATAAATCGAATTCGATTGAAAACTTTCTGAATACCGAATATTTGAAACAACCTTCAGTTATTTATATAAATATATTTTAAAACGTGTGAACATGAAATGCATGAAAGAATATATGTCAAATATATATAAAAAAAATATTCCAGTGAACGAACACTAGCAAGAGATGTTGTAGTCATCATCAGGAAACGATGCTCCATCGCCCCTGCAATGATCTGAAACAAAAAATACTTTATAAAATAATATTTCTGTTCTAAACCTTACACATTTCGAAGAAAGATTGATATCAGTATTTGAAATCTCTTTTTTATGGAAAGTTGTATTACCGATTATAAATAAAACTGTAGTTCTAGAGAATTTTGAACATTTTGTGTACTGGATTTTTGATACTAGATTTTTGATGTTTTGTCATAAAGGCTTAAGTAATGAAAAACGCAGTGAATAAGTTTTACCTTGTTCCATCTTTGCAGGTTGTAATTCAATTTCAAGTTTTTCGGAGCTCACCTTCAAATATAGTAATGATTTCAAAAACGGAATTGATCTCATTTATACTTAACTGAAGTCGAAGTGAATCTGGTACGATATACTGAGCCAGACATATTCCAGTCTATTTTTATCTCCAAGTTCCTGCAGGCCCTACGCCTATCTAATGATACATAGGGAGATATCTCGAGAAAAGAAACAAAATAATATGCGTTTGTACGCAAGTGTCCTAGTTCGCCCATAATTCGTTTATTGTCTGTATCGATAGAAAAAAAGTATATACAGTATATAAATCTGATTGTTGCACTGTCCCATGTACCGAATACCGTTATTTGTTATATCTGAAAGTTTGTTCTTTGCTATCGGATTTGCTACCTATTCGTCTTATCGGCCCTTTTCTCTCTTTGATACTGGACTAAATGCTTTGTTTTTCAATGTCAAATAATATTTAATTACCTTTTGAGTCTCCAGTTTTATTTGGGCAACTGCCCCAAACATTGCCGCCAATGTAATTTCCTGAGCAACATCTCTCTATAATGTAAAAATAAAAACATTTCTAGAAAACTAAATTCACAGAATCTGAATAAATTAATGTTGATTAATATTTGATATATTTGTCGCTATTAATATTAAAAATAAAATCATTCGTAAATTTAGATTATGAAATTTGTACAAACCAGTTCTTGATCAATTTTTAGATCTTTCCAAAGATTTTGTTTTTCAAATCTCTTTTCATTTTCCTGATACAACAATAAAAAATCAAATATCACAAATGTATTATGTCGCAAATATTTGTAATGCACCAAAATGATTCGGATGATTATTGTTACATTTACCACTTGGATGACATGTATAAATTTCGTGTTAAATTTAGAAAAATGAAAAAATAAGTAACTATAAATGTTAATTTTGAAGAAACATGCATGGTTGTTTATCACAGCTCTTTTTGATAATCTTGAACCAATCTGAAAAAAAAAATTTCAAAATCATACCTGCTTCTGCATCTCAAACTTCTGCTTTGCATCTGTATTTGATACGCAATCAACATTACCAATACTCTGAAAGATAGTTTTGTGTATGAGATAATTAATGAAAGAAATTGATTTCTTAGAAGAATATTTATTTTTGCAAATAATCTATGCATAAATAAACTTTAAAATATACATACCGAAGATAGCGAAGATATTTCACTCATGGTGCTATCCTGAGAAATACAGAAATGAAAATTGGAGTGAATTTATAACAGATAAAATCCTTATTCGCTAAATAATGCAAAGTGAGCGCACGGCGTGTTAAATTTTTGCCTGCGGTTCTATAAAATACCCGCTCCCATTTACAGTGCCTTGCGCTTAGACACAAATAATATAATTGTGTGATATTGATTAATTTTATGCTGATTTTTTATGATGATTTTAATTTGATAGTCGATCTGTCAGTTTGAACAGAGTGGGGTGCGTTTTTATATATTTTAAATTTGTCTTGGTTTTATTGAATAATATGTAAATAGGAATTGTGTAGTGTTTATAATCCAGAATATTGTAAATAAATGTAAATACCCACTTGAATGTTTTATATAACTTGTTTTAAATTAGAGTAATTTAAAACAGAAAATATTTACTTACCACAGATAAGGAAGATACATAAGTCAAGGAATAATCCTGTTAAATTGAAAAATATTATAAAAATTAGTAATAAAATTATCGATGTTCAATGCTATATTTATGCTCTTTTTATCTCAATTAAAAACATTTTCTATGCAGTTTATAACCTTTTTCTTTTATAATGTCTCGGGCCATTTGAGCGCAAGAAAAAAACCATTTTTTTTCCTAATTTTCGCTTTTACAAAAAGGAAAACAATAATATACATTATAGTTAGAGCAAAGATGTTAGTAAACAAAACATAGACTACCGTCGTTCAAAAAAGCACAAAATAAAAATTACATATCATAAAGAAGTTCAATAATTAGCATATAAAATTATGCACTGCATTACAAACTGTTAACTTTTTGAGCGTATTAAAATGTAACAAACGCAACGGATGTGAGACAATATTATAAATAATCTGAATGATATATTTCTTCAAAATATCCTGACTCTTCCTCATACCGTTGATATCGAAGAAACTTCCCATTGCATATCTTCATCCTGTTGCGGAATATGAATTATAAATTAATGCACTACAAAGTAACAAACCATAATTTGCAAATGAAAAATGATTGTCTGTCGGTAAACGTATCTATATTAGTATGTTTTAAAGTATATTATATTTTGGATTTATGGTATATTCCGATAAAAAAAACTTTTCCATAATTTCTGCGATTTAGTCATCAAAGAGATAGAGAGAAATATAGTTTGTGTCTTTTCACATTCAAAGCGAACAATGCCTCAATTACCATATCCTGGTAAAACAAGATTACCTTCTCATTAAGCGATTCCTTTTCTATAGTTTCTGATCGATCAGATTGTGACCTTATTTCTCCAAGATCGTTAAAATTCTGGAAATGAAGTTGTATGAATATCTGTTAAAGATAACGTTAATTCACCCAAAAGCATAAAACTTTACCATTAAATGTCAGTAAGATTTACATAAAAATTTTTTACATGAATTTTTTTGTCTATACCATGATTAACAAAGAAATACGGTAAAAAATGTTTGAAGATTAAATGTATATCAAGTTGAATAATAATTGAATGTTCTAGTTCGCTAAATAATTTTGAGCTATTTTCCTGCAGAAATGGTCAACGACATCTGCTGCATATTTACTCAGAATAAATTTTATTGTAACAGAAAAATAATCGTTGATGTATAAATGTGATTTCAATGATTTTACTCACGTCGTCCATTTTATTCTTGTTTGACTCATTGCCATTCTGAGTATTTGAAAAGCATTTTGTGAAGATCTGACGAATTGATAGGTATATTTATTACAAGCAAATGAAACTTCATATAAATTCTTATCTTTTCTTTGGTTTACCTTCATCTTTGAATTCAATCCTGATAATTTTGTCTTCTTGCTTTTAACTTTCATATTCTTACATTTTCCCGACTGCCTTGTCCGTTTTTCGAAATTCTAAAAGAATGCAGTAATTTATAAGAGAAATGTGAAAGAAGAGTTTCTATCTCAATTTATAAGCGATAATGGTAATTTTCGTGCTGATTATGGTTTTCAGGACTTTCAACTGGTGGCAAATTCACTGATGAGTGACTTTCACCCGTTGGTGTCTTTGATGTTGTTTTTAAACATTAAACAGTTAAATCGACAAGTCATTTGTGGCAAACAGCGCTGCTGCGCAAGGGTTCAAGACTTTTTATGAAATAACGTCATTTATCCAATTATTACCTGCGCTCTGTACGAAGTGTCACAATTTTCTTGTGAGGTATAATCATTGGTATCGGAACAATGAAGACAGTCCTAAAATACAACATAGAAAAATAAAGAAGACGAAGATATCATTTGGTTTACAAATAAAAAATTTATCTAAAGTGCCAGAATATTTCTAAATATGTCATTTTCAAATTTAACTTCCTTAATAATTTTCAGAAATGAAAGAGTTGGTTAATCAATTTTGTTTTCACTCACCATAGCATTATTGACTTTTCTCATTTTTCTTCCAAACCAACTCGCAAATGCAACAATACAATGAATTGCATTTATGAAAGAAGACGATGTTTCCTCATTTTCTCCTCGTTTCTGGAAAAAATGGCAATTACTTGAAACATTATTTGATAAGTATAGTCTACAAAATTTTTGATTTTGTTGAAAAAATCTGCACAAAGATTTTGTCGATATGTTTCGGGAGGGGGGGTACATCGGACACTCAAATTTTGTCTACATTGCAACAGAATTTGTACATATGATAGATATCTCACAACTCGGAATGTTCAATATATCAGGATTAATTGTTCGAAAAGTGATGCAATATATCTTCGGGATTTCATTATTTCTTTTAGTATCAATGGCGAAGTCAAGTCAAACACTGAGAATACTTCTGATTCCGAATTTGTATAGTGATCGACCCAAGGCAAAGTCGCTTTGCACGATATACGCTGAACAAGAAGAATGACACGAGTAACCACTTGTTCAAATAAAAATCGAAGCAGCGAGATGCAGACGCTCCTAAGATGAAGTAAATAATTCAGCAAAGCTTATTGCACAAAGTTTCGGAGGCTAAATTTGTCAACAAAAAGAACAATCGCGTGTCCATGAAGTTATAACGGCCTTCACAGATAATTGATACACTTTTTCATTGTATAACCAACTTTTGAAACAGACAAATTGCTCTATTCATTTGATAAAAAGTAGTTCTTCACATACTTGATTCCAACGTTTACGATTCTTACGACTCCGCCGTTTCCGTCCACATGAAATGCGATGGCCTCCATCTTCATCTGGCGGATCAATTACAACTTCCTGGTGATGAATATTCATGGTAACAGTATCGTTAACCTTTCAATCCAACTGCTCGCTGTAAATGAATTTCTTGGATTTTAATGCAATTTACAAATATTGTTTGAATTGTGACGTCACAATCAATGACAAATGAAAATTCATTCAATAGGTTTCGGGAGTCACATTGAGAAACTTGTGTAATACTTTGTGTAATATAATATGGTTATTGTTCGTAATGGTGAACGACAAATTTGAGAGAAAATCGCCAAGATGACAAACAGAAACTTGTTGATATATTGCTACATATTGTAATGTTACCAAAAATAGGTATATAGACAGATTTTTAAAGTAGCCTAATTCCCGACAGTCAATGTTCCATTTCCTTTTTGTGATGGAAAGTGATGTTTTTACATAAGGCTACTTATTTTGTATTCCACGCTATGTTGTTGTCGCTGAAAATATAGAGGCCCGAGTCATACCTAGGGCTTGGAGAGTTGGTAATTTCAGGGTTATATCCATATCATGTTTTGTGGCAAAATAATGTTTCATGTCACACTAGATCAGTGGTTCTCGAACTATTTTTACTTGCTACGCACTTGAAAATAATAAAAAAGATTGCGGCACACTAATAAAAAATAAAGTTAGCTTTGAACGAATATATATTCAAAAGTTAATGCGATTGATGTGCTTATTTTGAGAAACAAATAGGATTGAAACGTGGTTTCGTCGTTGCCAAGCACACCCGCATTTTGTAGTCAATTCCATGAGGTCGCTGCCTTTTCCGCATATAATTTCAGTCAAAGCAGCAAATCCGTGTTGACAGAACCAAGAAGATGCAATGGCAAGCTTATTTTGATGGCTTTTGCACGGGTGATTGAATAGGATTTGTAAACAGATAACCGATTCTCGTCAAAACTTCCTTTCCTGATAGCCTAACTAAGTCAACCTGGTGGGAGGTGGACGTCATGTTTACAAATGCATTATAACATAAGACTAAATATTTACAACCAAACAAATTTCGAGCCACAGGATCAGTCGATTATTTCAGTGAGCAAAGGGCTACTTCGGGAAACTGCTAGTGGGAATCAACCGGGTGATTATGACCAATCAAATTATAAAACAATCACTCAAGCTCATAAACACACTTCATACACAAACTAAGAAAGGAGAAGAAATTAAATAAAAAGTAGAATGCAGTGTCGGAAAAGTGCGACCCCTCTGGTCACACCCAAAGCACGAAGAGCAGTCTGGTTTCCAAAAGCATAATTGCCGAGAAAACCATCCACAAATGTGCTGAAATCCACCACTTTGCCAGAGGCAAGAGGAGCGACATACCTCCTCATACTCTGAGTGCTTCCGATGGGCCGCGTCATCCATAGCGGCTTCGCCGTTGTCGAATGGGCACACCACATATTATACTACGGGAGTACTACGACTTGATTTCCTCCAGAATCAAATTTGGCGGCAGCATCACAGCTGTTCTAGCGGTGTGCTCTCTACAAACTACGTCAACATCGCACCTAGAAAACCTGGTTGGTGGTAGGTGAGTCAAGATTTCTTCCTGCACCGAATCGTGCCGCTACTTGATGATATTATTGACTGGGCGACAGTGATTCAGAACATGAGGAAGAGTCTCGTTCGCGTAACCACACCTGCTACAAGTCACCCGTGGTTCCACATAAGCCGTAAACCGTGTACGAACGGATCGCAGCGGCAGAAGATTTAATCGAACTTTCAAAACCCACGAAATCTGAAACTAGGCAAGAGAGACAGACGTGGAGAGAAAGTAGTTGAGCAATCAAACCGGGAATGACAGGAACTGTCTTCCCCTGGTACCGAAGCTCGCCCATCGCCTCAACCAACGGGTGTTGGACACTAGGGGCAACACCCGTTGACGGTCACATCAGGCGCACATCGTAACTGGTAACCGACGTCCGGCAAACCTTTGACGCCCCGGAGAAAAACGTCCATCACCATGTTAAAATTGATTGCCGAGAGAGGGCATCCTTGACAGACTCCCCTATCTGATGGAATAGAGGAGGTGTCACCATCTATAGTTCGAATGGTAAACACGTTATCCATGTAAACGTCAGCAACCGTTCCCAATTTGTACCAGGTGCGCCAAAATGTTGCAGGACTTCGAGAATGGTTCCATGCCTTACCGACCCGAAAGCATTACGAATGTCAAGCCACGCCACATGAAGATTACGCTTATGTTTCTTGACATCCGCAATGACCGAATCAAGCATGAAAACATTTTCGAAGACGCCTTTGGAAGGAACGAAGCCCTTCTGTTCCGAGGAAATCACTTTCCAACTACATGCCCAAGACGGAAGACGACGTGCAATCACGACCGCATAGATTTTTATACAGCGTGCGGCAGATTGCGATGGGTTTCCAGTTCCCGATGTCATTCATATTGCCCTTCAGGTCCTTGGGAATAAGGATTATCCAAGAGGAACGTCATAAACTTAAACTACGCCGGAAACTCCTGCAGATTTCAAAGAGCTTGGTGAGAATTTCACCCCGTTTGTCAATGCGCTTCCAAACTCCATAGGTGAGCCATCTGGCCCCGGGGAAGTGCTAGTTTTTAAATCCCGCAAGACCGAAAAAACTTTCGTCGCACTGACAGTCACGTCCTCCTCTACCACCACGTTACCGTGGTGGTGAGCGCTTTGGGACATCCACAAAGGCATCGTCCAGTCACCATCTCCGTGCGGAGCCGAATCAGTGCGATATTTCTCTTCTAGTATCGATGATGAATGAAGTAGAGCACCGCAGACCACTAGTGAATCCTCGGTGATCGATCTAACCGTGCTTCTTCGGATTTCTTCAGAAAGCCGCCCTCAACTGAGGACCGAACCCCAGCCGATAACCACGTTCGTCGTTCACTCTGGAAAACAGAGGCACGGGTAGACCAAAGTTCAAACTGTCCCTCAAGATGGCGAACGCCTCGTCTGGCGAGGACATCGAGACACATTCATTCACTAAGTGAAAAAGTTTTTGACGCAGCTCCTCCAGGTTTAGAACACTCAAAGGAACCGCACCCTCCTGGGGAGATGAACTCTGGCGATCATCCGGCGCAGAAATTAAGCTCTGATGTATCATGGTTAGCGTGGGGGTAGGAGTGGCTGCATTAATAATTTTTGCAACCACAGGAGGATCCGGAATATGGGTAACTACGGGCTCAGGCTCAACCACGAGAATAGGCGAGGTCGAATCCGAAACCGCAAATACAACACTATCAGATCAACAGGACCGGAATTTTTGGGCTTACTCACGATCTCAATTACTAGTTCAGGGCTTTGGGGCGACGGGGTAACTACAGTGAATAAGTGTGGATCAGGTTTGGGTTGGGGTGAAGCTTCGTCCCATGCCGTACGCAGCCACGACAACAACGACTACATTTCGGAGTCCCTATTGACAAAACGGCACACGGCCTGGAGGCGCCTTTAGGCGGAAATTCCTTTATTAGAGGTCGAATTTGACCGATGGGGGATTCTTTACGGCCATAGGAAGGGGAAGAGGTTTTACTTTACGGGGAGGAGGTTCTGGTGTCGCCAGCTTCAATTATATGGTGACAATCACCCTTGCTACATGGAAAAGGCAATTCAATATTATTATCAGTTATCTGCTAATAACTGCGCAGCACTTACGTCTCACAAGCATGTCCGTTGCATGCATGCCTATGTGTTATACGAATAGCTTATTTTCTAAAGTTCCAAAAAGATCCGCGGCACACCTAAAAATCTCCATTGGCAAACTAGTGATCAGCGGCACACAGTATTGGAAACGATGCACTAGATACTGACAGTAGCTTACGATAGATGTATCCAGACATATGTTTCTGCTTAAAGGCATGCATTCGGTCGTCGAAGTCCAAACACGATAAGCTACACGTTTTCAGCGTTGTCGAGTTTTTTTTTTAAACAACTGTTAAAAATAGTGTTGCATGTTTATATAAAATCTAGACCTCAGTTGAATGGGCCTTATTAACATAGGAAGAAACGATATACGCTAGTGAAAGGGACGCATTAGTCAGGCTTTGAAAACAAATAGGAAACTGACAAAATGAAAGCCATATTTTTTGGAAATGCATTTTAAACTAACAGATGAGTAGTAGGCGAATGCGCAAAAAAAAATCTGTGCATTTGACCCTTGGCGATAACTTATGTTTAAGCCTCTTGCTGACCTTCAGTTTACGAGGGTTATTCTTAAAGATAGCAGAATATGAAAATCTTTACATAGAGCCGGAAGTGAGCAATTCGCTTTCGAGAATTTGTGATATAAAAAAGATCCCTTGTTATACGCACGATTTGTAAGGTTTACATTTTTTGCGTAAAAAATAGTATTCACTTATTTATAAAATGAATAAAAGTAAAATATTCTAGTGACACTTCCATCTTAAACAACTCACCTATTGGAAGCAAACAGTTTGTTGTTGCAGAGATAAAAAAAAATTGCTCAAAAACTACATGAACCACAGTAACTTGAGAAAACAATTCATGAGTGCAGAAAGTTTTATTATAACACACAAAACACTACCGATGATTAATAAAACAAAAATACTTTTTTTTGTTTATAAGGAATTGGTAAATATTCAAATAAAAAAAGTAAAAACAAAACATATGATAAAAATAAGCAATTTCATAGGTAATAATCTGTCTGCTGGCATGACTGAATTTTCACAACAAACACGCTTTATGAAATATCCGGTTGTACACAGGTACATCCAACGCTAATTGACTGTTTTGCAAGTCGATAAGAAGATTTTCCTCCTGTTTTCTGCAAAAATATTCTTGATTGTGCAGTAACCAGATGAGAGATAAAATCCGATGTTTCAGTTCCTAACGTCGGCTTGATGCAACCATCGCAGAGGCAGTATTTTTGGGCAATAAATTTAGGAAAACTGTAAATAAAATAGTAATAAAGTAATTAATTAAATTATTAAAAATAGAAAATTTATACTCATGCACCGTATGTAGGCTACTCATCAATAAAATTCTATGTTCATGTTTGTATTGAGCAGTTTATGCCCATCAAACCAAAATTTGAAGTATGCGTGACCAAGTTCTAATATACACGTATGTTATACAATATAAAACCATTTAAAACAGTCGACTGACGACAGTGTTCTTACCGTGTTGGATTGTAATCCAATTTTTCAGCATACGGTGACAGACTCCTCATGCCACTCATCATGTCATTTTGTTTCAAATAAGCTTGGTTCATAACTGGACATGGAACTTTTGGGATTGATCTTTTTGGTCGAAAAATTGTCTCTTTTTTCGAATCATGATATTCTTGTCTAGCTTTCTCCAACTCATCTTTTGATGCTGATTTGATATATTCCCGAGTTGCCCGCATAATGTTTGTTGACATTAGTAAATTGCATTCCTTACTGGTGCAAGAGAAACAAATGAATAGATTATAGATAATGAAGAGCATATAAAATTAGTTAAATACTCAATAATACACATCAACGATGTATCATTCAAGGTTGTTTTTTGAAATAATCTTATAAAAATAATATGTTCTGTTTAGTTAAGGTTTTGAACTGTGAAAAGTATATATGTTTGAATATATATATTTATATATATATGGTGTGTTCAGTCGTATTTTAATTTTGGCTTATATTGAGAAACACGAATCTCTTTGGAGTATATCGCAATGTTATAACACTCTTCCAAAATAAATAGGCTTAGTAGTCACAAATAAATCAGGTTGCATTGCAAGTTAAAGCCATCTAGAAGACTAACTCGTGATAATCAGTCCAATTAGGTTTTACATAATGGTGTGAAAGAGGTCTGATATCGGTTCGGCTATACATTTCTCTTACAACGAAATTACTCACAGTAATATATCTGTATGCTTCCTGGTTTCTCCGTACAACCCAACGCAATCAAATTCGTCCTCGTGTCGTTCTTCATCAATTTCCATTGCTGTGCTTAGTTCAAAAACGCACAATAATGTGATGAGAACGATATTACGGGAAAGTTTAGACTTTGCCATAATACTCTTTGGTAAGATTGAAAAGTCTTGAATTTTATTTGAAATTTGCACCATCTGCTTACCGTTGAGACTTTTTCAGTTTACTTAGTCTTTATATTCAAACTGTATTCCGCATTCATTTGTTTTATCTTATATACGCGTCTCAGAAACGTGTTGTGTAGCGAGTTTCGGAATGGACTGGATAAAAATATAACGTAATAGTCAAATCAGTCAGATACATAACGATCAAAATTAGTTTCTTATTTTATGTAAAGCAATCAACTTAATTAACTCACGATTTTTTTACATAATGAAGTCCAGATGGTTATTACGTCAATTAAAACTAACTATGACTCGACTGCGTTGTTAGACCAAAAAGATTAAATATGTTTTCGCCGTGTGCGGAGTAATTAACTACAACTTATTTAAATATGCAAGACATAGCTTATCACATCTCGATAAAAGCGCAATTTCCTGGTTGCCCTAAGTAGACGCAATATATAGATAGATGTTACAATAGACTATGTATGTGCGTTGTTATTAAGTGTAAAAATATATGACTGGTCATATATTTCGGGTTTGATTGGTCATAATTCAATATCATGACCAAGGCCGTCGGAACGCATGTCCTATCACTAAATTCTATCTTGCAACCACTAAAAACGATTTTAGGACTTGGTTACAAATTCGAAACAGCTGAATTTAGTCTCGGTAACAATGCCTTTTTCTTTGTCCATTCAACTATTCAATAGTCGCAAATATAAGATTGGATGGTTTGGTAATTGACGATATCTCAATTATCTATGTTTACCTAAAGCTCTGACGTTAATCATTTTTTCACGCTTTCTGACTTAGGATTCCATTTCCCATTCATTGGTAAACATATATTTTATCTCGGTTATAGCAGAACTTCAAACCTGCTTTGAAGCTAAATATTAAACTAAATAAATGGGAAATTACGGAAGGCCTCACGGTCACTGGCAATAATGCGGGAGCTTTATCTATGCTTATAGGCCCAATCAATAGACAAGACAACATGGCATTAGTCTCTAGCGGAGATTGTAAAATTTATGAAAAGACGTAGAACATCCATCAATCGTTACATAACATTATGAATCTATATATAATTCGGTAATTTTTATAATAACGAACCAGGTCTATATTTTTTTCATGTTATACAGATGAGAAAATAGGTAAGTAAGATAATGTCGGTTGCTATAATCTAGATTTCTAGAGAACATTTTAGTCACAAAACGAAGTAAAACATCCTCTAGCCAGTGCCAAAAATAAATTGGTTGTGAAGTCACGCCGGAAGGAGATAATGACGAAAAACATGTTGTTGCAAAACGTATGCTAATTATTTCATTCACAAATTCACAACGTTTTCTATAGATGGAGTCTGTGGTAACATGAGTTGAACCATGCTTACTAAAAAAAGCGATGCATCTAGAAATCAACCGGACAAAACCAAGCTAATAATTGAAAACTCTAAAAAGTGCGCGTTAGTAATACTGAATAAATATTTCTCTATTTTATTAAATAAATTTTATTAGTTTGTGACGCATTTTTCATTATTATGACCTAATATGTGGACTCGTGAAATGAAGCTATCACTATTCCTTGATTCACCGTTCGGTTTAGTTGAGTCTAACAATAAAATATAAACGAATCGAAAAATCATGGAATATTTGAAATAGGCAATGGAAAAATGACGAAATTTCTTGACGATGATGATAAAAATGACAACGTTTACATTTGTATTCCTTATTCAATCCTGTTCTGGAATGGTGTCTTTAAAATAGCACACAGTTCAAAGATTACCAATTATGGGATAAGCACAAGTACAACCAATATAAATTGACAATTTCTTTTTCGTCGTGAAAGTATTTAAAAATTTATCCTTTTTATAAAAGAATTCCATACGGGTCTCCAACGGCACAGATTGTAAGGAAAGGTTTTCTTTTCTCGTCACGGGGTCGATGCACCCATTACACAAACAATGACGCTGTATAAAGAATTGGGGATATCTGTTGAAAAAGAAAATAACTCAAGTTGAGTGATCATACAGACCCAATAGGTTCAATGTCTTGAATATTACTAATGATTGAATATAATATATTCCACTTGCTTATTTGTTTGCGCGACTGCGAAAGTTACATACATATAAGTATCAGAATGGAATTTTTATCTGGATTATCCCAGCTTGATTTTGTGCAATATCTACATGATAAAATTGGCATTCCTTCAATATATGACGGATTCATCTTTTTTTTATTGGAGAGAGGGGACGCGTATACACACAAGCATATCGTCACGCTAATAAAAAAATGATTAATTCATTTTTATCAGTTTTCAGTGACAAAAGAAAAAAAAACACCCTGAGAATATTGTTATGCCATTGCGGGAAAATAATTTCTTATGAATAAATTTTTTGAGTCGTAGCAGGATTCAAACTAAATTATTCGAAACTAATATTACCTGTTGGGGTCCCAATTCGGTTTTTCGGCATAAGGCGACAAGCTTCTTCGCCCATCCATTAAATTATTTTCTCTGAGATATTGAGGAGTCATCGTAGGACATTTAGTGATTTCTCTTTTTGGTCTATTTGACGGAGGGGAAAAATATTCTTGCTTTGCTCTCTCAAGAGTCATATCGTCAGCAAACATCAAGTATTCTTTTGATTTTTTCATAACTTCAGTTTTCATTAATATTTCGCATTCCTTTCTATAAATAAAATAAAGCATAATGGTGTATCTGAAGTTAATTTTGGCTCGATTGCATAAATCTAGATTTTGTACAAAAATAAACTTACAGTAAAATTGTTGTTTCTTCTGCTGTTTTGCCGCGAAGTCCAATACATTCATATTCATTAAGTATTGTATTGCGATCATGTATAATAAATCTACTATCTTTTGTGGAATTCGACAATGAAAAATGGGGAAACAAAATCACAATTAAAACACGAAGAAAAACAAAGCTGAAAGTGTTCGCGACCATGGCGTATTTTCTGCAGTGTAAGCACGATTACAAAACTTACATTTTAAATATAACTCCATCTTTTATAGTAAAATTGCTGTACAGGAGTAATGGGAAATGGATTTTTTGGCGATTCAGAGGTCAAGGTTTCCGGGCATTTCCCCAACTATATATAGAAATATACAGAATGAGGAAGCACGCCTGAGTAACTTACTAAACGTGACATGGTAGCATTTCGAAACCTCTTGTCGAACGACAGCAAGTGGATTACATGAGTGCATTTTAAGCAAACCGTTCGAATAAGTATCCATGTTATTATTGGCCAGTGTTAAGTTGGGAAATAAATGCAATGAATACACGAGTCTTTATTTTCATATATTCAATGAAATAGATATAAATGTAGAGATTGCAGACAAATGACGTTCTCCCTTATTCCGAAGAATAAGATCATCTCACAAAACATCAATATAATTTCACACATTTCTAGACGATGTTTTTTATTTATGCAGTCGCGGAAATCACAGTACAGGAGTTGCGGGAATACTTCTACGGTCTATATTAGCTAATAAGGCTTGAAAGAAACATGAATAAATTTTTCAAGCGGAAAGTACTAGAATACCATCGTCATCGAGTTGAATCACGATCCTGTACAGTTATATGAGTGCAATCGGTCTTTAACTAATTGATATTGGAGGCTTGAATACTCATGCTATTAATGGGTCAGCCAAATTCCAGACAGATTGGAATGATTCATAATTAGTTTTTATGTGTGACGCCAACAAAACCGTGGGGAAATTTCAGACCACAACTGAATGTATATTACTAAATGGTATTTTTGATGCTTCTATTTTTGCCACATTTGCGTTCCCTGGAAATCTAATAAAATTATATAAAAGATGCAATGTTCGACTGATTCTTGGAAACATAGACTAATTATACAACGGAACATTTAGGATAAAATTTGCAACATGCCAATGACTAATATCGGTAAAATGAGTTTTCTTTTTGTAATGGCGTTTCAGCAAGTAAGCAGCGTATTACCAAAAGTAATGAAGGCTGAAATAACTCGGGAAAAGTTGAAATCAGAATATGATTGCATAGGGCTCATTGGAAAATCCGAAAAGGATACTAAAATGCTGTTGTAAGTACGAGTTTTTTAGAAAATAGTCAACATATTCAGATATACAATATTCAAGATATCATACAGATGTGTTACGATAATCAGTCCACTATATTAATAATAAAATAAAAATTAGTAAATAATAAATTAAAGTCAAAAATCAAATGGAATATGTAATAAAATGTCATTAATAATAAGATGACGTATCATTGTTTCGTTTAATTTTTCTACATTCGCAGACGTGATTGTGAGTTCGCCATGAAATCGAGTGTGATGACTGAAACGAAAAAGTTTATAGAAAACGCCGTTGTGGAAGAACTAACAGAGATTATACATAACTATTTTGAGAAAGATCGTGCAATTTTTGCCAGACGTAAAAGATTCACAGATATGGATTGTCCGACGCTGAATAAACAAGATTTATCATCAAACGCAAAAGAAATGCGAAAGAGAAGTCTTGCTCCTTTTGTGTATAAACCAGATTTTAATCCTAACAGGTTGGTTTAGTTTTCCTGACCCTTCATTGTATTAAAATATTCTGTTACTCACAAACTACAATGCGTTTATAGTGATAGGATATCGGATATTATCTAATCAGACCTAAAATACCGTTCATAAAAACAATGCATAACTTGAGGATCATCTATTCTAAATAACAATGAGTAAGAAATGAGGCGAAACGACCTCTCAATACTAATTTCTTTTCTCGTAGTTTGATTATTTATATATCATATTTTGATCGGATTGAAATCTAGTGAAATTGAAGTCGTTGAAAATTATTTTAATTATTGAATGAATATATTATTATCTCAGTCAGTACCATAATATGATATATGAATTTGTGATACCTTGTAAATTTGAGCAAAAAAAATAAACCATGCAGTATGCGACTCCGTATAGGTACTCATAAAAGACACACACTAAAATCATAACCCGTGGGAACACTTAGAAAAACAAATTGACGTGAACACCCCTCTTGTTGAAAATCTCTGTATGTGTCTCTTAAATACGAAAAAACGTTTTTGTTCAGATTTCCCAAACTTGTTTTGCATGGTGTCTGCCTTTGCAGCGGATGCATCGATTTAACAACAGGCCGCGAAACACTCAGTCTATCATCTCTAGCAATAACTGGTAATGTCACAGTTTTCTACAAAGAAGCCGGTGCGATGGGTTATACAAAGCGAGAGGAGCCGATACCAATTGGATGTACTTGTGTGTATCCACTCCAGAGTACATAATAAAATTCAAACCACAATATTAAATATTACGAAAGATTTTAATTATTTGCTTTTAAAGCGTTTCTAGCAATGGAATTGCAACAACGTACCGTATTTAGCTATCAGTGTTTAATTCTATTTTTATACTCGTTATCGTACTAATTATTTTTCTAACTAAAATTAATATTACTTTTGATTACTCACGTCTCGTTTTATTGTGACTCTATATAGGATAGGGGAATGTCAAGTAATTGCTCTTTGTATCAGTATTGGGGAGACTCGATTGGATTCGTACTCGAGTTACCTTTTCAAAGACTCGAATCATTTAAACAAGGCATTGACACCGAATGGGTCGCAAAATACAAAAACTAATGTTCACGGGCAATTTGACGCAACCAGCCTTTAATGAGATATGTTGCATCTTTTGCCGGTGATAAGCTCCTCATTCCAAATTTTTGGAAGAGTGAAAAAGTGAAAAATAACTTTACGTCCCTATTTATTCCTTTTAAATCATGAATTTACAATAACATAATATGCTTGTTTTTTCCACGGGGATGACAAAAATCAAGGAATTGTAAGTTTGTCGTGGAAACAAGTATTATATAATAATCTTCGGCGACGAGATGCTAGGATAATTAAGGACACAACCCAAATTTTTTGATTGAAAAGCCGCATAGTAAAATACTGAATTTAAAATGAGGGGAAACACCATAAGTTTGGTTTAGGAGGCCCGCGATAGATTGAAAATGATTTTTTAAACATTGTAAATCGCAAAATTTGGTGTGACTACGACATCATTTTGTTTAGTTGCATTTGAGAGAATTTTACCGTTTATCGGGAAAACGAATCAAAACAAGATATAATCAGACACATTGCCACCCATTTTTGAAATAATGATGCTTTTATATTTTTAGTCGACGCAACAGCAGGTTACATTGAACACAATCAAATTAATGAAGCAAGACATTTTAAATATACCCGTATCGTTCTTGATTTGATTACTTTGGGCATTTGCGAATTTTACATTTCGGGATTTTTTTTAACGGCGATATATTAAAAAGGTACACTTGTATGTATGTGAACCAAGATGGCGGACACCGGAACGTAGTAATAGTACTAAAATAAGGAAAATTTTAATGAAAGTATGTCGAACTCTCGAATATGCGCAGGACAATATGAATATAGTCAGCTAAAGGGTTTTATACTCCAATGACACGCCGAATTATATATCGCTGAAAATTAATCATATTTCGTTTCATTGTATGAGTGTAGTGAATATTAAAAAAGTTCGTTCCTTCCGAAGGCGTCTTCGAGCATGTTTTCATGCTTGATTCGGTAATTGCGGATGCCAAGAAACATAAGCGTAATCTTTAGATGGCGTGGCTTGACATTCGTGATGCTTTTGGGTCGTAAGGCATGGTGCCAAGTCCTGCGACATTTTGGTGCACCGGGGTACATGTTGGAAACAATTGCTGACGTTTACAGGAATAACGTGTTCACCATTCGAACCGTGGATGGTGACACGTCCCCTATTCTATCTGGTAGAAGAGTCCGTCAAGGATGCCCTCTCTCAGCAATCATTTTCAATATGGTGATGGAAGTTTTTCTCCGGGGCGTCAAGGGTTTGCCGGACGTCGGTTACCAGTTACGATGTGCGCCGGATGTGACCGTCAACGACCAGGGCTACGCAGACGATTCTGCTCTGTGTGCGTCGTCGCAGCAACAGTTGGAGGCGCAACTCTCAATATATATGTGAAGAGTTTACGCGATGGTCCGGAATGCAATTCAAACCATCTAAATGTCGTGTCCTTGTATTGGTTCGTTCGGGAGGCACGATAGTCGCGGACAGTGAGCCTTTCCATCTCAATGGCGGGGAGATTGCTGTTCTCGGCCGGGATGACTTCTCGAGGTATCTTGGCAAGAATATGGGATATCGGATCGTCGGACGGAGTGAGTGTTTAAACCAAATTTTAATTTCATTCGGAGGCTCTTTGCTTCTGAGCTCACTCACGTTTCAAAAACTGTTGGCGCTGAAGAGGTTTGTTCTACCTAAGCTCTTCTTCCAATTAAGGATTCGGTATTTTCGTCGGCGCGACCTCGAGCGGCTGGATGCGAGCATCCGTTGTCTGAGGAGAACCGTTTTTCGGTTACCAGTCCGGACCTGTCAGCCGTTTTTTCATTCCAAGACTGCGGCGGGGGTCTGGGCATCTGAATTTTGCCCGCGAAGCGGACATATTTCGGGTTACCCATGCGTTCAAAATCTTTAATTCTCCCGACTCCATGGTCCGTTCGGTTGCTCGTGCTCGGCTGGGCGAGATGTTACCGAGTTCAGGAGGCGACGCAGGCCCTGGTAATCGACTTTCTCAATTGTGATAACTCCTTTGAGTCAGATGGACGACGCATTGGTTCGTGTGGGGATCTGTGGGGCCAGCTACGCCCCATGGGTCGCCGTATCAGTCTTAGCTAGGCTGTCTCGTCGGAGGGGAACTTCACGGTCACCACTAACAATCTCCTGATCGAGGGCGGCAAGAAGATAACTCGGGTGTTGCACCACGTGTCCAACACCCGTTGGTTGAGGCGATGGGGCGAGCTTCGGGACCGGGGGAAGACACTTTCCTGTCATTCCCGGTTCGGTTGCTTAAACCACTTTCTCTCCACGTCTGCCCCTCTCGCTCAGTATCAGATTTTGTGGGTTTCGAAAGCTCGATTAAATCGTCTGCCGCTGCGATCGGTTCGTAGACAGTTTACGGCATATGCGGAACCACAGGTGACTTGTAGTAAGTGTGGTTACGCAAACGCGACTCTTCCTCATTTGCTGAATCGCCGTCGTCCAGCCATGAATATCATCAAGGAGCGGCACAATTCGGTGCAGGAAGAGATCTTGACTCACTTACCCACAGCCAGGTTTTCTAGGTGCGATGTCGACGTAGTTTGTCGGGAGCACACCGCTAGAACAGCTGAGATGCTGCGGCCCGCGGCCCGATTTGATACTCGAGGAAATCGGGACGAATCGGGTTGTAGTACTTGATGTGGTGTGCCCATTCGACATAGGCGAAGCCGCTATACATGACGCGGCCCGTCGGAAGCACTCAAGGTATGAGGAGTTATGTCGCTCCATTGCTCTTGCTCTGGAAAAGTGGTGAAGTTCCACGCATTTGTGGTTGGTTCTCTCGGCATTTACGCCGTTGGAAACCAGACTGCTTTTTGTGCTTTGGGTGCGACCGGAGCGGTCGCTACGGTGGTCTCCCGGAACTGCGTCAGGAACTTCGTCTGGGGTTCCCACCGCGTCTGGAGAGGGCTTTGTTTGGACTTCTTGACAGTGTCGGCTAATCTGACTTCACCCTCTTTTCCGACACTGCATTCTACTCATTTCTTTATGTTCTTCCTCTTTCTTAGTGTGTGTATGAGATGTGTTTTAAGCTTGAGTGATTGTTTTATAATTCGATTGGTCATGATCACCCGGTTGATTCCCACTAGTGGTTTCCCGAGATAGTTTGAGCCCTTGGCTCACTAAAATAACTCCCCTGATCCAGTGGCTCTAAAGCTGTCTGGTTGAAATTATTCCCATCCCCCACTACTGGCCTCCACAAATTCACGCTCGGCAATGGACACGGACCACAATATATGCTATATATATATATCAGTTTTATACCGCTCGCCTCCATTAACCCAGTTTTAATTTACAGATTTATCATATGTCACCTTTTTATAATTTTGATCAATTGTCTTTTATTTACTTTCTTATTTATTTATTCTTATTTATTTTCTGACCACTTCACACCTTCTCATCACTTAATTTAGTTGATAGTAAAAGGCGAGTGGTACCTATTAGGCAGTAGTTTTCATCTTTAAAACCCATTGCGAGCTGGCCAGCCCTTCGCGGCAAGATTATTTAACGTTATTTTTAGTTAGTTGTTTTTTGTGTGGTTTTGCTCGGCGAGTTGGCCGCGGCTGGCGTTGATTCATGTTGTTACATCATGATGTTACACTTCAATTATATATCCGCCAGATAGTGAGCCACTCGACGAGCATCCAACATTTATTTCCTATTTCTTTGGAGGGCTGGCCCGGTTAGATAAGCTGCATTATTTACTTTTATATTGGCGTGTTTTTTTTCATTAGGCCTACATGTTCAATTTATTTCTTATTTAGATTAAATCTCATTTGTATATATTTTTATAAATACTGTTTTAGCCCTCCTGAGTGGGGGAGGCCAGGGTTACTGGCGAAGTACCGAAATAAAAGTACTCAAAGTCAAAGAAATAATAAAAACACGAATTCGTGTATTCGAGGCCAGCAGATCGAGTACGATTGCTGCAGGAGGTACATTTATAAACCTGTACTTAAATCTCTTTCCTAACGTTTTTTGAACGGATCGTTTTAAGTTTTGTTTCACCAGTACCAAGCTACTTCCAATTAACGTAATGATAGAGATTAGATCTATATTGAAGATGACAAATTTGTTCCATAATGGCTTTCATTAGTGATGTAGTAGTCTAGAAATAGTATAATTACGTTGTTTCCATATAAGAACTAGGGTCACCACTTTTAGGGCTACTTTTAGGGTACAAATTAAGCTGCGGGCTACCAGTTCAATGTAAGCTTCAATTATTGATATAATTACTGGTATTTAGTGAAGTAATAACTTTTTAGGATTCTTCAGGAAATCAAACGATTATCACAATGTTGCAAATAAATTTCTAACACTTGTATTTCTGATTAAATTGTCTGCACAGTCTAAGATAAAATCTAACAGTTGTACTATCAAATGTTGCATAGTATTATACTCCGACGTGTAACTTGACACTGTAACTCTGAGCGAGTCTTGCAGATTTTCATCAGTGAGGCGTGTTCCATGTTTGTTCCTGGTGAAGTGAGTCGCGGCGCTATGGCCCATCGTGAGCGTTGGTTCGCAGATTAGAATCTCATACGGGGATAGTTATGTGCGAAAGGATTGCTGGACTCCTCGCCGCCGTAGGGTGGTTCACGTAACCGCTGGTCGGTTAAGGCTTCCTTCGCCATCAAGTCCAGGCTTCCGGAAACAAATAACTAACTAATCCCATACCCGACATCGAATGGTAACCGGCGGGAAGCCGTGGTTTGTCATATGGTGAAGCCGTCCTATCGGCTATCTTCTCCCCCGGGATAAATATGTAAATCTCCTCCTATCCTGAGACTGTCAAAAATGTTGATTCGAAAGGATAGGTTAAAACAAACGATGGTCTCGTGAAATAGGATTGCTGTATGATTTGAATCGCGAGCTTTTTCTGTCCGTACTGTGCTGACCAGTGGGTAGTTAGCGCGGAAGATTACGTGACAAGATGTGAAATATTTCTCCGCTCTGCCGTCGCTAAAATCGCCCCACTAATGAGACACACGCAGGCTGTTTTTATGGTGGTATAAATATATCCACCTACCATTCATCGTGAAAATGATGGATTTTTTTTGGAATCAATAATTGTATTGTTACTGCTCCGCTAACCAACGGACAAGAAAAAGCGCGGGTTCGTGGAAAGTGATCTCAGTGTGATGTCATAATTGGAAGAGTGTTAATTGACTCGCCACATTTCTGAGGTCAAATAAGATAAGGTTGATGATTACAATAATTAATATAGTGTCATTTCTAGTTCCCATAAAAGTGTGATTTATACTAAAATAGCAGGACAAAATTTAATTGATCTAGCTTACTTATAAAAGCCGTTATTAAGCTTAGTTTGGAACAGACCTGCGGGCGACTCATATGGTCTTCGCGGGCGACTTGGTGCCCGCGGGCAACGCGTTGGTGACCCCTGCTCTACAGTCTCTACACGACATTGGTGTTTTTCCTTTTGGTAAATTTTCCATCATTTTTGCCCTACTTCAGTTTATAAAAATTTTGTTAAAATGGTACCCCGAGCTATGTACGTTACTGGAAATAAAGCTCGCCTGAGGGTGGCCATTGGCGAAAAGCGAAAACATCCATTCGCGCATAAGTCTGTTACTCAAAACTGTATTCTCGCGTTTAATACGTTCTTTCAAAACTACATAATCCCGAATGCTCATTACCACTGAACTTCATTGGAAAAATTCCGTTCCTGGAAAAGTACATTTCCACGACAATGCTTTATCGCTGAAATTCTTCTTTACAAAATACATCCCGCAAAAGATGCTAATCCGCATTCTTCACTCAAATTCACAATCTCATATTTGCCTATATATGAAACATAATAATTGGGGCAGCTCATTTTCTTATGATCTTCCGCAAATATTAAAAAAAAACTCATCGTATCTCCAATATTTCCTGAAACTTGTGAAATTGAAAGTATTTATTCGTTGCATTTATCGCAGCTTTATAGATCGGTCTCCTCTAATAAAGTTTGCAGGGGTTAAAGGTTTAAAACTTTACCTTGCGAAAAGAGTGTGGTGCTCCTCAGTGTTAAAAAATATGATCCGGATGAATTGAACTATAGCAATCAGTGAATGTTTCAGCTTCTTTTGTGGAGTGAATTTATTTTGAACCAAATCGAAAAAATGTAAAAAAAAAAACGATGATGGCTCGTAAGGACTAGTACTATATGAAAGTCTCTTGTTTTATTTAACACTGCAACCCAGTGGTCCCAACCACTGGTCCGCGGATGATACCGGTCGTCGAAGCTTTTTTGTCGGTCCGCGAGAAATTTCCTTTCGTTCAATCTCCCAAGTGTGTAAATCCTAAAACACGCGTGTTCGACATCGCCCTGAACAAAGTATATATATGTGTGTGTGTGTGTGTTTTTTTCAATAAGGCAGTGGCGGCGCGTGGTCATTTTGACAACCGGGGCAAGCTACTGCGGGACCAAGTCACCCCCATCTACGGGGACAGGATGAGCGCTGTAAGTTCTCCCATCATTTTATGAGTATAAAACCATTCCATCGGTAACAACCAATCGGCATAATCGACATTTTTTAACGATAAGAAAGTGTCTTTAAAACCGGTTCAAGTCAAGGGATTAATAAATATAGACATAGTTTATTTTGAAACCTCTTTCAAAAGGAAAGGCAATATTTAATTTACCCAGATAAATACAATGACATATTAACAGAAACTTCGGAAAAGCAGACAAAACCTAAAATAAGGTTTAAAACGTTACTATGAAGAAAGGAAAGTTAATGCAAAGATAAGGACATGCGTCGCTCACTCATAGATATATATGCTGCTAGACCTCTACTGCTTGAACATATATGCAACACGCCGCGGTTTCTTGGAAGCAAAATGCTCAATAACGCGCTGATTAAAGTCATGCATCCCAGAAATAACGTCTCTGTGAATGGACAAAACAGCCAAGGAATTTAATCTATCTTGCTTCATTGTGTTTCTGAGATACGTTTTGATGCGTGAATATGTCAACACGTTGTTGTAAGAAACGTCGGCATTGTGTCGTCATAATTTCGGGGTTAGCCCCGATGATTTAGTAAAAGAAACAGAAAACAAACGAGACAAACGCGGCGAGTGGAAGATAAAAGAGAGGATACGATATACAATGAGCAACCGGGCCAAAATCGACGTCGCCCCGTCGACGGCTTTGCGAGCGAAAAATGAACCATGTCGGGAGAATATGGCTAGTGTAGACAGTCTGTGCAACCGATATTGAGGTATTTTTCGAATATTTTTTATTATACCGAAAAAACAACCGGGGCATTGCCCCGGCTGGCCCTATTGATGCGCCGCCACTGCAATAAGGTAATATTTGATGGCCATATAATTTTACAAACTCGTTTTAGAATGGATGATTTATTAGTGAAAAACGCAGGTTCTATTTTAGAGACAAATACATGTTAATTTACTGTCAGAAATGCGTCTATCTTTTGGGAGGATATTTTTTATTCACAAAGAAAACATTCAAACATTTTAATTGGCAAGCCGGCAAAACTGTTCCGTCATCCGAACAAGAGAGAAACGCTCAAATATATGGACACACAGAACAATTCGCCAAAAATCATATGCGGTGACTTACCAGTACCTGTATCGGTAACAGGGGTACGGTGACGGTACAGGGACTGTCATAGATATTTTAGGTCATGTGACAATGATCTATTCTTCTTGAATATATTGAAACATCAATTGAAATATCTCGTGATATGAGTCAACTATGTAGCCTACCGTATTACCGGATCAAGTACCGAACCACAGTCAAACATTTCACATAAAAACGTTACTAAATAACATGCGTCAACTTAATACCACCTGAATCGGGTTACAAATTTTGGTACACTGACTGTCATAGCCGTTTAGGGCTGATGGGCAATTCGACTACTCACTGCACGGACAACTCACCAGGTCTATATGTAGTCGAGTTGTCTCTGGTGAGTTGGTCGTGTGTAGTCGAGTTGTCTGCCTCCCATTTCACATGTCCCGTGACAATGATCTACTCTTCTCCATTCAATTGCAACATGAATTGAAATATTAAGTAATCCGTTTCATTCCCTTCTCCATCATTGGAACAAAATTTAAAAAACAAGCCCCGCTTTTACCAGACAGCTACGAGTTAGTTCGGTGTCACCCATTGTGTTACGCCTACGGTACCGGAACTGCCCTATCTTTAGAAGTTCCTATCTTGTGACAGCGTGAATTGAAATTGCAAGATGGTTCGACTCACAACCGTAGTAACACCAACGATCCGAGTCACTACTGTTATATAACACCAAGTACGGCACTATTCGCCATTCACCATTCCTCAAATCTTAGCAAAGCAAGGATTCCATTACGAACCATCGACGTTCGATGGCACGTGATCAGAAGAACAGAAGCGTCCGCAGAACGTTCGGTGACATCATAGCAAGCAAAAACAAATCTCACAGAGCCAACAGAGATATTTGAAATATATAAAAGTGATAGCCTTCTGGAGAAAAATTTCATCTTTAACCACTAAAAATTTCAAAGCAATTGGTCCAGTAATCAAAGAGAAAAGCGACTTTTTAGATTTTCCACTAGGTGTCCAACAAGTGTCAAAGAACAACAACAGCATAATATTGAAACGATCGTTATGTCCATTACCGTGTCCAATAATCGAAACGAAATAGATGGGAGCGCAGGGAAAGATATCAATTATTTGGGTAACTTGTATACTTATGAATGAATGTAAGTTAAAACAGAACAAGATGGATTTTGAACATCCAAATATGGATGTGTTCTATTCTACTATACACATACTAGTGCAATAAAATCAGGAGCACGGGTTGGATCATCGAAACACACAGATTTTTGGTAAAACCATACCATTGGTTATAAAACGTTATCATGGAACCGGATATTTACCTCTACATCATTGACCGATATAATATCTCTTTTGACTAAAATATAGAGTGATCTGTCAATGAATAAACCATATTATAAGTCCCTTTTTAAAATTAAGTTTTTTTTCGAAAATTGCTGAAGTGATTTTAGATATTTCTAGAAATATGTGGTTCCGTGCTCGATGAGTCATCAACACTTCTTCGTCATTGTCTACGCAGCAGCCATCTTTGATGTCATAACAGGGGAAAACGTCACAGTTCGGCTTAACTAATGACGAAAATTGCGTCACACTTACGCTAGTATTTGTAAAAATAGTTTGGTGTTGAAGTAGTTCAAAACAAAGCAGAAAAAGTATAGAATATTTTCATGATATGTATTAAAGTAAGTTGATACGTAGTTATTTACAAGCTGACGTCACTTAGACCCGGGAATGATGAAAAGATTTTTGGGCATGTGCTGTTGTATTGAATCCGTTTCCCGCATTTTCGTTTCGATTTTAGCTTGAATTTGGGCGATGCCAAATTAATAAAACACTTGAAGCCATTTCAGCAACAAATAAGGACGATAAATTATGAAATGAAAGTTGAAGGACACAGTATTTGGGTCACCCCACGTTCCCGCCATAAGCCAGACAATAACTGAATAATGCAGCAACGGAATTCATGAATACTGACCAGGATTAGAAATGGAGAAATACTGAAATCTTTAAATCAGTAAATGGTCTGATAATATTGTAGTCTACAAATGAAAGGTATAAAGACAGCTTACCGGTACACTGATACAAATAAAATCAGAGAATTAATAGGGTAAATTAACGTTTTACGGTACCCGGTAATTTATAATATCAGAATATTGTAATATCCTGGTCTGTGATCTGGTGATAGTGATCCAGGGATGACGGATTGCATAAATCGTTAGAGACCTTGCAAAACCGAAATTTTGGTACGGGTATTAGAATTTTTGGTATTGAAAGTGAAAAGAGAATGTTTCTGTTACCGGTATCTATCCTGCTATCGCTGTACTACAGCTGCAGACCTGGATGAACTGTAACCTTTCACCTAATCGTATACGAATATAACCAAAAAGTATTCCAATCTGAGATTACAGATTGGTCTTGGCTCTTTTTTCTCATTGTGTATCTTCCCTTAGTATGAAATAACGAAACATCATATATCAAGAACAACTGGAAGTTTGGATTAGGTTACGTTTACAACGAATACCTATAAACTGTGGGTTTGGTGTAGTTTTGTACCACATGTACTTTTAGTTAGCTTGGCTCAACAGTTTTTGGATATGTCTGTATGCTATTCCTAGCCGCTAACCCCCACCTAACTACAGAACTATGCTACCAAAAATTATACTACAATCATGTCATAGAGCTTAAAAAATATAGCTACGATTGCCCAAAATGGCAGCTGTGCCGCTGATTACGAGCTCACTAACGTCAGCTCTCTCTCAAATCAGGATCACTACGACAAAAAAACAAGAGAAATAGCTAGCTCAACTTCAGATAATCGTCTGTGGTTTTGGACGACAATCTGTATA
Source organism: Styela clava (assembly GCF_013122585.1). NCBI lineage: Eukaryota > Metazoa > Chordata > Ascidiacea > Stolidobranchia > Styelidae > Styela > Styela clava. The sequence goes on along the minus strand of NW_024102838.1, from coordinate 22,607,526 downwards.
TTTTGGGGGGCCCTATTACATCACAGTGGCGTAATTTTCGGATGACGTAATCACATGGGGGTAAGGAATGACATATGCAAAAATTGTTACGCCATGCCCACCAGAAGTTATTGTGGTACAAAACTACACGAGACCCTAAAATGTCTCTCCATGTATTGCAAATATAGGATAGCATGCATAACTAGCAAATGAATTCTGTAAATAGCTAGAGATTCAAATTTGGAATTTGCAATTTATTTGAACTGATGAAGACAACTTATTATAGTAACACAATATCATTGCACAATGCTAGGGGTATATATTAATAAAGAATTATGTTTAGTCACCTATTTATCTTTGTTTTCTCTGTTATGTGTTTTCCATAACTATTTAATTTTGTTTTGATTCATAGCTTGACAGGGGCGCTAATATTTTCTTGTTGAAATGATGATATGACAAATGGTCATTAATTAATAACTTGCAAAGTGTGTTTTTACTTCCACTTTCTTGTATTGACATTATGATGACATTGTCTTTAGCATCTTAATGGGAACGTTTCCTGATAAATAATTTTGTTTATTCATGTTGTTAATATTTTAGGAATTATTGAAAATTTAAAGGAATGTTTCAGACTTATTTCATTTTCAAGATGAAATAACATGTCGCCCAGTTGTTTCAGATTAATTTACTTCTTAGATTACCTGGAATATGTGAACTGTGATTTTGCCTATAAACAGGAAGAAAGAATTATATGAAGATGTTTACTTTACTCCTCATTATCATCGTATTAACTGTAGAAACAAAGTAGTTGTAGTTTTGTGTAGTTTTCCAAATTTCTGGAATATCTCTGTTCATGCAATAAAGGGCAAAACTGTAACAACATTTCATGCAATCTAACGTGTGATAATAGTAAGAAAGTAAAGGGAGTATATAAATGGAATCGATAACATCTTTAATTTGTGAATATTGCTATTCTATCTTTGAATGATATTGAGCCATTCTTCAAGTATTTTCATGTACCGTAAGTATCCCATCATCTCGATCAAATTTTTTATTACCCATATCGATCAAAATTTGTCACATTTTGATATCATGTATTCTTGGCATTGTGATATGAAGTAGAAATAAATATATATAAAGATAACATCATGAAACTTATGTTTTAACCATTCATATGTTGAGTTCATGAATTGGCCAGAGAAATATCAGAACCAATTGAAGCCGGTCTCATCGAAAATGAAATACTTCTGTCCTCTACACCTTGTCATAGTAAACCAGAACAATCTAGCTAAAAAGGGGCACTTTTGACTTGCCTCGTCCTACTAACAGCCTTCATATTTCATAATGTAATTGTATTAACTCGTGTATTGAAGAGACATTTTTTGAGTACTTCTATTTTTTCATGTTTTCACTCAATAATTATTCCATGCTTTGAAAATTACTGAACTGTAATTACCGGTAAGATATGTTTAAGTTAGACAACAGATAATAAGGAAAAATATCCAATTGTTTTAATGTCATTTTATCCAATACCACATGCTATTCTATTTACAGTTATAATTTTATCAAAGTTATATTAGTTTCGATTCAAGGAGGCTATTTAATATTGCCCAAAATTTTATCAATTTGGATAATAGGGCAGTTCAATTATCAGGTTAAGTCAATTGAAAAAATAATGGTATTCTGAAGAATAGAATTATCCCAAAAAATTATTTAACTCAATAATACTAGTCGAAACAATGTTGGTTGTTTTCGTCTGGTACATTCTCACAATCAATTCCAAATTTAACATCTGTGCCATGCTAATATGTTACTGCTTGGGTCTAGTAGAACATGGATTTCATTGGGTGACAAACTGATGGTGTGAGTAAGTAAATCGGTTTTCAGACTAGAGGTAAGTATATTGAAACTAATAATAAGCAGAAACTACATAGCTTACGCCGAAAATATGATTGAGGCCATTCTACTCAATCGCTTTACATATCTATATTAATAAATATAACAATTTAGTGGTTGGTCAATTTCTTTGAGATTGTGTTTTTGCTTTAGGTTTTGTTATTTTATTAGACTGTGTTATACTATATAAACAGTAGAAAGAACAACTTTTATTATCGATATGATTCTCTCTTACCTATAAACTCAGCAATGGAAAGCGGAACACAAAGTGTTATCACATCTAATCAACAATCTGTTATTCAGTCACCTAATCAACTGAACAACGGAACTGATTCTACCAGGAATACTTCATCGGAAGATACCCAGGCTAATTCTGACACAGCTAAAAGACAGCGGGAAATCCTTTCTAGGCGTCCTTCTTATAGAAAAATATTGAGTGACCTGTCAAGTGATAGCCCTAGTGGAATTAATCCCGCAGTGAAAATGGAAGTGCTAAGCGAAAATAAGTCCTCTGAGGAATCTGAATCAGAGTCTGACTTGAGTGCAATCTCAATCAATACACCGACAATAGCATACCAAACGAGTACGGGCACTGTTACTATTCAACAGGCTCCACAAACGATACAGATATCTACACCTTCCATAAGCGACCAATCTGACATGCAAACTTTTTCTGTGGCAAATGCTCTGAGTCAGGGACAGGCTATAGTGCAGCAAGATGGTCAGCTGTGGGTGCCTGGAAGTCATGTTGTTGTCCAAGGCAGTGGTGGTGATCTTCAGGCATACCAAATTCGCTCAACAGGTGGTGGCCAGCTTTCTGTTGTATCTGGTAATTCACCGTCCAACACAGTGCAAACGCCGCAGCAAATGGCAGAAGAAGCATCCCGAAAACGAGAGCTAAGATTAATGAAGAATAGAGAAGCAGCAAGGGATTGTCGACGCAAAAAGAAGGAGTACATTAAGTGTCTGGAAAACAGGGTACAGGTACTGGAAACTCAAAATAAGGCACTTATCGATGAACTTAAGACATTAAAAGAGATGTACTGTGCAAAGGACATGTGATCTTAAATACAGGACAGGAATGTTAGACATCCTGTTTGTCCGATAGCTTGCTCAAGCCTATAACTGGCAGTGTTAATAACAGCTGAATATTTGTCAGACTGAGTTTATATTGAAAATGCCCACTCGCATTTTTGGAATTGCAAACTATGTTGAATGAAGCCTCAACTTCACCAGTTTTAGTACTTCGATTTTAATGAAGTATAATATAGTTGGTAGCATCAAAACCTAACACAAATTTAATGTAATACAAATCAAATAATAATACAATTGTATCTTCAACTAATCTTGTTTTGTGATAATAATTTTATAAAATACATATGTATAAAGAAGGTTTGACTTGATAGTATCAATATCTTACAGATTTACAATAAGGAAAAGTCAATGAAGTTGTGAAGTTATTGTATCATTAGGACTTTAGTAGTACTTCCTAATTATTCTCACAAATCTGTATTTTTTGAAAGACTGCTTTTATTTTAAATCTATAAAATGTATCTTCCGAGATCAATTGAGACGAAAGAGAAAATTTAGTGGATATATTGCTATTTTATAAGGTCTTGAGATTTTATATTGAACTACTTTTGTGCACCTAGTGTCTGTCTTGATTCCTACTTGAAGATGATCATCTTAAAAATTTATATACCGTAAGATGCGGAAACTTTTATTTTTCGAAACTTCGAACTGGTATTTAATCGGTTATGAATTCTGTTATCCCAAATATTTGTTTAAAGTTGCAGATGGTGATATGTTGTGATTTGAATTGGTGATTCTTATTATCATTTTCTCACTGCATATTGTACATATAGATTATTTTATTTGCAGTGCAGTTTTATTGTTGCCTGTTTTCCTTGTAATTATATTTTTGCAGGGTTACTAGCATTTTTGTTGCAAATTTATACCTGCCATGCATTGGCCAGAATTAATTTTGTAACCAAAACCTTCTGTTTTTAAGTACCAGTAATTAAGATTTTTGCATTTCAAAAAAAATTTCTAGCTTTTTCACCTAATTTCATTTGAATTTTGATTTGCAAGAGAAATTGATGGAAAATATTCAATTCAATGACACAAGATGACTAAAGCACTTGAAAGCTGCTTATTTATGGACTTATTCACTCAGTTTTTCAATATTTCAAGTATTTTCAATAGCCAAACTCAATTCCAAAAAATTTTGCCATTTTTATAATTTCGCTAATTGCTTAAGAGAGTTAATGTTATACAACGGTACATCAGCATGTTCATTTTAGTCTAATCTTTATGTTTAGAATATATCATTCATCCCAATTTCTGTGGCAGAAAGAAAAAAAGTTATTTAATAACTATTTTTGGTGCAAATTTTAAATGCTGGAATTGAATCATTCAGAACTATCGTTTTTTCTGCCTGCATTCAATCAATTACGGTTTAAAACTTCTGTTCATGAATTTAATCTTCTGCCTTGAAAAACTATCATCTTCCAGGATTTGAGATGCACTGCAATGACAGTAATAAGAATACAGCAATTCAATCAAGGAGGTTGCTGGACACACATACTGTTCAAGTATGATATGGTTAGTTCGTTGATCTCTTTATCTATGTAAATTTGAATTTATGATTGCCTTGAATTTAAATTTGATATCAATGTGTTTGTATTCGGCTGTATTGTTTTGTTGCGTTTAATAATATACCTATTTCTTTTGAATTATTTTACTCTCGACATTTCATCCTGATACTGGGGAACGCAGAGCCAATGTAGTACAAAATGCAAATTTGTAGTCTTTTTTTCAATAACCCTCAATCGTAAGCCACAATTCACAATCTCGTGCCTCTGTTGGGAACATGTGTAATATTTCATAGCCATATATGACTTTCCAATTTCCTGATCCATATTTGAATCAACACAACAGATGTCTGCAATATTTTTATCATACAGTTGCCATCCATTGGATAACGGATATAGGTATTTTTTGCTGATGGCTTTGGCACCCTGTCTAAAATCTTATTTTTATAATTTGAGTTAAGCAAGCTTGGTTAAAGTATAATCTGTGTTTCTTCTCTAAATGCATCCTGCAATTTACTTGATAAGTACGACAGTTGCATATTTTTTATTTGTGGACGGTGGAAGCAATCCTAACTTAAAAATTTAGTATCATGATTCTAATTGAATAATTTTTAAAAGCTATTAACAACCAGCTGCCACTCCAAATCTTACTCTTGTTTTGGCTTTTATGCAGTCCACGGACGCCACAATAGCTTACTTGTGCTTTTTACCTTCATATCGAAATTCCATATTTTGAGTCCTGTTTTCGCATAAGTTATCCAAATTAATCTGAAACACAATAGGTTGGGGGATCAGTGGCAGGTATCTCTGAACTCTCGAAACAGTTGTGCATAAATCTTTATTTTACTACATAGGATTTACATATTTATCCTCTGGGGCGATAAGGCGGCATAATCGCATGGCAAACCACGGCCCATCGTCCGGTTAGCGGCATTAATTAGCCAGTTATTTGTTTTCGTAAGCATGGTCTTGATGGTTGAGGAAGCCGGCAATCGACCAGTGGTTACGTGAACCACCCTCGACGGCGAGGAGTCAGGCAATCCTCTCGCACATGATCATCCCACATGGGATGCGAACCCACGCAGGGTAATCAGAGGCGATTCCAGATACTTTCAGGTTTTTATGCTGTGAAACTTCCAACATATACAATTCTATCTATTCAATACTAAGTACAAAATAAACAGTAAAACTTACTAGAAAATAAAACCAAGAACTTTTAGGTGTTTCTGCTGAGAATACACCGAACCAAAAGGGTTTTCAGACGACCCAGCTCTGGATCGCGACTTAATGGCCGGGAGACACTGTTATAACATACGCGTATATATAATAAAAAGCTGCGTTTACAAATATCTGCTGCAACTAACAATATCGTAAGAATCCTAATCAATAGTGAAATTTGATAGAAAATCAAATCAAATTCCTTTCAGATATGTATTTGTTGAAAACAAAAAGTATATTCAGGCGACCCAGATTTGGGTCGCAAACCATAGATTGGGAAAACTGTTATATCATAACATGCACGTAAAATGAAGAGCACCATTTCAAAATATCCGCTACTGCTGCAATTAGCAATACAAGCCTGCCTACTGCAGACGACATGGGTTCAAGTGGACGTGCACAGCTTTAGTGCAAATATAAACCCGGTGGAGGACAGTCAATTATTTGTTAGCAAGGATCAACACTCTGCTCTTCTACAAAAATACACAGATCTTCATCGATTTAGTTTAAATCAATGCGGTCGTCGCGAATAGTACACAATGAAGGCTCGTGCTCCCAGATTTGCTCGTGGCACCCAGATAACCTGACCGTGGCCTCCAAGCGGGGCCGAGGTCCTCGTTTAAGAAACTATGTCATAAACTGAAAGAGGCGGCCGTGCTCCTCTGGCTTGTCCCTCGAATTTCAGCAACAACAACAACAAAATTCACGAGAACGGGGTCTAGACTTGATTTCTTTAATGTTCTCAGAAATGGGTGATATACAGGTGGTAAAATACCGAGGTATTCCAACAACATTATCATGTTTTGCAACTTATATTGAATATTCTGTTTGTAACTTTGTTGGGCTGAGCCCCAACAGATTCAGTTACAATTACGTCAAAAAGAAGAGGCCAAATAAATTCCACTACAACATAGTCAAAATATGTTGTATTCACGATAGATAACAGCTTTACCAAAAACCATTACATGTGAAATGGTAAAACAAAAATCAATTCGGCAATATCTACTCAAGACTTGGTGATCTAATGCAGTGACTCCCAAAGTGGGCGATATCGCCCCCCAGGTGGGCAAAAACGATACATAGGGGGGCGATTTCGCGAAACCTGGTTTTGTTCGGCACATCGGGCACTTTATTACGGTACTCTTCGTGCTTTCGTAGGTTTGAATCACGTGTGCGATTATCACACGCGAAAGGATTGCTGGACTCGTCTCCGCCGTAAGACACGGTAGTTTGCGTATCCCAGTGGTCAACAAAATACGGCCGGAGTAAAATAATCTGGCCCGGGACGCTTCACTGAATGGACGTTTCCCCGACCTTTGACCCCGGGAAATTCTTCCTAACTTTACCATTTTAAAATTTTCGGTGCTTATTTTAAGAGTGGTTTCGCCAGTTGTCGTCTGTAAAATGGGGTATTTCAAACTATCGTTCTAATTCATACCATTCAACAATTTTTTTTTTGAAATTACCGGTAAAAATTTTTAGCCTAGTCTATCACAGCTATTTCTACTCTAATTTTTGATTACTGCAATCAAACTGAAACTCCTAGGAAGACAAAGTGATCATTGAATTATTTGATTTTTTGTTAAATTTCCAAACACAACTAAAAACAAATACAATCCAAAAACCGAGAAATTGAGGTAATGTTTACGACCAAGCCTAAAAATCTGTCTGAGCGAGAAAAGCGTCTGAGCGGATGCGAAAGGGGCATTGTTACGTTTATTTTGCATCTTGCCGATTGGCCAATGTCACGAAGTAAAAAAGGAAGTCTATGTCCGGGAAAACATCCAATATACAAACAAAAAGGCGGTTTTGACGATGAATCAATTTTATTTATAATCTGCGCTCGAGGAGCAAACTACATTTTTTGCGTAACAGAACTAATCGTGAGACACCTTTAGACTAAATTATATTTTATCCTAACAATTTAGTGAACAGCTGCTACTCGTTTAACGAGCCTACAATTCAATTATAATTAGACAAATGGTAACACGCAGAAAAGTTGATGCTGAGTGCAGGGGTTCAAAATCGCAGTAAATATTCAAATATATTGCAATGCAATACCGAAATAAAATTCATATTCTATTCGAGAGATTCATCACTGCTTAATGTTTGTAAGAATTATTTCCGCAGAAAGTTCAATGACGTCATAGCAAACAAAAACAAATCTCACAGAGCTAACAGAAATATTTAAAATGAATAAAAGTAACAGCCTTCTGGGGAAAATTTTTATCTTAAACCACTAAAAATTTCAAAGCAATTGGTCCAGGGATCAAAGAGAAAAGCGGTTTTTTAATATTTCCACTAGGTGTCCAAAAAGTGTCAAAAAACAACAAGAACAACAAAACGATCGTTATGTCCACTAAACGTGTCCAACAAGCAAAGAACTAGGATTAGTGATGCCCATTTAGAAACTGTTCCTTGGCGTCGTAAAGCTATCAAGCGTGATGCAGCAACAAGGCAGTGTCACATCAAATGTCATTGTAATAATTTTTAAAAGGACGACGACGACGTTGAGTTCATGAATTGTCGCAGTTTTCGCGCGCTGTTCCGTTTTTAACTTTCAGAAAGTATATGCGACCCGCAAAAGACTAGCAACCCTTAATTTTGTCCCGCGAGCGACATAAAATTTGCCGACCTCTGGGCCGCAGCCGATAGTCGGAAACAGCTTTTTCCACATCCGAGTCCACGAATCAAAAACAAATGGCTGATTAATTCTATGGAATGGTGATCGGACTGGAGGCCATGGTAGGATGAGGAATCGAGAGTGAATTTCACCGAAGATCGTTATATATCATGTATTTTGTTGCAGGTCATCAGGCTGTAGGGATGAATGAGGTGTACGAAAATCATTATCAAAAGTTTGGGAAAATTAACTTTGTTTTCATTATTTTAATGTGAAATGGGGTGAATTTGGGGAGTTAAATGTAATAAGGTAGGCACACGGCGGTTTTTGAGAAGGTAGAACCCTGGATTCTTTCATTTCCGACCTCTTATATGGTACAAAAGGGGTTTTCAGCCGTGCTACTATTGCTATCAGAACAGCGAAATCGCCTTTTTATCAGTAAACGGGTGATTTAAGATTGTGTCTGACGAAAATGTCACCTAATAAATAAAACTCGCTGAAGAACACCAAGCATATCCATCTCATTAAAAAACACTATGATATATGATGTGTCTTCTTATTTGGTCTGTAATATATTCGTTTCTGACTTCACATTTTTCTGCAGTGCTGGGGGGCGATGAAGTTGTATAAACTACTTTAGGGGGCGATGGTACAAAAAGTTTGGGAACCACTGATCTAATGCATCATCTGTTAATGAATTTATGTGCTTGTTTCGGAACTTTAATGAGTCTGTGGTTGTGGAATGTGGATGTTGGGGAGGTAGTGAAAATGTTGAATGGAAAAAAAATTCTCACAAAATGTCAAGGTTTGAGATCGCTAGAAGGTATAATATTCCGCCCTGCTTTCTCCAAGTGATACCCATGCCACAAGAATTTTTTCGGAATATCCATGCACTAGCCGCGAGAGGCAGAAATGCCAAGATAGGATTTCGTCGTATTACAAGTTACAACCCAATTACCCCAATGTTAACGATTTTTAGATATATTCGCGTATTCCCACCTACCATGTGTGGAAAAGATGATATATTACCTATTTTCTTTGCTGCCACACCAAATTTCTTCACACCAACCGCAGTTTCCAAACTTTTTTATCTCTGACTGAGCTTAGATACTAATTGGTATCGAATTTCGAATCACAATGTTCCGATTCGAATATTTCCAAATCTGATTCTATTCAGTATATCATCATAATTCATATTATCGTTAACTTTCCTCAATTTGGAAATAATATAGTATAAATTTTGATAAAATAACAATAATGAGCTTGAAGAATTAAGAAAGTTACCAGAAAAACACACTGCATGAATGATCAACTACCAAATATATTACGGCTAAGATTTATTTTTTGTTACATAAAGGTATACTCAGTTACATATTTATTCACATACAATTATGTTTACAAATAATACCGGGTTTATGGCGATTGTTTCTTCTGAAATTGAGCTAGTTAGTACCGTATGCGCCATGATTTTAAAAGAAGCAATGATAGCGAGGCAAGCATCGCAGACATACATGTTTTTAATAAGGTATGAAGCAATGATGGTTTATTATAATAATATTATGTAGATAATTTGAAGAAACGTTCAAAATATTTGTGAAACTTTGTAACATTTTAAGTAGTCGAACAAAATTTAGCGAAACCATTGGTCCCTCGAAAGCTGCGACCAATATGAAATATAACGACTCTGGGAGTGTCACGGCTTTGGTAGCGCCGTGTGTCGTGCAGTTGCCTTGTGGTATCTATTAATTTTTTACAATAGAATCAATCTTTTTTCTTAAATTGCTTCGAATTGATGTTGATTCAAATCGCTTCGATTCGAAATTCTGAAACTTACAACCCTAGTACTGATGTTATTACAATACAATACAATTTTATTTCGAACTTTCGTCTTCAACACAGAACGCACACAAAATAACAATACGCAGATAATTGCAACAGAAAGACCGGGGAATGGGCAAAACCTAGAGGAAGGTTTAATAGCAAACGTTGTAACCAGCGTTCGTGCCCATTCACCCTCACTCACAAAAGTGGAAAAAATAACGACAGTCGATAATCTAACTAGAAAAAAAACAACAACTCATAAACAGCATATATATATATACATGAAAACGAGAAAGTAATATTCACGGGCTAAGCTTACTTCAATAGTTGTATATAATTTTGGTGGGTAAAAGTGGTTAAGATTGCGAAATAAGTAGAATGAGAGTTATGTGTCGGTGCATGTGCCGAAATGCGAATCCTAATATTGACATCTAAGTGATTAGCATCAGATGCTGTTTTTCATATTCTTAGTAAACAAACAAAGCTAATAAGTAAACAAACAAATGAAGAAACTCGAAAACTAATTTCGGGCGTTGCTTTTTTTTAAGGAAAATATTAGTATTCAAGAAGTTCGCATTTAAAAATTCATAATATTGAGCATTTGCCAATGATGGTCAGCCATAAAATTAACTTTTTTTAACCGGTTCTACCAAACTAAAGTCTTCGGTATGCAGACATTGTCGGCTGGTAATCTAAAATCTAAACTAACATCTCTTTTTGCCGAACGCTTGAAAATCCAGTTGTGAAAATCTTGTCTGATCTTCAGTTCAGATAACTTTTATTTCTTTATGATTATCACGAGCTTCTTCTAAAGATATCACATTCCCAGATAAGTAGATAACGGCCCTTAGACGTAGCTCCGATATGAATCCCATTCTTTTTTCCATCAAGTACATTGAATCAGATTTCTTCCTGTGTCCATTCCATATACCATGTTTCCATTCTAAATAATATTGCCGGTATCACGTAGATTTGCCATCAAAGTTCTAGCTCAAAAAGTATCCCATCGTTCAACACGTCTGCACCCGACGGCGGTTAGATCCGAGTACGAATAGAATGTGACACTATGGCTATATATTATGACATTGTAAAAAGAGCATAAACTATTATTCTTTAGAACAACATGCACATTCTATTGGATGAATGTCATTATAAGCTCGGCAGAAATCCTATAGGTTCCCAAACATGTGAAACTTGATGCATAAGCATGAAACTGCGCGTTACCACGTACAACTGAAGCACTCCGGAGAACGTGTATTATTACAGATGATACTGATATTTTCGTAATGCCTCTTCATTTTTGCGATCCAATGTTAAGATTTACTGGCATCCCAGATTTAAAAATGACAAATGATGGATATTATTAAATCAGTTGAAAACCACCAAGCAATATAACCAAACTTGTGGCTATATATATTGTGAGGTGACCGTACATTTGAACCCATGTACATTTGAACCCATCCGTATATCGTACGGGTTCAATCTATATGCGGGTGCTAAAACCCATGGGTTAGGGTTAGTATGGGATTAACTATCCGTGAAACAAAAAAAATTCCATAGGTGCAATAGCATACAGGTGCAATTGTCATGAGTTCAAATGTACGTGGGTTCAAATGTAATGGAACCATATTGTGACACCATAAAAAGAGCAGAAACTATTATTCTTTAGAACAATATGCACATTTTATGCCATGGGATGAATGTCATTAGAAGCTCGGCAGAAATCCTATAGGTTCCTAAACAAGTGAAACTTAATGCATGAGCATGAAACTGCGCGTTATCACGTACAGACGAAACACTCCGGAGAACGTGTGTGATGTCCTATTGATTAATGTGTTTGACTCAATTATGTTGGCATTGCAGGTGCACATCTCTGAATTCACATACCCCACCTCCACAAGAATATATTAATTTGGGTAGGCAATACCGAACCGGAAAGATTCCTTGCGGTTAGTCGATGTAAGAAGGCAAGAAAATATAGTTTGAATCGCAACAGTATACGGTGTAAAGTCCGAACTGTTTTTGTCCGAAGTTAGGCAATTTAAGACACAGCGCTTTCTAGAAAATATATGCAAATTTTAATTTTTTTTCTGAAGTTAGTTCAATACACTGCGTTTTTTAGCCAAAATATGTTCAAAATTTTAGTTCAAAGTCGAACAATGATATATGCCAATTTGCAAGCTTTCCTTATAAAACAAAAAAAAACTCGCGACTTGTTCTTCGCGACCTACCGTACCTCGATGAGCACCACATCGCTTTAAATGCAATGACGGAACCGCCAAACGGTGTGCTATTTTTAATTTATGATGTCATCGTACACAAAAAACGAATCCCTTAAAAAAATTTCAAGTAATTAAAAGTAATAGCCTTCAAGTGAAAAATACAATCTTGGACCACTGAATATTCCGAAGCATTTGGTCTAGTAGTTAAAGAGAAAAGCGACTTTTCCATAACAATAAGAAGGAGAATACCAACAAGATTCTGTCATTAGGGCGAGCTTGCTTGGTACATTCGTTTGCAGAGCCTGATTAGGTGTTTTTCATTTTGTATATAATCCGCCATGGGAAGAACTTTCTTGGATAAGGTGTTCCGTATTGTCTTCCAATTTCGAGCAGCATTTACACTCCATGATAGCCATTTTCCGTTTGTTTTCAATCTTTGTGGTCCGTTTAGTATTGCATTATGTGCCAGGCTGTACGATATAATTCTTACTTGATTGTTATGATTTCCTTTGTGTCATTTTCTTCACTCAGAATCTCTTTCCGATTGATGTTGATATGTGTTTTTTCCTGTTTTTTTTATCCTTCTGTTTGGTTTTATTTCAAGATTGGGTACTCCCGTAGTATGTGTGCCTGGTTAGGGTAATTTTATTTCCTTTGGCCTAATCCTAACCTGGTACACATACTACGGGAGTACCCAAGATCGTCTGATTTTTGAAAAAAAAAAAGTTTGTCCATTTTTCTTCTTTTGTGCCTAATTTTCGGTTAGTTGATTGCTATCTTCTCAGTGCTATGGTGTATTAAGGGTATAGGGCATTTGATTCAGTTTATATTCCTTATATAAATGAGTGCCAAGGTCATATAGGGCTATTGCGTGCAATATCTCCTTGGGTTCTATCATCGTGCTCAGCGTATTTATTATGAAAACATGCCTGTATTTTTGTTTTCATGCATATAGGGTCTCTATTCCTTCATTGCAGTAATCTGCTGTTAATTCGATTTGTGTCATTAACTGAAAGTTTTCTGAGTGAGAGATGAAGCTGAAGAACAGTGGGTTCAGTTTCCCCGTATAATTTGTGGTATATTATTCGCGATATATATACACAACGCATTTGAAACGTGGAATTTTCCGAACCATGACATATGCCTCCGCTTGTATACTACCAGGATGTTCCTAACTCTTTTTTAGATTTCATTCCAAGTTTTATCCGTCTGTTGGGGTTGAATATTTTGGCCTAATACTTTTATATTCGGTTTTATATATACGGTTCGGATTTGAGTTTTTGCATTGCATATTCGGTATTACATAGGATTTCAGTTTTATTCTCATTTATTATTGTCCTGTCATTAATTAGTAAGTTATAAATTGGAGGTGAGTTCTATTGATTCAATGTCTCGCGCTTATGTTGTATTATCATCTGCGAATTGATCAATTACGGTTTTGTATTTCCAATGGTGAATTCTTTTTTTTGGTTGAGTTTGCGCATACAAAATTGATCAATAAGTGGAATAATTGCTGGTTCAATTCCGCCCACCAGTCATTTGCTTCTATGGACATAGTTTTAAATACTAAACGTCGGTTTACTATACGAAAAGCCATTTCTTGATCGAAACTAATATTATATAGAGGTGGGTTTCATTTTGTTGTGTTAATGTTTCGTAAGCTGCCCTATATAGATCGTGTGAGAATTGCGCTTTTTTGTGTTGGCATTATATTTTTATCCAGGATAAGTTCCAATCGATGAGGTATGGATGTCAGTTTAAAATCTACATTTATTAGCCGGTAGTTAGACAGGAAGTGTGAATTTCTTTTTTATAGATTAGTGACTTGATTCTTTGCTGCTCTTGGATAATGTGCCAGAAACGATAACATCCGTAACTAGCTGATGCAATACATTTTTTTACTATTTACCAAAATTGAATGTAAAATTCCCTTAACAGTCCGTCTGGTCCAGGAGTTTCGTGGTTGTCCCTTTGTTTCAGTGTTGCGAAGATTCATTTTTTCAAGACCCAATTTCTTCAATGATAAGCTTGGTTTTCCTATATATTACGAGGTACTCCTCCATTATTTTTTCCTTCCCAAGTAATGTTTCCACAGTGTTTGGTAATCAGAAATGAACATATGTATTTCTTTGTTTGGTGTTGAATTGTTCATGCTATATAGAATATTTTGTTCCCACTTGTTTTCATTTTGTTTTTTTACTTTTGCTTCGTCTACCCCGTGTTGGATGAGAGATAGTTTGATTTTAGTCTTTAAGTGTCTCCATGCAAGTATTTCATACTCGTGCTTTCTATGTTGTCTATTTTTGTATAGCTCTTTGAATAAAAATTTTACTCTTTCTTATTTAAAGTGAGCAATATTGTTTATGCATGTTCCCCGTCTCCAGTTAATTTATTTAATGTTTTTTGAAACTGATGTGTGATGCGAAGTGGTGGTCTGAAACGGTGTTTGTTAAACATTCGATATTTTTCAGTTCGGGACTAAATTCAATTCAGTGCAAATTAGCAAATTATTCGAGTATTCAGTAGCCTATACGTTATGACGTTTGTCAACTTTTCGTAGAGGATTCTAATTATTTTCCAGCTTCTTCTGTGAGGCGCATAAACATTTATTATGGATAGGTTGTCGTTTGTTTTGGCAGTTGGTCATGTCGAACACGCTCTAGAAAATATGATTATTTCATATTCAAGTCTGTGCGTTCTACATAGGTACCTTTGAACGAGCCCTAACTAAACTGAAACTTGGGGACACACGGACTACCGACAAACCAACCAACCTGGACTATTCATAGGATGCGTACGTCATTTCAGTTGCAACAGTTCAGGCGATTGTGTGGTATTCTGGATAAATTTGTAAAGTGCGACCAAGCTGACAGTGACAACACACCTATGTGCAATTGGGCCAGAAGATACCAGATTTCCAATTTTTGAGTTTCGCTGCTTTATCACTTTATTACTGAACGATTTACTGAAAACTGAATTTTCCTGGCTTGCTATCAATAATCCTTTAACCAAATGCGCGCTTGTATACCTTGGATAACTTCGACAGTGAAGTAAATCTGTAGAGAGATTATTTAAGATATTGTTAGATCTTCCCAGGGTGACTTTTTCTGCTATTAAACGTCCATATTAATATTGCTTGTGAAGTTGGGATCTCAGCTCAATAAATTCCAATAAATGAGTGAATCGGATGATTCTTTCACGAAGTGACATGTATATAATCTGCTTGTAGTGTTGGTGGTAAACGATGAAATATATCTTTGAGATAAGCTTGTGCATCAAGCATTTGCCCAGCTTTGCATTGTGTGAGGATAAAAGAACAGTTTCTCATCTGTGAAGCAAGTCGACACAATGTTTTAGTATGATTGACGCTTACTCTAAGTCTAGGACCTTCTGTCAGTTCACGAATGCGAGCGTTGATGTCCATCCTTGGCCTCACCCGTACACATTTGTATATGCTGAGCAAAGGTTATAGGCAAGCATCGTCAAATGTTATGGGGTCAAGTTTGGCTAATGTAAAGTCTCCTTTCAGAGTATTTGTCAAAACACACAAATCGTCTTTGCTGGGATTATTATGATCTAATTGTTTTGGCGGATGTCACAGTGGCTCCAAAAGTCATGTCGAGTCATCGATGACGTAACTGGTCGGGTAGGCAAAGTACAAATCGGTTCATAATAAGTAAGAGGGCGAAAAATGCGTGAGTGGGTAAAAGTAGGTTCCTAAATTGTAGGATACGAAACTGTTGTCCCTGTAGATACCGGCCCCACTGAAAAATAGGCGGGTAACATATTGCCATGGTGACTTAGAGACAGCAGTGACATATGGTAAGTTTCGTCTTGCACCAGTGTAGGATAACGTCTGCCCCAGGCGGATGATTTCACAATGATTCAATTTTGTCGTATACAACTGAAAATAGAACTGGTAAGGTACCAGTGGTATTTCGCTGATTATAAAAAGCTTGTATTATAACAAGCTTCATGTCGATATATATATATTTATATATTAGTATAATACATTGCTACATTCATCGGCCATTATTTAATTATCAAAGTTTCGCTTTTTCTATATATTTGTTTTACAACTGTATCCATATCTAACTAGCCATGAACCATTGGGATATTTTACCCACTTCCATTTCGTATTTAACTTTCGTGTGCTGCCCTTTCATTTGCTTAAGTTCTGTCCACGAAGCGTTTACGAAGTGGGTGGATCTTTTATAGCAACACCTAGGTCTGGGTCTTGTCGGCCGTAATTCTTAGTAAACAGCTGGGAACAAAGCTTTCTTTATGTTACATAGTGTAATCAATTTTTGACCATTTGTTGAATCCAATTATAAACAACGCAGGTGGGTAGATGATCAAATATATGGACATGTATGTCAGAGGACTAATCGCAGTTTCAAATCAAAATTGGGTCACATCACTGTAGCAATTCACGTCGGTACCAGTAGCACGGGCCTCATCAGCATCGACTTGCCGAAGACGAGAATACCGCATTCCTGACGGAATGACACAAGATGGCGCAATATACACGAAATGGCAAACTTTGGGCTGAAATATCGAGTCACGTAGAAAAAATATAATAAAAATAGTCGGATAAGAACTTTTTATTCGTTTGAGTACGGTAAAATTAAAATCAACTATTTCATTACGTCCGGAAATATCTTTTCGCCACAAGAACAACCACGAATATCCCCAAAATAACAAAAGCAACAAGAAAGAATACTAAAAATCCCATGTATCACTTGATGCGATAATAACTATCTTATACATGAAATAACTTATTTATTTGATGAAGATGTCTGTAGATTCTTGTACACAGCATTAATCAGACCAATTATATGGGAGAGCAATAAAATCTACAGTGTATGACACATTAGCGGATAATCAAATGGATCGACTGACATATTCTGTGGAAAATAAAATCGAAAATGCAGATTTTGTTGGAATATTCCCGTTTCTATTATCAATCCATCATTATCTCATGTGGTTCTTAATTATCTGACGTCCACCAATAGCTTTGAAGAAAGTCATACTTTTAGCGGTCAGTGCTTTAATACTTAGAATCTATTTTGCGTTTTCAGATTCACTGAGATCGAACAGTAAGTTTAAGTTTGCCACCGCATACAAGAAGCGTGTTGAATTCATTTGCATTGAGCTTCAATTACCGATCAAACTGGAGTAAAAGAAAGTAGGCCAATTATTTGAAAGCATGTGTCATTGTAAATCTGTTGAGAATAAGCCAATAACAACACCAGTATGCGTATAATTGGAAATTTAATCGAACAACTTGTTAAGCTCAAATTACAATAGCGATTAATGGATTCGCTCCAAGCCCAATTATTAAAAAGTTATGCGAGAGACGCGTTTACAATTTTATTACTTTTTTCGCTTGTAATTAGCTTGCTACGCGTGCTTAACGCTCGAAGATATCGGCATCATTTACATGCATCGGTCCCAAGGGCTGTCCGATTAGGGAGTACCAATAAACTCGTCTTGATTTTGCATTATTGGATAAATATGTATGAAAATGAAGAACACGTGCCACGTAACACATTGGTGAGTTATCCGGGGAAAAGTTCTATAACGAAGTTATAAAATTAAATATGATTGCGTAATAATCAATGGCAATCTTGACTGTGGTTTGTTACGTATCCGTCTCCGGCTTCTCGAAGTAGGGGCGAAACATCTTAATCATCATAGAAATCAATCTGTACTATTCACGTCATAAATGCTCACGATGAAATTTTAATCCGATCATGTACGAATTCTTGCAACTGAAACGTCTTGGTAATCCATTGCTTTTTGTTTTTATTCGACACATATTTTGCTCAGTCACATCGGTAATTCACCTAACAGCTTGTTCCAGACTCCATGCATCCAAAATCTTAAGATAACTACAAGCACATATTGTGATGAGTTTACGGGGAATTTATATTTGGGTATTTTAAATTTGTCAGATTTGAGATATTTGTCTGAAGCACTCAAAATACAATTGTAATTATTCAAAATGGTGTCTCGTTTTTGTTGTGGTCATATTTGCGCTATTTGAATGTTTTTAGCATAACCATTCATTTGAATCAAATATACCCCCTTTTCGGTGCTGATACTTTTTTATATATATATCAGTAATAACGGTGAAAATATGTAAATCGGAATTTTAAAGTTTTAATTTTCAACTGAAGAGGACGGGGGCAATATAAAGTAAACACCGTTTTTGGTTTGTGAGCGTAGATCTTGCGATCTATTGTTTTCTATATTTGAGTTGAAGTAACCGCGAATCGCCGTTTCTTTGCATAGTTATCATACGCAAACAATTATTTTGCCCCGTGCCCCCTACACACGGGTGCTCATACAGAAAAGACACAAATCATTCATCTTGTTGGTAACTTTAATTATCGCAATCCATCACTTCAACGACTATCGGTGTATCATCACAGACCAAGAATGGCGAATATAATTTGTGCAAAGATAGCTTTCATTGGTTATCAAATAAAAGAAGTTTGATGTAAGAAGAAAGGAACTAAATTTTATCTCATTGTATGTCCAAGAATTCTCGCAGAACAAAAGTAAATGTCAATATTTCTTATATAAATTTGACCAAAACGAATTTGTAAAAGATTTCCAAAACTAAGTAACTATAAGTTTAACCGAAATCTTTGTCAACTAGCTACTGAAAATTTTTAATAAACTAGAGAACGTGCTTTTTTAGTGCGTTACGATAGAATTCATTGCTGAAATAACAATAAAATAAGTTGTATTTGCATTATTATCAAACTAACTATTCATTTTGGGCAACATACAAATATTCGCTAATCCTACTTTGAATTCAATACAATAACTTCCCACCCAATAATAAGAAAATTGTACACCTCCATAAAACCAAGAAGTATAGTATATTTTAACTCATTGCTCAATTTCAAAGCACATATGGATTAGAATATGTCCCATCAATATCATGTGCAAGAAAATACGAGTTTAATCAATGAGAGCCTTGTATTATCATGAAGTTTTTTTTAATTTTCATGCTATTATTGGGATTATGATTTATAATTAATTATTAGCAAGTTCAATTTTGTCTCCATCTTATTAAATGCCATAAGCATGCTTTTTCGGTTTTCAAATGCGTTTTGTACACCTTAAAAATATCAAAAAAGTTCAAAACAATTTATGCTGAAACGTTTATAAAATATTTTCCGTTACGTGTGTTCGTTTATTCAAACCGCACCACGACAGCGTGATAAATAGCTAAAATTGAATAAAACGACTGAATCATCGCAAATATTGAAAATATTTTATCAGGGTTCAAAAAGGTTGCTGTTTTTGTTGTTTATGATGATTTTTTGTGTGAATTCATAAATTACATACAGTGTTTTTTCCCGCCTCTACTCCAAATAAGGTTTTATACAGGCATACACCTCTGCGCATATATCGCAGAATTGAGACACTATCAGCGTCATCAGAGGCAGACATTTTGATCCATTTTAGCTTGGGGAATTTGCAGTAAATCAAAATGGCGGACGTGTGAATGTAATGTCGGGTCGTGCCATCGCGTTATCTCAGTTTAATAGCGGCTTCATTATTAGCCTATTCCCTTGCAAATAATGTATTTGCATCAACTCTTCTGGACCATTGCAAGAGTGTTAACGTCCTAGTTCATCATCGAGTCTTGCTTAGGTATTAACATAGTGTTTCAACATGGTATGATGTGATATGTTGTATTTGGTTAGTTTAATTCTATATTGTAATCGTTTTAGGCAATATATTGATTCTACTGGTAGTTTTCACTTGATAGCTCGAGATTTTACCTCCTTATAGAATTCAAAAAAGCCAAATTATTCACACATTCAGTATAAAACAAAGTAGAGAATCGACCCCAGTGTCTCATGCATTACGCCGTTGTCAAAATGATAAATTGCTTCTGGCGAAAAATTGTATTGATTCCGGCTTGCTCATTGCTAGGCGAGCAAACCTACCATTGTGAACAAAGATTTATTGACAAAAAGCTTTTGTCGCGTACATTCTACTGACTTATAGTCGCATAATAGATGGGGAGGTACTGGAACACAAGAATTAAGTTCGTTTCATAATTGAATCAAGATGAAAACTGATGTAGAAAAATATTTTGTATTTTCTGATAACCTGACCAGAAAGTATGGCATAATAGCTGATTCCATAGCACACTTTATATCCAATGCACTGTTCTATCTTGGGACTATTTTCCAGTTCTTTTTGCACTAACTCATATTAAAGTTCTGGATTGTTAAATTAAACTGTACGGATTGTTATATATGTTATACAGTTGTCTATGATGTCGCTCCGAATTTTCCGGCTTTTGCGTAACATAAAATAAATCCTAATCACTGCATAATAATGCATGTTTTTGAATGTGTAGAAATATTTATAAAAATGATCAGTCACTGAAAATAATTTAAAGACCGGAAATAAAGTTGTATACAGATGTGCATCTCCTCTACGTTGGTGTAACTAAAATGGAATTAATCGAATTAGGAAGTGGCAATTTAATTTCGCTTGCATGAACCAAAACCCTCAAGGCTATACGTGTCTAATGAATCGATAACCATTGGGCGCTTCATAGTTGATTTTGTAATCGTTTTACGAAAATTAGTCATTATTAATATATAAATATATAAAGTTTTTTTTCAAGTTCGAAAAAAAAATATGTTATATATTTGAAAATAAAATATGTTATATATCTTATTTCTTACTGGTTAAAGTCTCGTATGTATTTTTGCTTCTGACGAAACGACTAAACAAACGTAAAATTCCCCAAAACGCTGAAAGCGAAACGTAGATATGTGGAAAATACGATTTTATTGTTGTTATTGCTCCACCAAGACGAACGGCCACTTCAAGACGGTTTTAATAATCGTCGTTTGTGCTCGTCTCGTGAAAGAAGTTCATTAAGAGTTCATCAAGGCATTGGTGCAGAAATAAAAGTTTGTATATGGTAAACAAACGTATGGTTTTTCCTGGATACATTATTCAAGTATAACAGGTGACTGCCGTAAATAATTGGGGTGATAAGAAAACTACATGCTCATGTCTAGCAAGAAGAGAATATAAAAATTTCATTCATTACGATATTCAGCTATAAGATATGCATGTAATAACTATATTGGAAAATAATGAGTGAGTGTACTTCCAATGAAAGATTAAAAACACGTTAAAGTAAATGTTATAGAGCGGAAACACAAACAAAAATAGTCAAATAACTGAAATTTAAATCAAAGTCTTGCCGTAAACGATTATTGAGATACAAAGAATTCGAACTTTGGCCAACACATCGTAATAAAGTACAGTAGCAGTTTTGTAAACAAAAATACTATTGATATTTGCAGTAATTCACAATGTTTCATCCCGTTGCAATTTATTTCCTCATTATATCATGGAAATATAAATATATTATACCTATTGCTAAGATTTTCTATATATGGTGGCTTATCACGTCAGACTTCTGAGAATGGCGTCGCCGCGGGAATCTTTTCTGTCCTTTCTGTGACCCTTTGTGTACAATTGCATCCGTGGCGATTTTGTTATTATTATCGTAACGACGCATTGTTTTCACAACGCGGTAAATCTTTCATGACGCGTTACATGGGGTGAAGAAAGTTTATGATATCTGGACAATGAGTCTTTGATTATGCCTGGGATATCGATAAAACGGGCCACAAATTGCGCGATTTATTAACATTACAAGCATGTGCAGTATTGGAAAGTATTTTCTTGCTTGACTGGTCAATCGGAAGGTGTAATAACACGAGTTTAGCTAATTCGACAAATCCTCTTTGGTTGAGGGGAAAGATAGAAAAGAGCTAATTCTTAAAGAATGACTATGTATTCCAAATTAATTTATATAATGCCGATAGCCTCTTCGAATTATAGTTTCCCAACGGAATGACTTTTTACGATTTACGAATCATTCGATCGTAATTTTGTACCGCAGATGACAGTTATTCAACTAATTAATATAACTCAGAATTTTACATATAACTTTATTTTTACTTTTGTTCATAATCGCGATATTTCCATCTAATACATACATAACATGTACGAACATACGCACAGATATCCATCAAATCCATATAGACAGAGTTAAGAGAAAAAATTATTTATGAACATAATACCGGCAAAAATCAGAAATGTACATACGCTACTATACTTATTTCCAATGACGTGTGAAAGCATCTTGAAACACTTACTGATTTTCAATAAAAATCGTTTAATCATCTTCGTGATTAGAACAAAAACAAATAAAGATACACTTTTAAATGAACAGCATCTGCTTCATAGAATAAAATGCCATTTTCTGAATTAATTTTCGCACGCCGTAGAATGATCGAATAACGTTTTTAAGACTATGAGTTTAAGAGATTAGCATCATTTATCCTCATTTAGGTTGCCATATTATTATGAAAAATTGCCACCGTTTCCGAATGGATTTACACCACCGCGGTGTTAAGTTACTTTTGCGGTAAATAAATAGTTTCAAAACCAAATGAAAAACTCGAAGTACGAATAAATCAACATGGTATAAATATACGGGAAATTAAATAACTTGCTGTCATGTCCATACCTGGCAGGTGGGAAGGTAGTATGCACAAATTAGCAAAAATTGAAGTAAGTGCGTACATATGATTCTTAAGTCGATGTTGTTAATTATGTTACGTTGGACACAAAGATAGCTCATGATTTGTTTGTCTGTTTTTTGGGCCACAATATTAACTCTTGATGCAAATAGCAATGAGTACCTGATGCAGTAAATATTATTACGTATTTTCAAACGAGAAAATAGCAAATTGATGATACACCTACGTAAATAAATACTACAATTAATTTTCTCGTGTTTCTCGACCGCGTGGCGCAGTATTGTAGTCTCTTGTCTGCCGAAACGAAAACATTAGGATTTACAAACGCAACAATACAATCATAAATTTGTGAGAGTTTTAACCAAAGGTAATCCAACTTTACGATAACACTTTTTTCAGATGAGAGAACTCAATCTAATATGACTTGATGATAAACCCCATATATAATTCGTCGAGTTAGGGTATCCTATTTCGGTCATCAAAAGGACACTGTAGCGATAATTTAAAATCTTTGATTACGGATCCTCAAAATTATTTTTGGTAGGAAAAATGGTAAATATTTCTCTTTTTTTACGTTACTATGGTAACTTTCTGCTTCGGATCTAGGTTCTTATTGTCACCGAAGAGTTTGAGATCATTACTCATGCCTTATTTAGGCAACATTGCATTATGCATTGCGGAGACCGCGCACGCGGTCATCAAATTTGATACATTAGTTTATCGTATAAGGGTATATTTCTCAAAACCGGATTGGCCATGTATGTTGTATGATAATGTACGCTCATGAAGAGTAGATTATCGAACATACATAGTTGGTCGAACGTATAACTCAAATGAAACCCCATCGAAGGATTTCGTTTGGAACGAAAAATGACATATGGCTGTTTACTGGAGGCTCGCCATTTAAGCCTTCTGTCTTTCTCCGGCAAGTTGGCCATCCGTCATAATTTTCTGATCTCAGATAGTTCTGCCCTCTGAGCGTTGGAACACCAGCGTCGATATAGGGTAGGTTTAAAACTAACCCAAAATACTTATATTTTGGGAGTTTGTCCTTTTACGGAATAATACCTTGAAAAATACTTCTAAAACTAGGATCGTGAAATTTTCAAATTAAATTTCTTAATAATAAAATATTATCGACGTAATTTTCAATCTTTTCTTTATACCAATATTTTGACAATTACTCCCTTAATAAGTATTCTCAAGTTATCATAAAATTTGGTAATAAATTCATTTTTCTTTGAGGATGTTACAAAAGACTTCACATTTCAGAAATTCTTCCCAAATAAGTTTGTTTAAACATTCGCAATTGTCTAACATCGCTTACGAACTTTATTTTATTTACATGTTAACATCGTTTATTAAAATTGATCATAATGATTTGACAGTAGAACAATACCGAGACTGGGTAATTAACTTATCTATGATATATAATTGGCCTAACTTAACATATCGTTATTCACGTTAGGCCATTGAGACAAATTCGACCTGTATTTTAGGGTTGACATCAACAAAAAGATTTTTCATGCGGAGGAACTTCCTCTTACATTTGAGATACGACACCTAATAATAATTTTAATTTCTAATAATAAGTTTTTTAACCTGGCACCTCATGGGTTACGACCAGGTGTCAATAAAAGAATAAGTGTATTTCACTAAATGCCATCTTTTGGTCGTCATCAGACAAATTTTGAAAAGTTTCTATCATTTCTACGTATTAAATCCATATTTGGCAAAAGGAGAAGACCTCTTGAGTCACGACCCGTAGTCATGAACCAACCCTAAATACAATTGCGCATATTTCGGGGTACGTTGACCCAATGATGTTTTTTTTAATGACGCACACTCACTCCCAAATGGGTTTCAGGCAACATGTGTCACATCCTAAAATTTTGCGGTTTGAAACCAAAACATGATTACTCAGATATGCTCTTTGCACTAAATTATATTATATCAAACATATTTATTCTAGTAGCATTTTTTTCAAAAAATAAACCTTATCTCGTAATGGTAATCAAAAGTTAAGATAAATTATACTTCACGCGTCGTATACGCTATTTGGACTTGTTTAATAACCTCTTGCTATTTATTACTGGAATATTTCACCAGAACCTGACGATTTCAGCGTGTACGTTAGATTACACACGATACAAAAATGTTAATATATTTTTAAGATTTTTCTTTAAATTATGTATTCGACTTGTAACTGAAACATACAATGCTCGTAAAACAAGTTAAGATTTTCACAAAAGAATTTTTTGTTTGCTCATTTTTGGGTTCGGTTATGGAAGGCGACATTCTTTGCTTCGCGGAACAATACATTTGAAATTGAAAATTCTCTTGATCGTCGCAATACAAGGACCCGCATAAACTTTTGACCCGTTGTGGGAGGATCTCAATTGGACAATGGTATCGCCGTAAGTGCTACTGTCCGCGCAGGGCCGCTCTCGATTTAGTTAAAGAGAGAAAAAGAGCTAAAAGTGAGACAACACTCTCTCAACTCAAGCAGCGTATCGTTGTTCCCCATACAAATAAATCTGATGTCGGCAAGATCCCAATGTATGCCTTTGAAATATAATAAAGAAATAAAGAGGGATGGCTATGAAAGAGAACGGCGAACAGGGAAAGAAAAAATGAAGCAAACGACAGCAGGTTCGCTAAAAACAAATGGTGTGACATATAGTTATGTGACTTGCCAATACGTCTAGCAGAGCAGCAGCATCTCGAAAAACACATTTTAGACTTAAAATTATACAATTTTTCTGCGAGATTGTGTAAATGCCATCAGAGAATTTAGACATAGAAAAACAGGCAGAATTTCACTGTGAAATAAAAATTAAGCAAGTTCGTAAGTTTGGTTGTATATTATATTTAGGAGAATAGATCACGAGTGGTTTGTAAAATAGCATGGATAAATGGAATTGCACATCAAATAAAGTTTATTTTATGGGAAAGGGCGTTAATCAATGGCATCTCTTGTAAGACGGTTAGTGGAAAATAAAAGAGCTTCCTCCTGTTTTGCAACCGTTCAAACAATGAATCGCTAAAGTGATCCCGATTATCTGGTAATGTTGTGCGGATTTACCGAAATTGAAATATAGTGTAAAAGCCATGGATATAAATTGCGATTCGGTCTATTCGTAGATATTTCGTGAAAACTTCGGTTGGTTGGTGAATTAACGAGGGTCGGAATTACCCTAATATCAATTATTAAGGCGTCGAAGTTGGTAAATTTTATTAAGTGTATATTTTCAATGCATACACGGTCGCTATTGCAAATTATATTTGGGAGCATATCTTTAGTTTTGTTGTGTTGTTTACGAAAAAGTGACACCAGATGTATTCAATATGGTTCAGCATAGAAAAGTGTACAAATTCGGTTAGAGTTGTACAACATATTGAAGCGATAGACATTCATTGCATGTGTTTTGTTTAAAAAATAAATTACGAACTAGTATCGTTTACTAAGTGTGACACACTACTGATACTAACATTTTCACATCTAATTTTTCATTTCTGACAGGATCTAAATGTTTGTTGCTCAAACTTTTATAAATTTTGTGTGATTTTCGAACGACTAAAAGAGGTCGTGGTACGTTACGTGCGACTGGGTTTAACGATCGACAGACCCAATTAAATTATAATGTAATTAGCATCGGGCAGCGTCACATTGTCGAACCCGTAAAATCATGTTTGATTACACGAATTAAATTTGACCGCCGTAAAATACGGTCAACGATTTTGCAAACAACTCATTTCGATGTTTACACCCGTGCCTACTATTTTTATTCGATCGTAAAATTGCTTTTTTATTGACAAACTAAATAAACTCACTAAAATCTAATAGCGAATGAAATCCACTGGCTAGATGTAGCAAGGCTAGGGCGTATTCAACATATTGTATTGTTGGAAAACCGTCTCAGAAAGAGCAAATTCATTTAAATACAAATGCCGATTTAATTTATTTATTTAGTTTTGTCCAATATTTGCCGATAGGATAGTCAAATTCATACGATTTTATAAAATGGAATAATTTATAACAGAATCTTTTAAGTAATTATTTTTAGGCGCGAAGGATATATTATTGTAGTATATAAATATTTACTGAGGCTGAACTAGGCTTGTATTAGATGTACAAACTGTACATATTCTGTAAAATATGACGTTAAATCATTTCTTTCTCGTTGATAGAGTTAAAGTTTTATTGATTTATATTGCTCTGAATAAACTCGTGGTATGAGTTCCTTTATGGAATATCCAGTCTGTACAAGCGATCCGTACACTAGTCGCCCCCCTATTGATAATATGCTTTATGGCACTCAAGACTCTATGCCTGCGTTCAACTCAGGCAAACGTCCTGGATCAAACGATGATGGTAGTGTCAGGCCTGCTTCACCAATGTATTCATGCTCCATGCAAAACTCGGTGAGCGCAAAAACGGAAGGGGAGGTTTCTCTCTGCCAACAATTGGACAGCGGTATGCAACAACCTTACAACGCACGAATAAGTCATCCTTACGAGATTCAATCACAATATTCGAGCAGAGATGTGATAGCATCCCATGCTGCAACTCCTTCACCCAATTCAACGTCACCTCCAATAAGCGAAGGTTATAGCCACTCTCCATCCCAACAAATCACAATGTCGGCAACAAGTTACCCCCAAGTTACAAACAATGCAGTTTATCCACCTTCTCTAGGAATGCCGTATCCAGCTGGTTATTCATACACAACTCAGCTAACAACAAATCCCGCGTCTTCTTCAATATATTCTTTGAATTCGAGATCAGCTTACCCCACTTCTCCGAATCAATCATCCGCCATACAAAACCCTTACTCCCAATGCAATTCAGTTATGTATTCGGGAAACTTCCACGCAGCCCCATATTCCATGCATCCTCAGTATTCATCATGCCAAATGCCAATGAACGGACATGCATCAGGTTTGGACTCCGCGGGACTTGGCTACTTGAACTGCGGAAACCCTCATCGTCGATCACCGCAGAATATCAACGAAATTAGGGAGAAGTTTGAAGCGGACTCTAATCCGAATACGGACCAAGGAAACACGTATGACTGGATGAAAATAAAAAGAAATCCACCAAAAACAAGTAAGATTTATTGTGTTAATATTTGAGAGTGTTGTTATTTAATTTTAATGCATATTTGTACCATCAATGAGATTGAACGCCGCCATTTTGTTTAAGTAAAATCATTGCGAGCCACCGGATGAATATTCATGGTCAATTTTTAATAGAAACTCCAGAATCGCCGAGATGTGTAAACCGTATATAACGTTCAAATTCTTTATTAGAAATTTGGTTGAAATAATCAAATTGCACTAATAAATCGCTTTTTCTGAAAAAAATATTGAAAAGTAGCAGCGCAAAATATTGTTGCATATATCTGAACGATAGAATATTTGGATACGAAAGGTTTTATTTGTGTGTGGGAAATGGAGATACAATTTTTGATTATAATACTATATTAGACAATATATTGAAACAAATATATATTTAGATATTATGTAAATATCCAGAACAAATTAAAAAGAAAGATATTAAGAATGAGACTAGATTTGACGCTAGATTTGAGAGTCATTTTTTCTATTTTTACTTTGAACATTAAATGCAGTAAGATGCTGAGGTTCGTTGAAACAAACGTGTGAGACTTGCTGTTACTTCTGCTATGTTTAATTAAGAAGGAAAACTAAACATTGGTTTAAACTTATCTAATGTCCACAAATAGTTGTTTAAATTACTTTATACTGAGATTACAGTTTGAATTTTAAAAGTTTCCGAACAAATAAATTAGAGTTAGATAAACAAGAGATTCAGGTTACCGGGTTTTGATCTTCGTCCCAGGTGCAAAAAAGAGGTAATGTTACATGATAAAAGATTTAATGACAATTCATCATAAAAAATATGATATACAATTAGGGGTTTTAGTGACACTGCCCAACTTGGCTTTTAACATCAGTTTATGACCCTTTTTATTCTATCATCTCAATTTATTCATTTGTATATTTGCGGTTTTTGTCGGTTCGTTTGTGTACCTATGACAACATAATCGAGACTTCAAACATAATTTTATTCAAGCCATCAGATTTCATATTACAAGATCGTGCATGTATATCTCATTTTATAGAGGTAGTCTGAATATAACATATACCACTAAATAACAACACTCTAAACTCTAAGATTAACATGGTAAATTTAAAATAAAATTATACACGCGCCTGTTGTTAATTAGCTGATTGTGACACCGTGCCTGATATGTCACATATCAGATAAGATACTGACCTTTTATCAAAAGCGAATTGAAACGCCACAACAAATAAACAATTAAATTCGACCAGCTAGCCACATTTGAAACAAGTCAATAGAAGTTGGAAAAGCAACAGAAAAGTCAAATAAACATAACGTAAATTTAAAAAAAAATCATAGTTTCCAAATATTTCGAAATTTTTGATTCATCGCACGTTCGGGAAACTTTTTTGTTGTTAATTCATTCAAGTTTTGTTTTAACTTCTGTGTACACTGAAATAAAATAGCCGCTAATGAATGTTTTATATACCATAACTCTAATAACAACAATACCTATAAAATTGCAAACTTAAAATTTTTGGCGCTACGAGGATTCATAGATTTTAGGGTATGATTCAATCTTTCAAGATATTGAGTCGGAAGATGACCTTGATCAATGACTCTAAGCTGAGAAGGAAGACTTGTGTTGTTTCCACGTGTAAACCAGTCATCAGTCATACATGTTTGCGCACCTGGATATTTCATTTTTGGTTTTTGAGGTTTCGTATCCGGTGTCGATGAAGTATTTTCAAAAAATAATGCTCATCAATAAAATTATTGCCAACTTATGAAAGTTCAATTTTCAAAAAAGATGAAATGATATTTTGCTCAAGTTGGAGGTTGTAACTTCATCTGAGGGACTTATGAACGAGCTCAAAATTAGCATGATTTTGTTCATTAATAAAGATTGTAGCTGAACGAATTAATGGAATAATTTTTTTATTGTATGTTTTTTTTATATTTCACCGAAATGACATTTGGGTATTGGTAACGATAATACGTCTTGCGATATTTATTTCCACACAAATTCGAACTTCCCCCGTGGTGTTAGGATGTAAATCTACTTGACGTAATACTACGAGATGGAATGACGTCAGTGTTGCTACTGCTACCATGAAAATACCGCGTTGCCGTATTTTCCAAACTTTTCAAATTTGAACAGATCATATACCCATCAATCAAAAGTTAGTTATTCATAATAACAAGAATATCAAAACAGATAAAATATAACAATTGTGTTTTAGGTTACCCCGACGACGTCTTTCGTATTGTATACAGAGTATTATACTTATTAACCATAATTTGTGTTCTAGCTAATTATTTAATCTGCTTAATTCTCTAATTGCAACAAATATATTTATGTTTTATTATGTTTGTCTCATAAGAGAACTTTTTGTAGTTTGCCTTCCCTTGTATGGGTAAACTCGTTGATACCCATGCGAAGTAATTGGCGTAAAACAACGTTGCGGACGTAATTGTTGTTTTTAGCATTTAAACATTTGAATTTACGTTTTCAGGGTAAATTCTTATTTTCTAGCGATTGTGGCGCCTGTAATAATCTTTCCCTACCCATTCGGTCGCCACATTTTTATCGACCATTCATGTCTGATATACTTTCGACTCGTAGGCAAATGCTCATTTCATTTTGTGGTTTACAGTCATATACTTTTGCTTCATCGTCAAAATTGTTACTTTATTTTCAACAATAGTTAGTTACTTACAGTGCGGAGTCTCGTCAATTACTAATAGTAAAGCAGTGCGTGGTTGGTTTTATGATTAATTATTCCAATTTTGCGGTTTCGTAAAATTTTTGACTGCTTGTCGGAGCGTTATGCGATGATAAACCCTATCGGTCTTTTTGTGTCGATGTTATTTTGAGTAATAGTATTTTAAACTGAAATAAACATGGCCTGTGGAAAATCTTGGTTTTCGAGAACCTAAATTTGAATTTTTCATACTTGTTCGAGTGCTCAAAATTTTCCTAGGAAAGAGAAAGTAAAATATCGGAAAATGATGAAGCGATTTCAATACCAACGGGTTACAAAAACAACACGATAAGACCCAAAATATTGTCTTTGTTTGAAAAAAAGGCATTTTTTCTATTGGAGAAATTTTGTAGGCATTCCATGACGTACCGCGGCGACAAAATCGTGGGAGGCGTCGAGTATGATAAATAGCAAAATAATAACTTTATCTATGAAGTCGGGATTGTTAAAACGCCAGTCTTAATTATCTTTTTACAACCTATTTATATGATGATATTGCATCAAATACAGGGGTAAGCGCACACGAAATTCAAACGAAATTTGCATTTACAACTTCACCCATTCACCAATGGGTGATGAGTTAACACAGAACCAATCTGAAATCCAACTATATTTTTGTTAAATACACGTTCGTTTACTCAAAAGACAGTTTGGATGAACATGAGTTTTGCTAAGAAAGAAACATGATATTTTTCATAGTATTTAACCATAACAGGTAAAACGATATTCTACTATGTGCAACTAGGACTGCATATATTAGAAAGTAAACTAGTATTAGTCATAAGACCCTAATTCATTTTGCCATCCGTTATGACAACGTTTCACAACGGGAAGGGAATTCCGCCCAGGGGAGAATTTGGTCGTTTTCGGGGAGGAAGTTTCCTTTGAATTTACTGTAGTAATGCTAATATTCTTCAGTAATTATTATTACCACAATACTGACTTATGTAGCATTATAAACTACTTAAACCGTACATAAGTCCCGCATAACACTAGCTAAGCACCTATTTGAGAATTGAGATCGAATAAATAAAGTATCGATTTCAACGAAAATGAATGTATATGTGAATTGTAAATGATATATTCCTATCTCGTTCATTGCGTGAACTTACTCCGCGGTAAGAAAGAAAATGGCCGCTCTCTTCCTAAACTACGACGATGGAGAGAAACAAAGGGAGTATATTAGGATGCGAAAAAAGTAGCACCTGAGAGCAATTAGGTTGTCGATAACGACCGCATCCGAACTATAATCCGAAGCGAAAAATGTTGATGGCACATTCGGCAGGGGTCAAAAAGTCAAAATGTTTTGTTTGAGTGCGGTTAGTAGTGCCGTTTCGTCACCGCCTACAATAATTTTCTCCCCTTAAGCGTTAAATAAATAAAACGGCAAATCGGTAAGAGCAGACTTCAGACTATCTCTATTACAGGGTGGACTGAGAATTTCACGCTCCATTCTCGCGTCCGCTGACGCCATACACTACGTTGAATCGACGTCACGGTGACATTTTTCAATATATCATTACTGGTAAAAACATCAAAAATATTTCATGCGTTACAAAAGTACATAAGTACAAATCTATATTGTATCGATCCTCTATTCATTCATGTTTCACAAATGACTGTTAAAAATGAGCAAAAATGTAAACGTTAATTGAGAATGCATTCAAATAGGTCTAGAAAGGACGCTTGTCAGTAAATGACCCCCGAACTTTTCTTTACTCTCACTTACGTATTTTTAAAACCAGGTCTAACTAACGTTACGTAACGTAACCTAACGTTTTTACAATCCTTTTTAGACTAGTTTTTTTAGTTCTGTTTTGTCATTGTAAATTTGTTTTGGAAAACTTTTTTTAAAAAGAGGTGAGAAATGTAATAAATTTACAGTTCTTCCAAATGCTCTTTATATGCTCAACAAAACAAAATTTGTTAGCCCTATAAAAATGATGAATTGTCCAAGACAGATTTAGGTTAAAAATTACCATATTTATTTGCAATATTCTGCATCCCCATTCCGCTTGATGATTTCAAGCGCATATATAATATCAGGTGAATTTATTTTTTATTACCTGTATTATAAGAATTAGGAAGGCGCCCAAAATATTTATTTGAGCAAGTCGTAAATTTTTCGTAATGCGAAACCAATAGTATTGACCAATATTTACATTTTCAGAATTAATTATATAGTTTAAATATTATGAGTATTATCAAAATTCAAAACAAATGTGTAGATGAAATCGCGGTCACAAATATCAATGGACGTTATATTGTTTAATCGCAGAATGAAAATCAAAATATTTTTTTCTTTTTCGTGCTTTGAAGCGCCATATTGTACCCCTCAATTTATAATCTCCAACGTTCTATATGCGCCCAAGTATGCTCCCAGAGTTAGCAGAGTTGCAACAAATAGATAAAAATCTTTTCACTTTTTCTGACTAGTTTAATTTCGACCCTCATGCCTAAGACACCTCGAAACGTCCATCTAAAAGGGGTCGTGAACTATTTACAGTTTGTCTTGTTGCTCGATACGAAAACCTGTTGAGTGGCAAATACCATGAAGCGTGAATTTTTATTGGGATATTTAAATTGGTTGTCGCTTGGCTACTTTGTCAAAAATCCGTAAAATAGGTTTCGATTTGTGTATAATTCACAAATGAAAATATCGTTTTTAATTTAAAGTAGCAATCTTATGCGCTAACCGTTCGTCAGCTCAATACAAAACATAGGCAAAGTTTTTGTCTTGGCGGCACACGTATTTTAACATGGCGCCAATATTTGGAGAAAGGGAAAAATATATACCCTGGGAGCTCAATAGCTGATATATATAGTTTTGTTTTTGCAACACATAATATTGCATTTGCTACAAAAATAGCGAGATGTGAGCATATTGAATTATGGTCAACAAATGCTTATAGACTAGACAGACATAAAACAATTTATAATTGTATACCGTAAACGCCATTTTAATCCAATTGTCGAAAATTAGGTAGAGCATGAACCCAAAATTATATCATCAATATAATGACCGCAAACCACTTGACTTGCTTGCTTCAATGAAAAAAAGTTATATTAATTGCAAATAAAAATTGTCTTATTATGTAATACTGTCACTAAATGCATCTGCACGTAGATGAATGAACAGCGAATGTGCTTTTGTTGACTCTTTTGGTTTTAATACCTTGAGGTATTTCCCGGTGACTATCGAGTGTAAACAGCTCACTTTGTTAAAATGTGCGAAGCAGCCGTCTGAAACTTTCAAAACAATGGACATCTTGAAGTGAAATGCCTTACCTGTTGGTTCACAGGAATGTCATCTGATAATTTTCTGTAAAATCCTAAGAAACGTTAAAATAACGATACGTTAAGCCCCAAAATGGTGTTTGTGTTTTTATTTTGAAATCCATTTGGACACAAGTGGATAATGTCTCAATGTTCGTAAACTTTCTAAGAAATCGAAAAATGATTTTGTGGGGACGGAGTAAATTGACATAAGACAAGTCACAGTTGGTCGTAGTAATTGTACGTTTTTTGACCGATTCGCTTGCTGGACGTTGATCTCAATTTTCGCGGATTATGTTTGCAGCTTACCAAATTAAAAGGCAGTCTGTATTATCAATCTATCACAGATTACCATCTACTACGATGGGCCTTCAATCAACATGGGCATTAAAACTTCCACTGCATAATTACTCTTTTATTAGAATTTTTTAGAAAAATTTGATAAAAGCAAGATTAGACACTTTGCAACAAAAAACTGACAGCAATAAAAATATAATTATAATTTGTAATGTTGTGTCGCATACAATATTTATTGGATCGATTCATTTTTTTGCACTGAATTTGCCTATAAGGAAGGGTCTTTAAATAACTATTAATTATTAGTTAAAGTCGATAATTCCTGAAAAATTTGATTTTCTCGATTTTGTTTTTACGATTGAATTTTCTATGCCTTTCACGATATACAACCTATATTAGCTTTATTAGTTATATAGTATAACTTGTCAGTATTCAGTATCAAAAAAGCATTAGTATATAACTAATTAAAATACATTGTGGTAAATTACGGGACAAATATGATATAAATTTATGGACCTAAATATTTTAATATCGACTTCTTTTATTAATTTGATTGACTAATAAAACAAATCTGTTTGCCCAGTTCGCAATTTTGTCCACCAACCCCCGTCCTTATTCAACTGTTAATTAATTTTAACAACAAATAATAATGATAATAACTGCATTGGTGTCATCGCGTCATTATTATTAATCACATACGATATATGAGCATCGATTGACTTCGGGTCATGATGAGACGACGTTTGGCGATATACTTTTACATATAGATGTATAAGAAACCGTGTTCATTCTGGGATTTTTTCTATAACAAAAATGAACAGTTGTATGTAATAACTTTACTACAATGAATGATGGAACGATATTCACTACACTTTATCCTTTACTGCGATTTTTTCATGGATTTATTTACAAAATCTGTATTATTCTGTTCAGCATATTACAACCATGGAAAGATTGATGCTTATGGATATGCGGGGCAAGTTGGAAACGGAAGGACAAATTTTACCACAAAGCAGCTCACTGAACTCGAAAAAGAATTTCACTTCAATAAATATCTTACAAGAGCTAGAAGAGTAGAAATAGCTGCTGCTCTCATGCTCAACGAAACACAGGTAAATTAGAGTAAATTTATCTTGTAGTATGAAAACTCACAAATATATGAAACGTGAAATATATTTTTAATTAATGATTTGCATATATTAATTAAGTAAAACAAAACCATTCTATGTCTGCAGGTAAAAATATGGTTTCAAAACCGCAGAATGAAGCAAAAGAAGAGAGACAAAGAAGCAGAAAAATTAATGAAAGCATCAGGATTACCGGTTCCCGTTAAAACCTCCACTGAGGAATTCGTATCAAATGGAAACAACAATAACAATAATAAAAAGAATTTGTCGACAGACAAAACAGAAGTATTGGACGTGGCATACAAAGTGGAAAAAGGGTGACGCGTATGGCACCGCATACCCATCTCCCGCGCAAAAATCCCAACAATCTCCTTCCGACGCCGCCAGATTTTCACCGTCCTCCGGCTCTAATGCCTCATCTTCACCAGAACAATCCTCCCGCGTGCAGTCAACGTAAGTTTAACGCATCTGTATGGTGGCGCACAAGATCACTCGATTTCCGAAGCTAACACCCTAACAGACATCAGTTCTCCCATGAGGATGCCGGACCGCGGTTACAGCAGCAATATGCTCACAACAACTTTATAACAAAGTAATTACTCTACGCGGTTATTTTTCATGCTTGAAAACTGAAGATGTAGAAACAAGAAATGATCTTCACATAAAGCAAAGTTCACTGTCCATGACGACATACTATATCAGTTTATTTTACAACTGCAAGAGAAGCATATATTTCAGAATGATGGGGAGTAGAGAATAAGTAAACAAGTGAAGTAACGGCGTGTTATGTCGTTTTCTGATGGCAAAAATAATATTATATATTAAAAAATATATTATTTACCTTGAATATACAAAATTCGAATCAACTGAAAATATAGTAGTGATTTTAAATGATCAACATAACAATACAAAAATTTACTCACATGTGAATCTTGGTAATTATTATTTCTATAAATCTTTGAAATGTTTTGTGTATTTTTCGGTTCTATATAACAAAAGTATCTGGAACGTATTTTAAAATGAAAATCAAATCAAACTAAAACTATATTATTAAACTTGGAATCCTAACTTTATGTCTCTGTAATTCATAAAATTGAATAACGTATGTAATAAATTGTTAAAAATGAACAAGAATAAATTTTCAACGCGCATTAAATACAAAATAATGTTTGATTTTTATTTTTTTTTCTTCTTGTTTTGTATTTTACTTACCTTTGAGTCATATTTGCTATTACTTCTTGTTACATTTTGACATCTTTGTAATGAATTTTTCCACGTGCACGATGAAAAAATATTTCGTAGTTGGTCAAGAAATACTCAATTTTAATCTTCTATACAACGTGTCTGTTATGTCTTATACATTTTGTTTGGATAAATAAACACATATGATAAATCATTTAAACCAGAGTATCTTAAATTTTCACGTTATCTGTCGAGCAGTATTGAGATTCCTGGGCGTGCCACTATGTCACAGTTTTAAAATCCTAGTTTACTTATCAATGCATTCCACTGGAGATATAAATTGTGGAATTGCAAAATACCTTCTTTATTAAAATCATAAACATAAAAAAGATGAAAATTTCCATGAAAGAAGCCTGAACCACTTCCAACCTTCATGCTTATGATAAAATCAAGATCACTTTTAATAGGTCACAATTCTTTTTCCATTGAATGAAAAAGTAGTAAGTGTGTCTATATTTGAAGCAAGAAAAAGACCAAAAATTTATATTTCAAAATGCTTCAATTAGGTCCAAAAGATGAAATAGTCTAATTTTATAATATTGAGTATAATAGCTATAACGATGGGTGCTACCACCCGTTAGGGTCAAAGTTCTCATTCATTTACAATATAATACCCATAATCTCGAAACGCATTTGCGTCGATATGTGTTGCTCTGTGGATTTCAACATAGCTCATCAACTTTTACAGCGGATATAGAATCGATTTATTTTTTGTATCAGAATAATATCACTGCAGTAATATGATCGATTAAAACTTGATTTCACTTTAGTTTTGTCATAGGTTAATAATCACCAGTTTTATTTATTCGCATGATTCTTTTTCTTTAAATCGATACTACTGCAGAAAAAAGAGCAATAACATATGAATCTCGTGATTGCATATTTTCAATTTGAGCTTTGGAATTATTCAGTAACCCCGCGAATCTCCAATATATGCTTGGATACATGCTTCCATTTATGTTTTCTTATTTTGACGCTTACTATTTAGTTTTCTACTATTTTTAAAAACTTCTTCAACAAAAATCGAACGCTATTCGGAAACGGCCTTTGAGGACTATGCAATGATAACTTATTCTAGAACTCGTAATCACTGCCTGTTGACAAGTAGAGTATTAAACTTTTATATATTGTTTTATAAGTAATTCTAGATCCTCGTTGCGTAGTTTCATAAAGATTGAAAGAATTATGTTATGTTAAACAGAAATGCATATTCAAATGAAGCCCAGACAAGTAGGCAATCAACCCGTTTTATGGAACGAAGGTACCGGTACTGGCAATAGGCTTTAAAGAAACGGAAAAGCTGTGGTCAAGAGTTCAAGATAACAAATATTAATTAACCTAAAAAAATACTGGGTACGAAATGAACCTATGGATCGTTTTGTCATTATGCTATTTTTGTTGTTCTTATTATTAGAATTTTCTTTCTATCGTTATGAAAAAATATCGCTTCTCTCTTCAATTAATGTACCGCTTTGCAATTTTCAGTTGTCAAAGATTTTTATTTTTCGCTAGAAAGCTATTACTTTTATTTGTTCCCAAATTTTCTGCGAGATCTGATCTTTCATTTAAAATGCGCTGTATAGTTTTAAATTATGGGAACACGTTTTTATGAAATCGGACAGCTGATACCGGTAGGCCATTGTGTTTTGGATTTCGTGTCCATATATTTGTGTATCGCATTCTTGTCTTCTTATGTTCATATTGCATTTGCCGATGTCACGCGTTCAAATAGATGTTACATTTGAAAATCCGGTAATAATGTTATAACCATGGAAATTTGCGAAATTTTGTCCGTTCTCCGAGTTGTTTGTATTGTGGAGATTATATCTGTCTACATATGACTTGTCGATTGATTGAGATTACTCGTACAGAGTTACCCAGGATTGATTGCCAAGAATTTTGTCCCAAATTCGTGAACCCAAGTTTTGACTTGAAGATTGCCACAGGCAGTACAGAATAGTCCAACTTATGAGCTTTATTGCAGTTTCCGATAATATATACAAAATACAATTTATACACTCTTAGACCTATTCTATACTAAGTTGGGAAGATACCAAAATATATAGCTTTTTCAAAGTCTATGAATATAAGAAATAAATAGCAAATAAAAGATTTTCAAGTCACAGGCATTTTCTGGCAGTTTCGGTTTTGCGATAATTGAACATCATTAAAAGTGGTTTCTCAAAAACTTATTACGTGTAATCGCTAGTTGTAACGGTAGGAAAGTATTTTGATCACGTTTCAATCGAAGTCGTGGAAATTAAAATTCTTTAAGTGGGTAACACGTCTTGGACAAAATATATTTATTTAAAGGGGTGGAATAAAACTGGAAATAAAATTTGAATTTTGAAATGGCTGGTACCAAAAACATATTATCTTTTAAAATTGGATTTAACAAAATACGTAATTGCAATTGTAGGATTGATCTATTTGGTTTTCACTATTTTCACTCTAATTGGGTTACTTGGGGGGTTCGAATGAACAAAGTAGCTACATTATTTTCCCGTCATGACTTCGGAGAAGTTGAAAGATATATCTTGTACTGAGACAGTAAAAATGACGTGTTGTCTTCATGAAATTCGACTGAAAAATAAAAATAAATATTTAATATTGTATAAATATATATTGATAATAATGCACAAGAATTTATTACAGTATGCACAATATAATCACCGACTAGTCTGCCAGACTTGGATAGATGTTCGAATCGTTATTGGGCCGTAATATAGGCCAATAAATATCCCTGAACTTGTTTATTGGTTTGCTTGAGAGGTTGGAGTGGTTCATCAGGATTCATTTGTTCCCCTGAGCAACAAGTATTTCCGAAGCCCTCGTATTCTAGGAATTGCACTGCTGCTCAGTTTGGGGGAAAGTCCTTAGATAAAATATACTGTAGTGTTTATTAATAATGCATATATAAAGCAATCACGCAAATTAACTCAAAAGTCCATTAGAGTAGAACCAGCGGTAGACAAGTTAGCGCGACCAACTTCACTATTCGAATGTCCTTCAAGAATATACGCGACGCAAATTGCTTGACAATGACATCATAGCTCTTGATCAACATATAGTGGCAATTCACCAACACAACACATACGGTGCCAAACTGAGAGATAAATGGAAAATAATTATATAAATACCTGATAATATTGACGTCTTAGTTAAAGAGAGGGCATAGAATAGACAAAAGTGTCTTTCACTTCATGTGATATAGCACCAGTATCAGTTTTCTGATGTACTATCTGGGTTAGATAGGGTTTGCTCACTCAATATCGTTCTCGAATGATACCTTTGTGCCATGACTGTTTCATTGCTATTTTCAATAAAGTGCACTGAAGGCCAGATAGAATATTCACCTGTATAAAAAGGTTCCTAAGAATAGTAAAGTTAAGCAAACGTTTAGCGGTTTTCTATCATCTGCAAAACGATATCGAGGAGAGTGGATGAGCTCTCTGTTAATGTTCTCATCAAGAAATAGCAACTGAATCAAGAAATATCAGATGCGCAATTTAGAAGCCTTGTAGTGGATAGGTTTACTGATACTTTCAATAATATTTTGTGGCTTGGTTATATTCCTGGCGTTTCTGTTGGGCCTTGAAACCTTTTTCATTTTACTATATGGGCCTCGCTTAAAAAACTTTGCCGACCACATGCTAAGACTTTCCAAAACTTTGACAATCTATCCATAATTGGAGCTCAGATATTAATTATTTGGAATGCGGAATTAAAAGTATTTTAACTACTAATATCATACTCTTGCCTAAACTATAACCCGGTAAGATATTAAGTCAGATACGAGATAAGAACAGAGCAGCTATCACAGTAGGTGGACCAAAATAGAATGCCAAAGTATTAATATGGGGTTTGTCTGGTAACAGTTGCTCAGCGGTTTTGAGCATACATTGTTTGATAAATTCCATCTCTGAAAAAGTTTTTGCGTGTTTTGTTATTTCTCAAGAAATGTTTTTGTAAATGTTCAAACTTTTTCTTTCGCGCATCCGTGCCACAAGACTATTTTTCGTCCTATTTTTGTGGTTAGTTGAAAAAGGACGTTCTAGTTTTCCACCCCTTTTTTCGATATATTCTTATTACAGATAACACAAATGCAGCATCCATTCTCACTATATGTAAAGCAGTATTTCTATACTCATTCTTTATTGAATTTTTGTTGAACTTCCCTCTTTTTATATGGTTGTCATGAGTTCATAATTAAATCTAGTGCTGACGTACTGGTACAGTGGTGGTACAAAGATTGAATCACCAAAAATAGCTGTTCAAGTTGTTCCTTAGCGTGCGCAATTACTATAGTTGAATTGAACGCCATATATGATCGTTAGTTTTATTAACAAAATATATTTGGCAAAAAAATTATATGTAATATTGGATTCAAATTACTTGAAAGAAATAAAAGAAGTAAGAATACAAACAATAAATATTTTTAGACAGATTTTATTTTTTAAACAGGACATAGTATGCTAAAGAAACACCTTTCAAAATTCAATCGAAATATAAATGCGATCAATGCAAATCATGTGGAACAAGTGGGACACGACATTTTCAAGACATCGCAAGAAAACTATTCAATCCAAATATATTTTAGGGCCAATTGTCAAAACTGTATTGTACAAAATGGATGATGATGTGTGATTTTACGGTATGTATATTGATCTAAATTGAATATATTTTTTGCCATTTTGAGTGGCCATTCCAAATTTATAAAACGATAATAGATCCAATGTTTTTATGAGGTGCTATTTGAGATAATTTATCAAAGTAAAATTAAATATGTGTGTATGTAAATACGGATATGCAGAGTGTCAGTGCAAAAAGTTGGTGTTGCTCAAGCTGGATTTCTACATTTTCAGGTGCTTCCAACGAAACCTACCGGCGGAATATCGCTAAATGCGACGACATGGTAACATGCTCTGAATCGACATTCAGGAAGAATGCTCATCGAAGACAGAGATATACGCTACCGGTATTTTTAGGAGGGGTATAAAAGATGCCCAGAGGGATGACGGCTTGATTGACTAATAAAATTTCATGTTTTTATGATCATTTCACAAAATAATACTTTACGCGAAAATATATAATATTATTTTATGTGAACAAATTTCCCGTGAACTTCTACTTACATAAAACACACTTTGCTCACAAATAATTTATGTTTTTGAAATGAAAATTGTATCAATAAGTTCACATAGGTTTACGGTATTTTGAACACATTTTTTTGGTTACATAATACAGTGTCGTAAGTCGTTTCATCGGCGTACTACTTTGTAAAAATTAGTACTGTATACAATGTTTTCATTTTTAGAGAATCTCTTGTTGGTTGGGGAATTTTTTTTTATAAGCTTGATAGTATCAAGACATTTGGTCCCATAGCAGGGGATAATTAAATCCCGTTGTATGATGTTATTCATAAAATAAATTATTGAAAATGTTTGTCATGGCATTTTAGATCATTGAATGTACTAGAGGTATCATATATGAGTGCATTTATTATGATATAAAACTAGACAGCATTATCAAGCCAACACAAAATACTGAGTAATATTTTTGAACTACTGAATCATAAAAAAAATCCTACCAGGAGAGGAATTACAGTCCGGTTGGTCAACGCTGGGTTTAATATTTTTGAATAGTTCAGTCTGTGGATTTAATAACGGCCCCGACTCCATATAGGACTCAAAAACGGGTTCGTCATAGCTAATAATATGTAATACCGTATGCAGAACGATTGTGGGATAAGAAAGACAAGTGAGGGGCCAGCAGGAAAAGTGTGGGACAATCTGGACGAGTGTGGGACAAGCAAGACAAGTCTAGAACGAACTGTGAAAGTTTGAGACAAACATCGCAAGCTTGGGAGAAAGTAGACACGTGTGGGACATGTATGGCAAGTGTGAGACCAGCAGAATGACTGTGGGCCATTCAGGACAAGAGGTATTCACGAAGAACAAGTGCGAGTCAAAAAGACGAGTGTGAGACAAGCAGGGCGATAGTTGGACAAATAGAACAAATCTGAGAAAAGCAGCACAAAAGTAGCCTGTGCGTCAAGCAGAACATATTTCGGAAATACAAGAAAAGTGTGAGACAAGTAGGACCGGTGAGGGACCAACAGGACAGGAGATAGACGATATATGTCAGACAGACAAGAAAATGTGAGAAAAGATGACAAGCGTGGAACAAGCAGGACAAGTGCGAGCGAACAATACAACTATAAGGACAAGCAGAACGAGTGTGAAAAAAACGGGACAATGTGGACAAAATTGAGATGAGCGGGACGAGTATCTTCGAGTGTAGGGAAAGCAGGACAAGTTTGAGACAAATCAGAGAAATTTGGCAAGCAAGGCACGTGTGAGAAACGCCGGACAAATATGAAACAAACAGGACAAATTTTGCAAGCAGGGCGAGTGTAAAATAAACAGGCCAAGTCTGCGATATGCAAAAAAAGTGAGAAAAGCAGGAACAATTTGACCCAAACAGGACTAGCAGAAAAAGTTTGAGACAGCGAAAATGGGAGGGACGAGTAAAACAAGTTTAAGACGAACAGAAAAGTTGTGCGACAAAAAGGACAACTATAGGAGATTTGGGACAAGTGTGAGACAGGGAGGACAAGTGTGAGACAAGCAGAGCAAGTTTGGGTGAAAGATAAAAAATGTAAGATGAGAAAGAAATGTGTGAGACGAGCAGAACAAGTGCGGCACAATAACTATTGTGAGATAAGCAGGTCCAATGTTGAACAAACAGGACGAGTATGGTACAACCAGAACAAGTGTGGGTAAAGTGTGAGACAAACAGGACACGGGCAAGTACAAAAAGTGTGCGACGAGCAGGACAAACAGTACAAGATTGGGATAAGCATGGCAAGTGTGAGATAAGCAGTACAAGTTTCCATCAGGACAAATGTATGTGTGGAAAAAATCCGAAGCAAGCAGTACAAGTATGAGACAAGCATGGCAAGTGTAAGGCAAACAGGTAAATGCGAG
Source organism: Styela clava (assembly GCF_013122585.1). NCBI lineage: Eukaryota > Metazoa > Chordata > Ascidiacea > Stolidobranchia > Styelidae > Styela > Styela clava. The sequence continues at coordinate 22,563,784 of NW_024102838.1, read as the reverse complement.
TCAAGCAAAACATGTCTGGTATATGCAGGACAAATATGAGACAAGCTGGAAAGTGTTAGACAAGCAGTACTAGATGGGGCAAGCTTGGCAAGTGTGGGACAACCAGAAAAAGTGGTAGTCAAGTAAGACAAGTTTGATACATGCGGGGAAAGTGTGAGACAAATAAGACAAGTGTGAGACACGTTGGAAAAGTCGGAGACAAGAAGGAAAATCGTGATACAAACGGAGTAAGTGTGCAAAAAGTAAGGCAAAAATGAGAATAGCAGTAAAGTATATAAAAAACAGGACAAATCTGAGTCAAACACGACATGTTTGAGCCAAACAGGAAAAGTTTGGGACTACCAGTAAAAGTATGGGACACTTTGGGGAAAGTCGGAGACAAGAATGAAAATTGTGATAGGTACGGGTTAAGTGTGGAAAAAGTAAGGCAAATATGAGAATAGCAGTAAAGTATATGAAAAAGAGGACAAGTCTGAGTCAAACACCACAAGTTTGAGCCAAACAGGAAAAGTTTGAGACTACCAGTAAAAGTATGGCACACTTCAGGAAAGTCGGAGACAAGAATGAAAATTGTGATAGGTACGGGTTAAGTGTGAAAAAAGTAAGGCAAATATGAGAATAGCAGTATGCAGTAACAGTAAGTATATGAAAAAGTGGACAAGTTTGAGTCAAACACCACGATTTTCAGCCAAACCGGAAAAGTTTGGGACTACCAGTAAAAGTATGGGACACTTTAGGAAAGTCGGAGACAAGAATGAAAATTGTGATAGGTACGGGTTAAGTGTGGAAAAAGTAAGGCAAGTATGAGAATAGCAGTAAAGTATATGAAAAAGAGGACAAGTCTGAGTCAAACACCACAAGTTTGAGCCAAACAGGAAAAGATTGGGACTACCAGTAAAAGTATGGCACACTTCAGGAAAGTTGGAGACAAGAATGAAAATTGTGATAGGTACGGGTTAAGTGTGAAAAAAGTAAGGCAAATATGAGAATATCAGTAAAGTATATAAAAAAGAGGACAAGTCTGAGTCAAACACCACAAGTTTGAGCTAAACAGTAAAAGTATGGGACACTATAGGAAAGTCGGAGACAAGAATGAAAATTGTGATAGGTACGGGTTAAGTGTGGAAAAAGTAAGGAAAATATGAGAATATCAGTAAAGTATATAAAAAAGAGGACAAGTCTGAGTCAAACACCGCAAGTTTGAGCAAAACAGTAAAAGTATGGGACACTATAGGAAAGTCGGAGACAAGAATGAAAATTGTGATAGGTTCGGGGTAAGTGTGCAAAAAGTAAGGCAAATATGAGAATAGCAGGAAAGTATATGAAAAAGAGGACAAGTCTGAGTCAAACACCACGATTTTCAGCCAAACAGGAAAAGTTTGGGACTACCAATAAAAGTATGGGACACTTTAGGAAAGTCGGAGACAAGAATGAAAATTGTGATAGAGTCAAACACCACGATTTTCAGCCAAACCGGAAAAGTTTGGGACTACCAGTAAAAGTATGGGACACTTTAGGAAAGTCGGAGACAAGAATGAAAATTGTGATAGGTACGGGTTAAGTGTGGAAAAAGTAAGGCAAATATGAGAATAGCAGTAAAGTATATGAAAAAGAGGACAAGTCTGAGTCAAACACCACAAGTTTGAGCCAAACAGGAAAAGTTTGGGATTACCAGTAAAAGTATGGCACACTTCAGGAAAGTCGGAGACAAGAATGAAAATTGTGATAGGTACGGGTTAAGTGTGAAAAAAGTAAGGCAAATATGAGAATATCAGTAAAGTATATAAAAAAGAGGACAAGTCTGAGTCAAACACCACAAGTTTGAGCTAAACAGTAAAAGTATGGGACACTATAGGAAAGTCGGAGACAAGAATGAAAATTGTGATAGGTACGGGTTAAGTGTGGAAAAAGTAAGGAAAATATGAGAATAGCAGTAAAGTATATAAAAAAGAGGACAAGTCTGAGTCAAACACCGCAAGTTTGAGCCAAACAGGAAAAGTATGGGACACTATAGGAAAGTCGGAGACAAGAATGAAAATTGTGATAGGTTCGGGGTAAGTGTGCAAAAAGTAAGGCAAATATGAGAATAGCAGGAAAGTATATGAAAAGGAGGACAAGTCTGAGTCAAACACCACGATTTTCAGCCAAACAGGAAAAGTTTGGGACTACCAATAAAAGTATGGGACACTTTAGGAAAGTCGGAGACAAGAATGAAAATGGTGATAGAGTCAAACACCACGATTTTCAGCCAAACCGGAAAAGTTTGGGACTACCAGTAAAAATATGGGACACTTTAGGAAAGTCGGAGACAAGAATGAAAATTGTGTTAGGTACGGGTTAAGTGTGGAAAAAGTAAGGCAAATATGAGAATAGCAGTAAAGTATATGAAAAAGAGGACAAGTCTGAGTCAAACACCACAAGTGTGAGCCAAACAGGAAAAGTTTGGGACTACCAGTAAAAGTATGGCACACTTCAGGAAAGTCGGGGACAAGAATGAAAATTGTGATAGGTACGGGTTAAGTGTGAAAAAAGTAAGGCAAATATGAGAATAGCAGTAAAGTATATGAAAAAGAGGACAAGTCTGAGTCAAACACCACAAGTTTGAGCCAAACAGTAAAAGTATGGGACACTATAGGAAAGTCGGAGACAAGAATGAAAATTGTGATAGGTTCGGGGTAAGTGTGCAAAAAGTAAGGCAAATATGAGAATAGCAGGAAAGTATATGAAAAAGAGGACAAGTCTGAGTCAAACACCACGATTTTCAGCCAAACAGGAAAAGTTTGGGACTACCAATAAAAGTATGGGACACTTTAGGAAAGTCGGAGACAAGAATGAAAATTGTGATAGGTTACGGGGTAAATGTGCAAAAAGTAAGGCGAACATGAGAATACCAGTAAAGTATATGAAAAATAGGACAAGTCTGAGTCAAACACCACGATTTTCAGCCAAACAGGAAAAGTTTGGGACTACCAATAAAAGTATGGGACACTTTAGGAAAGTCGGAGACAAGAATGAAAATTGTGATAGGTTACGGGGTAAGTGTGCAAAAAGTAAGGCGAACATGAGAATACCAGTAAAGTATATGAAATATAGGACAAGTCTGAGTCAAACAGCACGATTTCCAGCCAAACAGAAAAGTTTGGGACTACCAGTAAAAGTGTAGGACAAACAGGAAAAGTGTGAGACAAGTAGGACAAATGTGGGTCAGGCACTAGTGTGAGGAAAGTTGAACAAATGTGAGACCAGTATGAGACAAGAAGGACAATTGAGAGACAAGCATGGCAAGTTTGGGACAAGTAGAAATAGTATTAAACAAGTAAGAAATCTGTGAGGGGATCAAAACAGTCTAAGGCAAACGGGACAAGTGTGAGACAAGCAGGACAATTCTTATACAAGCAGGACAATTCTTATACAAGCAGCTCAAGTGTGGAAAAAGCAGACAAGTTTGAGACAAACAGGCGAAATTATGCAGGAAGGGCAAGTGTAAAATAAGCAGGACAAGTCCGAGATATGTAGTACGAATGAGTGAAGGGCAGGAACAATTCAACACAAACAGGACAAGTTGGAATCAAGTTGAATTAATGCAAGACAAGCAGGACAAAGGTGGGACAAGCAGGAAAATTTTGAGACAAGCAAAAAAAAAACGGGACAAATAGGAAAATTCTGAAGCAAGCAGTACAAGTGTAAGACGAGGATGACAATTGTGAGAAAAGTCTAAGACAAACAGTAGAAGTGTAAGTCAATCAAAACAAGTGTGGTATATGCAGGACAAATGGAGACAAGTAGGATAGTGTGAGACAAGGAGGAAAAGTGTTAGATAAGTGGGACAAGTGTTGAACAAACAGGAAAAGTGATAGAAGACAAGTTTGGTACATGCCGGGGTAGTGTGAGGCAAGTAAGACAAGTGTGAGACACGTTGGGCAAGTCGAAAAAAAGAAGGCAAATTGTGATACAAACGGGGTAAGTGTGGGACAAGTATCAAATATGAGGATAGCAGTACAAGTATATGAAAAACAGGACAAGTCTGAGTCAAACATGACTAGTTTTGTTCAAGCAAAGCAAGTTTGACACAATTTGGCAAATCTGAGACAAGCAGGAAACGTCTTGAGCTTGTATGGGACAAGTGTTAGACAAGTGGTAAAAGTGTGGGACAAACAAGACGAATTTGAGATATCATATAATGGACATGCATGGGACAAACATAATATATGCGGGACAAGTGTGCCACAAGTAGACAAGTTTGAATCCAGCTGAACATTTGTGAGAAAACAACATAAGTGTGGGCACAATTGAGAGAGAGACAAGCAGGGTAAGTTTATGACAAGTAGAAATAGTGTTAAACAATTAGTAAATGGCTGCGACGAGCAAAACAAGTGTGAGACAAGCAAAACAAGTGTGGGGCAATCATACCCAGTGGGAGATAAGCAGGACAAGCTGAACAAGTGTGAGGCAAACGAGACAAGTGTGATTCATGATGGACATGCATGGGATAAAAAGAAGAAATGCGGGCCAACTGAGAGGGAGACAAGTTGGAATTAAGAGTACCATTGTGAAATGAGTAGGACAAGTGTGAGTCAAGAAGGGCCAGGGTGAAACAAGCTGGACAAGTGTGAGGCAAAAGAGACAAGTGTGATGGGGACATGCATGAGATAAAAAGAAAAAATGCGGGACAACTGAGAGTAAGACAAGTTGGAATTAAGAAGAACCATTGTGAAATGAACAGGACAATTATTGGACAAAAATAACAAGTTTTGTTCAAGCAGAACAACCGTGACACAAGGGGGCAAGTGTGAGACAAGCAGGACGAAGAAAAAATGCGGGACAACTGAGAGTAAGACAAGTTGGAATTAAGAAGAACCATTGTGAAATGAACAGGACAATTGTTGAACAAAAATAACAAGTTTTGTTCAAGCAGAACAACCGTGACACAAGGGTCTGAGACAAGCGGGACAAGTGTGACCCAAGCAGGATAATTCTTATACAAACAGATCAAGTGTGGGAAAAGCAAACAAGTTTGAGACATGTAGGTTGAATTTGTCAAGCGGGGCAAATGTGAGAAATGCAGGACAGCTGTGAGAAAAACATAAAAATTCTCACGCAAGAAAAGACAAACAGAAAAATTCTGACGCAAGCAGTACAAGCTGGGGACGAGCATGACAACTGTGAAACAATTAGTACAAGTGTGGTATACGCAGGACAAATTTGAGACAAGTAGGATAGTGTGAGACAGACTGGAAAGTATAAGACAACCAGTACAAGATTACATTTGAACCCACGTACATTTGAACTCATGTGTATATCCGCGGGTTCAACATTTCGGGTTATTTCTAGCAGGTGTCATAACGGAAAGGTGGAAGCATATAGTACTTATTTTTATCGAAATTATTTCAATTTATTCGTGGTTAATTTTTTCCTTTTCAAGCATATTCTTGTAGGCATTCAAATTTATTGTAATTCAGATGCAATCAGAATGCTATTTGTTTACACCATTGGTTCTCAAACTGGGGTCCGCGAGGCGATTTTAGGGGGGCTGTGAGACAACTTAAACCTCGGCACAAAAGCACTTTGATCTGAAGTAAAATTTTGATGTCATGCTTTTACAGTGTTTCTCCAAAGCACAACACCGTCTAACGAAGACAATATTACGTAAAAAACGTTGGTGGACGTGGCAAGTACCGCAAATCAGAGCGTATGGTTAATTTAACAATGCTCCCAACCATGAAACAACTTACGAATGTGAGGCAGCTTTTTCTACGTTACTCGCTATTAAAACAAAATGTTGAAACCGAATGGATGTAAGACACGATATGAGAGTCGCATTACCCAAAACATAAACCAAGGTAGAAGAACCAGTGGGAGCCAAGCAGGCGCACCCATCTTTTTGAACTGTTATGTCATTCAATAGACAAATTCTTGAAATATCGCGTTGCTATTTGCTTTCATTTCTTTAGTGGACCGCGAGTCATCAAAAAAATTGAAAGGGGACCGTTATGCACAAGTTTTCAAAAAGTTTGAGAACCACTAGTTTGCACTATGCTGCTATCATAAATATTATGCCGAGTATCTCCTTGTTTAGCAAGCTCTGCCTTCTCCTTTATGTATTTTCACCCAGGTACGAATTGTTGTAAAAAATTGTACTACTATTTTGAAGATAAAAAAAAAACTGTTAGAAGGCCGGCCTTGATTCAATATAATAATAAGTGAAAAAAAATAACAGTCATATATACTGGCGTGGGAACACTGGAAGCAGTGCTATGACATAACGATACCATAGAACTGTTCCCTAAGCTTGTGTTTACATATTATGAATTTCCTCAAATTACCCCAGTCCTGATACAAGTACTGCATGTATAAAGTGCAAATCTACAAAATAATAAACCAGTATTGTAAGACTCGCAGATAAATTGCAACACCAAGTTTTACATTGCAGGTATTGGTGATATCTGACCTACATATTTTTTATCATGATGGAATTATGTGTCAATGTGGCTCATTCACTGAAAATTCCGTGCCATCGTTACTGTCTAGCATGTTTGTATCTCGTTGTAGAATTATTTCTTGCGATTTAAAAAAAGGAATTACAATTTGAAACAAGCTAACGATTTGAGCATATACGTGTATTAAAAATGATAAAACATATATGCAACAGTGATAAATCAGAAATATTGTCAAATGTGAAGTTGAAACGTAAATAATCAATATTGTATGCCACAAAACACTAGAAATCGTATTGAGTAACCTACACTTCTGAGCAAAACTTCATAAATGCTAACCAGACATCGCCCATATTGGAATAAGGTAGGCTTCCAAATTCTAAAATGTGATACAACATCGTTTGGCAATCTCGCCAACATTAATTATCTCTAAATTATAATTGAATACATGATTAAATCACAGAAACATAGTATTTCAGTTCGTCCACCATGCTCAGCAGCTTATTTAACACATTGTCCTTGTTCTTGAGAATATGTCCATTGAATTTTCAGTAACCAAAGCTTAACTTTTCTGTTGATTGGGGCTGGTTTCTGATGATGACGCCCCCCATACCTCATTTCAAAAATAGTTAGAGGGGGGATAAACAATTTAGAAATGTTGTTATACATGAGAATGAATAAATTAATAGGGTCAAGTAAGAGTGAAATGATTGTATCATTAATCAAATCATCAAACTAAGCAACGGACTTATATCTACTGCCACTACAACATTTTGAGGGACACTGCCTCGGGACCCCCTGTAGACATGCCCCTGGGTATATATACTGCGAGAAAAGTCTATCACTTACGTAATTTTACATATAGGTATAGCTTTAGGGAATGAATATATATAAAATTTCAACTAATTCTAAAACTGATCTTTAGGATAAACATATTTCTATAACCAAGTTCAATTTCTTTCTGTGCTCTGCAACAAACACATAGGTACTAATAAGTTGAAGAAGGACAAGTATAGAATCATAAATAAAAAATTATATGTGTCAACACAAGTCAATAAATGACACAGACTAACATGCTTGTGAAAATCAAATTAAACCATCAATAAAATGTTTGACTATTTACTATGTTATTCAGGATGATCTTTCTTGATCTGCGCATACTTGGCAAATTAGCATGTGTACGTATGGTGTAATTATATGTTATATATGTAATAGCAACAGTACAGAAAACAGTTTTGTTGGCAAAATGCCTTGAATTGCACTAATATAATAATGATGATAATAATAATAATAAGTCTATTGCACTGTTTTGACATCTTAGTTGTTGAAAAACTGATAATAAAGAATTATTTGTACACAATGAAATCTGATATTTGCCATTAAAGTCCTGGGATGGATCAATAGTAAATATAGCATTTGCCTCATTAAAATGCGATAAAATTTATTCTGAAGAGCTTGATGCTTGGGTTAATTCAGTGTCTTGCAATTTTCTCCATTTGGCTCGTCGCAAACATTTCGGACATCCCTTGGCAATTGAAAAGCATTTTTTATGAAAGCAAGACATGCAAGTGTCACACTGAATGCTGTGTTTTGTTTGGTGAGGGAATATAATATTTTCTGCGTTCCCACATATTTCACAAACAAATCCTTTTGCACTACAGCAATCACATGAAATGACATGCAATGAGCATGCATTGGTGAAAAACTTTAATGTCCTTTCCAATTCACCACTTTTAACTGCTATGAGATCTTTCATAGAATAGATGTGCGAATCCCCGTTCAGAATGTGTGGGGGAATTTCTTTCATCATCTTACAGATAGATGCTTCCAATTCAGAAGAATGGTGCTCCTCTGTAGACTTCAGATTAACGCGTGCCGCACATCCATAAAAATAACGACATGTATCGAGATATTTTACCAGATGTGCGATCTGGTTTCGCAAATTAAGACAATGTCGCAGGGCTTTGGATTTTGAGTGGAGCGTTTGATTCAAGTCATTTATATTAAAAAGCGGTTCACAATGAATTTTTCGCAGAAGGTCATCAGCAAAATTTGAAACCTTATATTTCTTGAAGTTGAAATTGTTGAAAACATGAGCTGGAATGACATGAAGCGTATCATCATGGCAACAAGAACAAAAATATTTACCAGTATATTCGCAATATCGGAATCTTCTTATGAAAGCTTTTTCAACATTTGTTCCACATCCTGCACACATGTATTTCTGATTTGCTATACCTTGTGATCTGTCCCTATTCCTATGCACATTGAAAATAAGTTGAAATCTAGGTGGAGCCCATTTTTCACTGCCACGTATTCGATTTTTTGGCATCAAACTAATTTCTTGTGGTCGTTTTGATCCTTCTTTGATTTCTGGATCGATCATTGTGGAATCAGGAAGGGGTAGAAGTTTCTGGGGAACATCAGATTCAGAGACAAGCCATTGCATGTCATCTGAGTTGTTGGAATCTGCTGTGAAAGCTTGCAATAAACCTATTGCAATGGATTCCGCCGAACTATTTTCAGTGGGTGAAAATAACTGGCTTTCCAAGCTACTGCCCAGCTCAGATGACGGTAAACCATCTTTTATTTCCATATTTGCAGGCTTATCAGCAATAAGAACACATTCATCAGTTTCACTCACAGCATAAGTTTCGGAAAACTCTGGGGAAACTACAGGAGAAGAATGTCCAATGGAGGCAACCGGGTCTAATGAGTTCTTAAGTTTATCACATAGCCTTGATTGTCTGCTCTTTGGTATCTGCATGCTCATGCTTTTTCGCAAACTGCGAAAGCCTTCTCCAGAACTACATTTTTGCTCTTCCATAACAGTCATTAACATTTCCGAAAGATGAAAATGTGCATTTTCCTTTTTCAAGTCTTCACATGTAGAAAGGTCTTCACTGTGTATATAATGCATCAACGAAGTTGCATCAGGTGGTACAGACCAGACATCTGCATTTATAGGCTGGTCAATTTTCTTTGCCTCATTCAATGTTATTTCAGACGCAGACCGCTTGTGTTTGGACTGATTTGATGAAGATGGACATTGTGGATCTGATGTTGTTTTCGACTTTGTTGAGGGTACTTTTAAAACTCCCTGGTTTCTTGCATATTTTCCAAATTCGGGTATTTTTACAAATTCTGTTCTATCATAATCGTTAATTTTTGCATTCTTTTTCTTGTTTTCAGACCTTTCAGCACAGGCTACAACATCAGGTAAATCCTTTTTTTGCCTAACTTTATTATCAGCTTCAAATGATGATTTACCATCTACATGATCAGTTTCCTCTGCATAAGCACTTGACTGACTTGAATTTGATACTTTGTTTTCATGATGTAATGGATCTAAAAAATCCTTCGTATTTTGGACGATACTAGCAGAAGCTGTTTGCTTAACTTCTGTGTGATCCAATTTGTGTATTCTATCAAATTTAGCAATACAATATTGCATCACACCCGAGTCTATTAAATCTAGGGAAATATCTGCTAAAATTTTAGAAGATCTATCTTCAACAGCTTTCACACAGGATAATAATCCATTTCGGCATAGAGTATCATTAAAAAATGCACCAGAGTCATAGTACTGATTAACAAGATTCCCATCTTTGAGTAGCAGCACCATACAATCACTTAAAATTCCTGTTAGCAGACATCTTGTAAGAAATTTTACACCCAAATTTTGACAATTGTCATACACAATTTCTTTAGAAAGCTTGGTCTGATAAATCTTCAAGATAGCTTTGAGATCTGAAGCTAAAACTGGCTTAAGCCATGACAAACAAGACAAAAAGGCCATGTAAGTTTTCTCATCTTCGCTTTTCGTTTTCCGTAAACAATGTTGAAACACCTTTTCCAAAAATTTCACAAAAGTATTAATTCCTCCATATATACTGCATAGTGAAGGCGAGGGGTAGCTCAAGATTCTCTCCGCACATCTCTTCACATCAACAAAGAGTGATAATTTCTCAGAGTAGTTGCGAGAAAGTTTGCCTTCATCCATATCATTATTTCAGTGATAAGCCAGTAAGCAGTTGAAATACTGTAATGTATCAAATACTGAAATATAGAAATAAGAACAGATTTATTTCGAGACAAGAGAGTCTTAACTTACAACCTTGTGCGAGTATACCGTAATCCAGCAATCTGATGACGAACCTTTCCAAAGTAATGATATTCCTGGCAGCCTGGGATATGATTGACAGTTACAGCAATGCCATAGACTACTACATTACAGCATTAATGTCTGAATGATTTTTTTTTTTTTTTTTTTATGGTTTCACAATGTGGATATTATTCAATAATCAAAGAATATATAAAATAAAAAATAAACAACAATAACTAACCATCCAAAATTAACAGAAAAAATACATTAACAGTAGCCAGCAGAATTATTTCATTACAGTCCACTGATTGTATTGTCCATTATATCCAATTTATGTATCCATGTAGTTCCCACAATGATTGACAGTGCATTATTTTTTTATTAACATTAATTATCAAGAAAAAATTTACATATCTATTAGTTTCAATACTATCACAGTGTTAAAAATTCATAAGGTATTATAAATTATACCGAGTTCTCTTGTAAAACTAGGATGTTGCCTGAACTTTTCTATATTTCTTTTTGCTACAGTGCTATGAGTGACCTCTTAATTTTCATGATTACATTGTTCACATTTCTGCATTTGGGTTAGCATTCTGAAAAATTACAGCATTCCTTTCTAACCATATTTTGTGTTTAGCAGTGCAAAATAGTAATATTATAGCATTGCGTTCAAGGCTGGACAAATGTGAATAACATTGATGATTTAAATCTAATAGTACAATAGTATACAAGTGATATCAGGATATAGTTGTTTCTCAACTCACAATGATTGATTTTCAAAGCAATAAAAAAAACATAATCATAAACATTTTGTGAAAAAAGGCATTTCCAAAATAAATCAGGTTCTTGTGAACAAAATACACATACCGTAAGTCATTCCCAGAAATATGTTTAATTCTAGGTTTCACTTTAATAAAAAGAATATCCCACGTTAATTTAAAACTGAAAGTTTTGACTTTATTGGACAATATCTTGCTATGTATATTAGAACAGGCTCCTTCTAAATTACCATCACGAAGAAACACAATTCTATTTCCACCCCTCAAGTTATTTACAATTTTATTATATACTAGTCAATGTGGGGTTCCTTTAATTACCGGAACGGACCCTAAATTACCGGAACGGACCGGAACGGGGTGGAAAACATACATAAACCTACCGGAACGGACCCTTAGATGTCTTGCAAATGTCATTTCATATACTTCCATGCAATTTTTATATTAAATCGGCAAACTTGGGGGGGGGGGGTACAGTGGTAAATTTAATTTTCTTTAATTACCGGAACGGACCCTAATTTGCCGGAACGGAGTGGAAAACCAACATAAACCTACCGGAACGGACCTTTAGATGTCTTGCAAATGTCATTTCATATACTTCCTTGCAATTTTTATAATAAATCGGCAAACTTGGGGGGGACAGTGGTAAAATTAATTTTCTTTAATTACCGGAACGGACCCTAATTTGCCGGAACGGAGTGGAAAACCTACATAAATCTACCAGAACGGACTTGTAGATATCTTGCGAAGGACATTTTATGTCCCTCCAAGCGATTTCCCAAGTAAAATGGGAAAATTGAGGGGGATAGAATGATAGAAAATAACAATTTCATTTTACGCCACCTAGCGGATGTAAATTGAGCAATGAATTGATGATAAAAATTGATAATCAAAACCCTCTTACATGTTATTAGTCTTTAATTTTCCTTGTAGATAAGATAACGTAGTCATAGATTCAGATTGAAACAAATAAAAATTGTTTTCACAAACATTCTTGTGCAGGTATTGTAACTATGTAGCACAACATGAATATCCACCTAAATCTGTCATTATTAGAGATAATGTTGTTATTTAAGTTCGTGTCACCCGTAAGACTGCTGTTCCGGCACTGTAATCTACCTTGATAGATTGCATATTGCTTCGTG